>JAIVEL010000024.1:2745228-2811209 GCA_020466265.1 Siphamia tubifer
ACATAGGTCAAATAAAACACACACACACACACACACACACACACACATAGGTTAAATACACACACACACACACACACACACATAGGTCAAATACACACACACACACAGGTCAAATAACACACACACATAGGTCAAATACACACACACACACACACACACAGGTCAAATAACACACACACACACACACACATAGGTCAAATAAAACACACACACACACAGGTCAAATAAAACACACACACACACACACAGGTCAAATAACACACACACACATACATAGGTCAAATACACACACACACACAGGTCAAATAAAACACACACACACACACACAGGTCAAATAACACACACACACACATAGGTCAAATAAAACACACACACACACACAGGTCAAATAACACACACACACACACACACATAGGTCAAATAAAACACACACACACACAGGTCAAATAAAACACACACACACACACACAGGTCAAATAACACACACACACATACATAGGTCAAATACACACACACACACACAGGTCAAATAACACACACACACACACAGGTCAAATAACACACACACACACACATAGGTGAAATAAAACACACACACACACACACACACACACAGGTCAAATAACACGCACACACACACACAGGTCAAATAACACACACACACACACATAGGTCAAATACACACACACACAGGTCAAATAAAACACACACACACATACACACACACAGGTCAAAAAACACACACACACACATAGGTCAAATACACACACACACACACACACACACACAGGTCAAATAAAACACACACACACACATACACACACACAGGTCAAATAAAACACACACATACATACACACACACAGGTCAAAAAACACACACACACATAGGTCAAATACACACACACACACAGGTGGCAGTAATGAAATTTAGGACAAAGGTGAAGACAGAGAGAAACAGAGAAGACACAGAAAAGAGAAAAAACAATAGAGAAAAATTAAACACATTCATGACAGAACGCCCCCCCTCAAGGGACGGCCCCTGAAGTCCCCCCCTAAAAAAATCTTAATAAACGTGTCCAAGAAGGGTGGGAGCAGGGGGTACAGGAAGGAGGGTCAGTACCAGGACCAGGACTCCTTTTCAGGTCCTGGGTCCCCTTCAGGCATGGGAGATTCATCCCTAATTGATGAATCAAGAGGAACCTTACCCGAGTTCCTATTGTGGGAACATCGGTTTGAAGGCTGGTCCGGCCGTTGATGATGGAACTCTTGAATGAGTTGTCGGTCGAGGATGTCGCGGGCTGGGACCCAGTACCACTCTTCGGGACCATAACCCTCCCAGTCCACAAGGTACTGGATCCCTCGACCACAATGCCGAGAATGCAGCAGCCGATGTACCGTGTAAGCTGGAGAACCATCAATGATTCGAGTGGCCGGTGGAGACTGACTAGGGGGTGACAGAACACTTTAATCCACAGGCTTTATCTTGGAAACATGAAATGTGCGGTGAATCTTCATCGATCGTGGTAACTAACCTGACAACAATCGGACAAATTACCTTCTCCACTCAGAAGGGTCCAATGAACCTAGGAGCCAACTTTCTTGACTCAGTCTTTAAAGGTAAGTCCTTGATTGAAAGCCATACCTTCTGTCCCTCTTGATATACTGGATTCTTGGATCGACGACAGTTGGCATTCAACTCATACCTGCCAATGGCCTTCCGAATAGCAGCACGAGCCGACCTCTAAGTCCGACGACATTTATGAAGGAACTGGTCCACGACCTGCTGTGGGTCTATGAGAGGACTTGTTCTGGCTACAAACTGGTTATGCCTTAATGAAACTAGTAACATCCTCCCTCATCGTGGACCACCAGTACCATCTCTGAATTACCTCCAAAGTTCGTTGAAATTCCAGATGGCACGTAAGTGGAGATTGATGAATCCATTGTAGGAGCTCCGCTCTGAGTCCCCGAGGGATGAACAGGCGGTCGGTAGGACAGCCACTATGTCCAGGTTCCTCCTCCACAGCTGTCCTAATCTGATCCTCAATCTCCCAAGTGAGGGCGGACACCCTCTGGAAACTAGGAAGTATGGTCTCCGTCTTCACCCCCTCCTCCTCTTCTACCAGAAATTGTCGTGAGAGAGCATCTGGCTTGACATTCCGGGAACCTGGACAATAGAACAAAGAAAAATGAAAGCGGGTAAAGAATAAGGACCATCTTGCCTGTCGGGAGTTTAGTGTCTTCCCCTCAGTAGTCTTCCCTCGGGACATCTCCTCAGTGGCATCCCCTCAGGGCATCCCCTCAGTGGCTTCTTCTCAGTTGTGTTCCCTCAATGCCGTCTCCTCAGTAGTGTCCTCTCAGGGCGTCCCCTCACTGGCATTCCCATAGGGCGTGCCCTCAGTGGGTTCCCCTCAGTGGCGTCTCCTCACTGCCATTCCCTCAGGGCGTATCCTCAGTGGCGTCCCCTCAGTGACGTCTCCTCAGGGCATCCCCTCAGTTGAGTCTCCTCAGTGGTGTCCCCTCAGGGAGTCTCCTCAGTGGTGTCCCCTCAGGGTGTCTCCTCAGGGCATCTCCTCAGGGCGTACCCTCAATGGCGTCCCCTCAGTGGTGTCGCCTCAGGGTGTCCCCTCAGGGTGTCCCGTCAGTGGCGTTTTCTCAGGTGCATCCCCTCAGTGGTGTCACCTCAGGATGTCCCCTCAGTGGCATCTCCTAAGTGGCATCCCCCAAGTGGTGTCCCCTCAGGGCATTACTTCAGTGGCGTCTCCTCAGGGTCGTCCCTCAGTGTCGTCCCCTCAGATGTGCGTGAGGTGTAGTGTCCAGGGGACATGTGTGGACACTGTCCAGTCTATTATTACAGCTGTGCGTGGACCAGCCGGGGGAAATGTGTCTGTAATTCAGCTGAATGAAAGCGCTGCCGCAGCCAGGCGTGATGGTTTGTTTAGTTTTGGAGGTTTTGCTTTTAGCAAATCATTCCTTATCTGTCATTTGCTGATTGTCCCACTGAGTAGCACCCAAAGGAAGAGGTCGCCACCATACGGTCCTGGAAAGTCCCACCTTTTCCACACTAGAGCTAAAACCAGCAGACTGTGCAGGTATGTTCTCTGCTGTTATAGAAACAGGTTTGGATTTTAAAGTGTTTTTATTACCCTTTAATCCAGAATAAAGCTTCATTCCTCTTTCACATGAACCATGTAAATCCCTACTTCCAGTTGAAAATGATAATAAACAACTAAACTATATCAGAAAAAAAGAGTGCTTTTCTACTTTTTCTCTTTATTTTTAACATTTAGAATAAAATGCAGAAAAATACAACATTAAATAATTTGGCAAATGTATCAAAAACAAACCAGAATAGAAATTAAACAGTTCTCACAGTGTTACTGTCAGGATCGAGGTGAGGTGAAGGAGGACTCCATTGCACAGTGCTGAAGGGAAAAATAATTTAATAACAAACTAAGAAACATAATCTCTACATTTAAAATTAGGCTTAAAACATTCCTGTTTGAGAAAGCCTATGGTCAGGTTAGTTAAAAATGATGTGACTCATATATCATGTATACATGATGTATGAGTCACAGTTCAGTCTAGGCTGCCCTAGGAGTTAGAATGCTGGGGGAAGTACAGACACTGAGTTCTTTCTTCTCTTTCTCTCCCTCACACCTGTTTCTGTCATTTTTATAACCTATCTTTCATACCAAGTCTGTTCATGACTAGTCACCTGGTGTCCCCTTTCCCCCCTCCCCCCCCTAGGGGGAGTGGTGGCTCTCCTGACAGTGTCTGCGCGGGAGCCATGGACGACAGGATCTGGAGTATCTCGCCTGTGCTGACCTGTGACCCCGGACCACCGCCCCTGCCTGTCTGGACCAGCCCCCCCTCCTGCATTTATACATGGACGTTCATCTATAGTCTGTCCGTCCATGGGAGTGGATCTGTCCTTCAATGTGGTTCTCCTCAAGATTTCTTCTTTTTCCCACTGGGTTTGGAAGGTTTTTCTTGCCGAGAAGGAGGGTCTAAGGACAGGGGGAGGGTCTAAGGACAGGGGGAGGGTCTAAGGACAGGGGATGCCTGGGACTTTTCATGTATCTCTGTAGTTGATTATTTTTTGTAAAGCCCTCTGAGACGACTTTGTTGTGATTTAGGGCTTTATAAATAAAATTGAATTGAAATAAAGACAAGACAGAGAAAAAAAAATCAAACCAAAACCTGGGTAGAGAACGGCCAGAGTCTGTGATGATGAATGTCCGGGTTATGGAGGTGACAATGTAGAATGGTCCTGCACTGGCAACTGCAAGTGTAATTCCCTCTCAAGTCGAAATCACCAAACCAAGTCGTTCTTGTCTCATTACGGGCTTTTAATCACACAGAGAGTATGATGGTGTACTTATGCCGTGAGAACTGGAGACAATACAGAAAGAAATGCAAATAAAAATACAATATTAAACAAAGAAAAAGACCTCTGTGGCCGTATTGTTACATGACTCAACAAAACTTGATTTTACACTTAATCTGTTAAGTCTAACAAAATGACAGTAAACATAAAATATACCTCATTGGCCGCTTTCCCTTGAGAGAAAATTAGTAATCTTCAGTCCTTTA
Organism: Siphamia tubifer; assembly: GCA_020466265.1. Lineage (NCBI taxonomy): Eukaryota > Metazoa > Chordata > Actinopteri > Kurtiformes > Apogonidae > Siphamia > Siphamia tubifer. The sequence goes on from JAIVEL010000024.1 coordinate 2,749,826, forward strand.
TTACACTATGCACAAATGCACTTTATCCAACGTCTCCTTAATCGTCGCTGATCTTGGGCAGTGGAATTAGCATAATGTCTGCCTGCTAGCTTGGTCCAGGCAAGTCCGACTCATAAGTTCCGACCCTTAAAGGTGACACCCTTCAACCCGTGGCAACAAACTTTAGTTCCTATCTCAATTAGGACACGTTCCCCATATCAAACAAAGAAAATACATGAAATAAAATGAATGTTGCTTTTAATATTTAACTATTAATACTGTTTTAGTAGAAATGTATATATTTATGAACTATATTTTAAACCTTATTTATCAACCTATTATTTATTAACTAATATTTATTTATTCTGACTTCGATGGCAGCTACAGCAAGCCTCACTGCTTTTATAGCCACAGATGATGAATGGCTTGGAGCTGCGCAGTATGGGGCCAGATGAGTGTTGAGAGCACTGGGAGAAAGGTTAACAGAGCAGAGGTCATGACAGTACCCCCCCCCTAAGGGGCAGCTCTCGATGCCCCTAAAAAACAAAGACCCCCCCACATTGTCCAGAGCTCAAAAAAAAAAAAAGTAGTGTTTCTCCAGGCAGGGCGGCATGGAAACCCCCTGGTCCGAGCACCCTCTGGGCAGAGCGGTGTGGAATCCCTCTGGGTAGGGTGGCGTGGAAGCCCCCTGGGCGGAGTACCCTCTGGGCAGAGTGGTGTGGAGTCCCTCTGGGCAGGGTGGCGTTGAAACCGCCTGGGCGGAGTACCTTCTGGGCAGAGCGGTGTGGAGTCCCTCTGGGCAGGGTGGCGTTGAAACCCCCTGGGCGGAGCACCCCCTGGGTAGAGCACCCCCTGGGCAGAGCACCCCCTGGGCAGAGCACCCCCTGGGCAGAGCACCCCCTGGGCGGAGCACCCCCTGGGCAGAGCGGTGTGGAATCCCTCTGGGTAGGGTGGCATGGAAGCCCCCCTGGGTGGAGTACCCTCTGGCGGAGCGGTGTCGTAGCCCTCCGGGTGGAAGACCCTCTGGGTGGACTGGCCTGAGTGGTCTGGGGTGGTAACAGGAGCAAAACTGATTGGCTGGGGTCACCACGGACTCTGGCAGGGAGCGGCAAAATGGAACAGAGACAAGGCACTGAACAAAGACAGGACAAAAGGACCGGGCCGACACGGGGGCAACAAGGGAACAGGTCTGGGGCGATCCCGACCCGAACACCGCAAGCAGGTCCGGGGCGAGACCCGGCCTACATGGCAAAAAGGTCTGGGGCGAAACCTGGCCAGACACGACGAACAGGCCCGGGGTAAGGAAGAGAGGGGATGTCTGGACCCGATAACCAGTACCTATTCCCAGAACCAGTATTCCCCAAATTACCAGTGCCACCATAGGCAACTGGTAATAAGGGCAACCGGACCTGGGCGGACTGGAAACAGGGACCAGACCGAGGGGGAGAAAAGCAACAGGCAGAGACAGACAACAAGCAGAGACAGGCAACAGGCAGCCATAAACGGGCAACAGGCAGGGAAAGGGGACAGAAGCCAGCAACGGCAACAGGCAGGGACAGGGGACAGAAGCCAGCAACGGGCAACAGGCAGGGACAGGGGACAGAAGCCAGCACTGGGCAACAGGTAGAGACAGCCACAGACAAAAAAGGACCGAAGACTAACTAGACAAAACAGACCGAAGACTAAGCCAGAAAAGACCAAAGACTGACTAAGCCAGAAAAGACCAAAGACAGACAAAGACAGAAAAGACCAAAGACTAAGACAGAAAAGACAAACTAGACAGAAAAGACTGAAAATACTCTGAACGCTAGCCAGATACACAGAACGCTAGCCAGATACATGGAACGCTAGAAAGATACACGGGACGCTAGCAAGATACACGGGATGCTAGGAAGATACACGGAATGCTAGCCTGATACACGGAACGCTAGCCTGATACACAGAACGCTAGCCAGATACATGGAACGCTAGGAGGATACACACACAGGTACAGAACGCAAGACTGGACAGACTTTAGACAGAACAGACCAGGGGAAACTAAAACAAAACGGGTCCCTTCAGCACTGGCGGAGTCCTGATGGTTGGCGGGACCATTCTGTCAGGATCGGGGTGAGGTGAAGGAGGACTCCAATGCACAGTGCTGAAGGGAAAAATAATTTAATAACAAACTAAGAAACATAAAGACAAGAACGAGACAAAACCAAACCAAAACCTGGGCTTAGAACAGACAGAGTCCGTGGTGATGATGAAGGTCCGGGTTATGGAGGTGACATTGTAGAATGGTCCCGCACTGGCAACTGCAAGCCTCACTGCTTTTATAGCCACAGATGAGGAAAGGTTTGTAGCTGCGCAGTGCGAGACCAGGTGAGTGGAGAGTACTGGGGGAAAGGTCACTGGAGCAGAGGTCATGACAGTTACTGTCCATAAATAACTCTAATGACAAAAAATTAACTGTTGCAAACCAGTGTTTATCCAGTTTTATTCACATATGTAGATACCACTGGATCCTGGGTTATGAGATAGAAAAGACAAAACAATGAGATAAAACATAAAAATATAACATAAATGTCTAACTTGTGCTGATAAAAATCTAGACTCTGGTTCCGACACTCCCAATGGACTGGATTGGACTAGATTCACCTTAGCCCCGCCCACTGACTTTGATGGGTGAGGTTGACGGTTAAAATAAATTCATGATCCACTGCAACACAAGGAGCAGGAAATAAAGAGTTAACTGTACCTACCTAACCCTAACCCTAACCCTAACCCTAACCCTAACCCTAACCCTAACCCTAACCCTAACGCCCTAACCCTAACCCTAACCCTAACCCTAACCCTAACGCCCTAACCCTAACCCTAACCCTAACCCTAACCCTAACGCCGTATATATCACTCCATCTTGCACCAGTATTTATTTATTTGTACATTTGTATATAATATCTGTTTATTTATTTATTTTTCTCTAAAGCTGTTTTTTTTGTTTGTACATAAGACACAGTATTATATTTTTTTTATTTCTAGTGTAATTTTATTATTTACTTCTCTGATTATTTGCACCCACTGTGTTTCTGTGACATTAATAAAGTCTTATAATAACAGCCGCGTCCTGGTGACGACAGGACGGATGAGACGTTCAAAGAACAAGGTTTGTGTAGAACCTTTTAGACCTGGACGTTCAGAAATGACTGGACATTTTTGTTTGTTCCTCTTTCAGAATAAAGGTTCGTTCCTCTTTCAGAATAAAGGTTTGTTCCTCTTTCAGAATAAAGGTTCGTTCCTCTTTCAGAATAAAGTTTTGTTCCTCTTTCAGAATAAAGGTTCGTTCCTCTTTCAGAATAAAGTTTTGTTCCTCTTTCAAAATAAAGGTTCGTTCCTCTTTCAGAATAAAGGTTTGTTCGTCTTTCAGAATAAAGGTTCGTTCCTCTTTCAGAATAAAGGTTCGTTCCTCTTTCAGAATAAAGTTTTGTTCCTCTTTCAGAATAAAGGTTCGTTACACTTTCAGAGTAAAGGTGTGTTCCCTCTTTCAGAATAAAGGTTTGTTCCTCTTTCAGAATAAAGGTTCGTTCCTCTTTCAGAATAAAGTTTTGTTCCTCTTTCAGAATAAAGGTTCGTTCCTCTTTCAGAATAAAGTTTTGTTCCTCTTTCAGAATAAAGGTTCGTTCCTCTTTCAGAATAAAGTTTTGTTCCTCTTTCAGAATAAAGGTTCGTTACACTTTCAGAGTAAAGGTGTGTTCCCTCTTTCAGAATAAAGGTTTGTTCCTCTTTCAGAATAAAGGTTTGTTCCTCTTTCAGAATAAAGGTTCGTTCCTCTTTCAGAATAAAGTTTTGTTCCTCTTTCAGAATAAAGGTTCGTTCCTCTTTCAGAATAAAGTTTTGTTCCTCTTTCAAAATAAAGGTTCGTTCCTCTTTCAGAATAAAGGTTTGTTCGTCTTTCAGAATAAAGGTTTGTTCCTCTTTCAGAATAAAGGTTCGTTCCTCTTTCAGAATAAAGTTTTGTTCCTCTTTCAGAATAAAGGTTCGTTCCTCTTTCAGAATAAAGGTTTGTTCCTCTTTCAGAATAAAGGTTCGTTACACTTTCAGAGTAAAGGTGTGTTCCCTCTTTCAGAATAAAGGTTTGTTCCTCTTTCAGAATAAAGGTTTGTTCCTCTTTCAGAATAAAGGTTCATTCCTCTTTCAGAATAAAGGTTCGTTCCTCTTTCAGAATAAAGGTTTGTTCCTCTTTCAGAATAAAGGTTCATTCCTCTTTCAGAATAAAGGTTCATTCCTTTTTCAGAATAAAGGTTCGTTCCTCTTTCAGAATAAAGGTTCGTTCCTCTTTCAGAATAAATGTTTGTTCCTCTTTCAGAATAAAGGTTCGTTCCTCTTTCAGAATAAAGTTTTGTTCCTCTTTCAAAATAAAGGTTCGTTCCTCTTTCAGAATAAAGGTTTGTTCGTCTTTCAGAATAAAGGTTTGTTCCTCTTTCAGAATAAAGGTTCGTTCCTCTTTCAGAATAAAGTTTTGTTCCTCTTTCAGAATAAAGGTTCGTTCCTCTTTCAGAATAAAGGTTTGTTCCTCTTTCAGAATAAAGGTTCGTTACACTTTCAGAGTAAAGGTGTGTTCCCTCTTTCAGAATAAAGGTTTGTTCCTCTTTCAGAATAAAGGTTTGTTCCTCTTTCAGAATAAAGGTTCATTCCTCTTTCAGAATAAAGGTTCGTTCCTCTTTCAGAATAAAGTTTTGTTCCTCTTTCAAAATAAAGGTTCGTTCCTCTTTCAGAATAAAGGTTTGTTCGTCTTTCAGAATAAAGGTTCGTTCCTCTTTCAGAATAAAGGTTCGTTCCTCTTTCAGAATAAAGTTTTGTTCCTCTTTCAGAATAAAGGTTCGTTACACTTTCAGAGTAAAGGTGTGTTCCCTCTTTCAGAATAAAGGTTTGTTCCTCTTTCAGAATAAAGGTTCGTTCCTCTTTCAGAATAAAGTTTTGTTCCTCTTTCAGAATAAAGGTTCGTTCCTCTTTCAGAATAAAGTTTTGTTCCTCTTTCAAAATAAAGGTTCGTTCCTCTTTCAGAATAAAGGTTTGTTCGTCTTTCAGAATAAAGGTTCGTTCCTCTTTCAGAATAAAGTTTTGTTCCTCTTTCAGAATAAAGGTTCGTTCCTCTTTCAGAATAAAGGTTTGTTCCTCTTTCAGAATAAAGGTCCGTTACACTTTCAGAGTAAAGGTGTGTTCCCTCTTTCAGAATAAAGGTTTGTTCCTCTTTCAGAATAAAGGTTTGTTCCTCTTTCAGAATAAAGGTTTGTTCCTCTTTCAGAATAAAGTTTTGTTCGTCTTTCAGAATAAAGGTTTGTTCCTCTTTCAGAATAAAGTTTTGTTCCTCTTTCAAAATAAAGGTTCGTTCCTCTTTCAGAATAAAGGTTTGTTCGTCTTTCAGAATAAAGGTTTGTTCCTCTTTCAGAATAAAGGTTCGTTCCTCTTTCAGAATAAAGTTTTGTTCCTCTTTCAGAATAAAGGTTCGTTCCTCTTTCAGAATAAAGGTTTGTTCCTCTTTCAGAATAAAGGTTCGTTACACTTTCAGAGTAAAGGTGTGTTCCCTCTTTCAGAATAAAGGTTTGTTCCTCTTTCAGAATAAAGGTTTGTTCCTCTTTCAGAATAAAGGTTCATTCCTCTTTCAGAATAAAGGTTCGTTCCTCTTTCAGAATAAAGGTTTGTTCCTCTTTCAGAATAAAGGTTCATTCCTCTTTCAGAATAAAGGTTCATTCCTTTTTCAGAATAAAGGTTCGTTCCTCTTTCAGAATAAAGGTTCGTTCCTCTTTCAGAATAAATGTTTGTTCCTCTTTCAGAATAAAGGTTCGTTCCTCTTTCAGAATAAAGTTTTGTTCCTCTTTCAAAATAAAGGTTCGTTCCTCTTTCAGAATAAAGGTTTGTTCGTCTTTCAGAATAAAGGTTTGTTCCTCTTTCAGAATAAAGGTTCGTTCCTCTTTCAGAATAAAGTTTTGTTCCTCTTTCAGAATAAAGGTTCGTTCCTCTTTCAGAATAAAGGTTTGTTCCTCTTTCAGAATAAAGGTTCGTTACACTTTCAGAGTAAAGGTGTGTTCCCTCTTTCAGAATAAAGGTTTGTTCCTCTTTCAGAATAAAGGTTTGTTCCTCTTTCAGAATAAAGGTTCATTCCTCTTTCAGAATAAAGGTTCGTTCCTCTTTCAGAATAAAGGTTTGTTCCTCTTTCAGAATAAAGGTTCATTCCTCTTTCAGAATAAAGGTTCATTCCTTTTTCAGAATAAAGGTTCGTTCCTCTTTCAGAATAAAGGTTCGTTCCTCTTTCAGAATAAATGTTTGTTCCTCTTTCAGAATAAAGGTTCGTTCCACTTTCAGAATAAAGGTTCGTTCCTCTTTCAGAATAAAGGTTTGTTCCTCTTTCAGAATAAAGGTTCGTTACACTTTCAGAGTAAAGGTGTGTTCCCTCTTTCAGAATAAAGGTTTGTTCCTCTTTCAGAATAAAGGTTTGTTCCTCTTTCAGAATAAAGGTTCATTCCTCTTTCAGAATAAAGGTTCATTCCTCTTTCAGAATAAAGGTTCGTTCGTCTTTCAGAATAAAGGTTCGTTCCTCTTTCAGAATAAAGTTTTGTTCCTCTTTCAGAATAAAGGTTTGTTCCTCTTTCAGAATAAAGTTTTGTTCCTCTTTCAGAATAAAGGTTCGTTACACTTTCAGAGTAAAGGTGTGTTCCCTCTTTCAGAATAAAGGTTTGTTCCTCTTTCAGAATAAAGGTTTGTTCCTCTTTCAGAATAAAGGTTCATTCCTCTTTCAGAATAAAGGTTCGTTTCTCTTTCAGAATAAAGGTTTGTTCCTCTTTCAGAATAAAGGTTCATTCCTCTTTCAGAATAAAGGTTCATTCCTCTTTTAGAATAAAGGTTCGTTCCTCTTTCAGAATAAAGGTTCGTTCCTCTTTCAGAATAAATGTTTGTTCCTCTTTCAGAATAAAGGTTCGTTCCACTTTCAGAAAAAAGGTTCGTTCCTCTTTCAGAATAAAGGTTTGTTCCTCTTTCAGAATAAAGGTTCGTTACACTTTCAGAGTAAAGGTGTGTTCCCTCTTTCAGAATAAAGGTTTGTTCCTCTTTCAGAATAAAGGTTTGTTCCTCTTTCAGAATAAAGGTTCATTCCTCTTTCAGAATAAAGGTTCATTCCTCTTTCAGAATAAAGGTTCGTTCGTCTTTCAGAATAAAGGTTCGTTCCTCTTTCAGAATAAAGTTTTGTTCCTCTTTCAGAATAAAGGTTTGTTCCTCTTTCAGAATAAAGTTTTGTTCCTCTTTCAAAATAAAGGTTCGTTCCTCTTTCAGAATAAAGGTTTGTTCCTCTTTCAGAATAAAGGTTCGTTCCTCTTTCAGAATAAAGGTTCGTTCCTCTTTCAAAATAAAGGTTCATTCCTCTTTCAGAATAAAGGTTCGTTCGTCTTTCAGAATAAAGGTTCGTTCGTCTTTCAGAATAAAGGTTTGTTCGTCTTTCAGAATAAAGGTTCGTTCCTCTTTTAGAATAAAGGTTTGTTCCTCTTTCAGAATAAAGTTTTGTTCCTCTTTCAGAATAAAGGTTTGTTCCTCTTTCAGAATAAAGGTTCGTTCCTCTTTCAGAATAAAGTTTTGTTCCTCTTTCAGAATAAAGGTTTGTTCCTCTTTCAGAATAAAGGTTTGTTCCTCTTTCAGAATAAAGGTTCGTTACACTTTCAGAGTAAAGGTGTGTTCCCTCTTTCAGAATAAAGGTTTGTTCTTCTTTCAGAATAAAGGTTTGTTCCTCTTTCAGAATAAAGGTTCATTCCTCTTTCAGAATAAAGGTTCGTTCCTCTTTCAGAATAAAGGTTTGTTCCTCTTTCAGAATAAAGGTTCATTCCTCTTTCAGAATAAAGGTTCATTCCTCTTTCAGAATAAAGGTTCGTTCCTCTTTCAGAATAAAGGTTCGTTCCACTTTCAGAATAAAGGTTCGTTCCTCTTTCAGAATAAAGGTTTGTTCCTCTTTCAGAATAAAGGTTCGTTACACTTTCAGAGTAAAGGTGTGTTCCCTCTTTCAGAATAAAGGTTTGTTCCTCTTTCAGAATAAAGGTTTGTTCCTCTTTCAGAATAAAGGTTCATTTCTCTTTCAGAATAAAGGTTCATTCCTCTTTCAGAATAAAGGTTCATTCCTCTTTCAGAATAAAGGTTCATTCCTCTTTCAGAATAAAGGTTCATTCCTCTTTCAGAATAAAGGTTCATTCCTCTTTCAGAATAAAGGTTCATTCCTCTTTCAGAATAAAGGTTCATTCCTCTTTCAGAATAAAGGTTCATTCCTCTTTCAGAATAAAGGTTCGTTCGTCTTTCAGATGAACCACATAAACAGTTAATTCCAGTTGAAAATAGTAATTGACTGTTAAACTGTGGTTTATTCTGAGTTCAATATTTCCTCTGACATGGGAACACTTAAATCCTCTTTAACATTATTCCTGTCGTTCTGCACATGTTCCTTCCAATCAGAACCCTCTGTACCCCCAGGTCTGACTGATTAACTGTAGTGGAATACACCCGTTTCCATGGAAACCTTTACTCAGAATTAACACGTCTTTGTAAACACAATTAGCGTTAATTCTTAATTATTTTCTACAATAAAAAATAATTCCGATTTAAAAAAAACATGTAAATGTGACTCATTCTGGCTTTTTTTGTTTATGTGTTTGGTTAAAGATTTCCTTTAAAGACAGACTTCTATAAATGCCACAGTTATTCCAAATGAAAGATTCAAAGTTCCTAAAAATAGCCTCTGATTATAACAAGTTTGTGTTTCCTGGTGCAGAGTGCAGCACACATTGTTTGAGCAGGACAACTGTCTGTAATCAGTGAGCGGGCTGTGCCCCCCCCCCCTCTGAAACCACATCAATGAGCCCATCAACTGCAAATTATCACATGATTGTCTATAAACCATGTCATATGTGCACAAATATGGTAATGCCGTAAACATCCACAGTCACCAAAACACTACATTTTCTTCAGACGTCTCAAATAAGCACAGGATAATGTTATGCTTATCAGTTTTCCATTACGCGTTTTATTTATGGTGTCAGTTTGAATTGTTCCTTCATGTAACATCAGGGAGTTTAGTGAGAGCACAAAGAAAAACAGGCTACGATGTCCAAACGCTGGCAACGACAAGGACGCATAATAATTAACAGACAAACAGACGTTTGGTCAAAGTATAACTACTTATGTGAAAAAATAAAAGTACAAAAGTATAATGAGATAAAAGTCCCAATTCTAATCTGTTAAGTCCCTATTTGTTCCATATTTATATAAATGTAAAGAGTATAAAGTACAAATATTTATATAAATGTAAAGAGTATAAAGTACATATATTTATATGAATGTAAAGAGTATAAAATACATATATTTATATAAATGTAAAGAGTATAAAGTACTTATATTTATATGAATGTAAAGAGTATAAAGTACATATATTTATATAAATGTAAAGAGTATAAAGTACATATATTTATATAAATGTAAAGAGTATAAAGTACATATATTTATATAAATGTAAAGAGTATAAAGTACAAATATTTATATAAATGTAAAGAGTATAAAGTACATATATTTATATAAATGTAAAGAGTATAAAATACATATATTTATATAAACGTAAATAGTATAAAGTACATATATTTATATAAACGTAAAGAGTATAAAGTACAAATATTCATGAACAAATGTAGGGTGCAAAAGTAAAGAGTTGTCAAAAATAAATAGTCCAGTAAAGTATAGATAACTAACAGTATAGTAGTGAAGTACTTTTCCTTACTTCCACCTCTGTATGATGTTGTTCTTATCACATTGTATTGATGGTGTCAGAATGTATTGTTTGTGTAACACTGGGGAGATCAGCGAGGGCACCAAGACAGAAACAGCTCCAAACGCTGGCAGCGACTACAAGGATAATTAACAGACAAATAAACAGACATTTGGAGGGAAGTTTATTTCTTGATGTGCGGCTAAGTGTGGGTAATGGCCGTGCAGACGTCTTTAGCGTTCCTGCCCATAGAGCTGTGGTCAGCGTGGGCTGTTTCCACAGAGGAGCTTCTAAAGCAGCTCGTCACACCCCACTGCCCGCCCCCCTCACAGGACGATCTGCTACCACTTACCCAGAAATGCAACAAATTTACTTATAATTACTTAAAAAGTTTGGTGGTGCTTGTAAATACTTGCGCTCTGACAGTTCATTTATTTTGTTTGATTGCTGCTGACTATTTATAGTCCGGTGCCGTTCACATGCAGAGTCCATGAGTCATTTAGACGTTTTCTACAACAAGACAAAAGCGGCCGTGATGATTATCCGCTGTGTATTTACTCACTGAGGTTGTGGACAATGGGGCTGTAATTGACATGCATTCAAGCTTAACATGACATTCCTCTGCCTCTGCGTGGGCGTGTCCCCACGGGCCTGTCCCGATGGGCGTGTAGTGATGGGCATGTCAAAATGGGCGTGTCCCAATGGGCAAGTGCAATGGGCGTGTCCCTATGGCCATGTCAAATGGGCATGTTCCACAGCGTCCCACAAAGACTAATAAACCTGTTCACATGGGAGGGTTTACTCCTGTTTCAGAGTAAAGCTTCGTTCCTCTTTCAGATGAACCATGTGAACAGTTAAAAATGAAAATTATTAAAATGAATTCAGAACAACGTCACTGGTTTGTAAAGGAGGTTATGTTTGTTTGTTTGTTTGTCAGTAAGATAACTCAAAAAGTTATGGATGGATTTTCAGAGATGATTGATAATGTGGCAAGGAAGAAACCATTACAGTTTGAGTTATAAAGGTCAAAGGTCAAGGTGCCAGTGAAGGTCAACAGTTCAAACACATCAGTGGTGATATCTCAGAATCCAGACCAGATAGTATCAGCTGTTTTTTTCCTTCACTTCGTCTGACCTTCTGACCTCAGATGAGATAACACCCATAGGCTCCATGACGTCACGTAAAGACGTCACGTGACGTCACGTAAAGACATATGACGTCGTACCAATGGTATGTTTGGTAAATGTATGACCTTTAACCTTAAAGCAGGTTATTGACATATTTAGTTAAATCAGACAATATCTTGTGCTTCATATTTAACATTAGATCTAACATGTGACATTTGGTCGCGACATCACATAACGTCAGAGTGACGTCATACGTAGTCGCACATATTTGTGGTCGATGACCCATTGAATCTTTTTCTAAATCAGAATCAGAATCATTTATTTGTCATTTGCATATCCAAGGAACACAAACGGAATTTCAGTTTGACCAAACCCCTCCCAGGCTGATCAGGTCATGCAGCCATGTACGGCGCTACCCTCGATAAGGAAAGGGAAAACAGCAGCAGATGCACAAGGAACATATATTCTAACAACAAAACGTGAACACAGTACTCAAGGATTCATGAGATGGGACTTTTTCTAGTACACACAAAATGATCACATGTTGAAAACAAAGATAAAGGTGCAAACAGAGCATAAACACAGGAGTTGTTGGAGTTCTAGCGCCCTTGAGCACCGGAAAACTGGACACATTAGGAAAAACAAAGGAGCCAGAAATAGAAACAAGGACATCTTCTTTGCTTTAGGAGATAGACCAAAAACTTAACCCCTTGTGGGTTTCATGTACCCCATTACTTTTGACATCGCCCCACACAGCGCTCATTAACTCTGTGCTGTTTCCTCATTTCATCAACCTCTGCCCTCAGTCCAGATAAAATTCTCAGAGCTTCACCCAGATGTCCACAAATGTAATCAGTCTCTTCTGTGACTCTCCTGAACGATTCAGCAGGTCGTTCCCCGAACTAGCAGACTGAGCCACCATGGAGCTAATCTGTCCCACACAGTTCACAAGATTGTCCTGAGACTGGGTCATAGACAGCTTTAGTCCGGTTACGGTGTCAGTGAGTTCCGTGAGGTGCTCCCGAATTTCTTCTCGCAGCATCAGTGGCCCTTTTGGTGCTGCGATCTTCCCCACTCTGCGATGGATCAGCATTCCTCCCAAGCCACACGTCAGGAAAGTTACCACCATAAACAGATACACATCCTCAATATTCTCGAGGGACAGAGGTGTCAGGCAGATGACCCGCCATTCTCACCAGGAATCTTGGGAAAAACCTGAGAGGAGGATTCCGTCAGGGCAGTGAGGATCCCCCGGTCCTCTTTTCCTTGGTGAATAGATCGTATCAATCGCGTTAAATGCCCAGTTGATAATTTCCATGATTTAGCAAAGAAGAAGTTGATGGGGCTCAGACATAAGATTGTTACACGAGACAGGCGCACACAGGAGAGACACAGCCGTGGAGACACAGCCGTAGAGACACAACCGTAGAGACACAGCCGTAGAGACACAGGCGTGGAGACACAGCCGTAGAGACACAGGCGTGGAGACACAGCCGTAGAGACACAGCCATAGAGACACAGCCGTAGAGACACAGCCGTAGAGACACAGCCGTAGAGACACAGGCGTGGAGACACAGCCGTTGTTAAGTCTCTCTCTAGTTCCACTCCAAAAGGACACACGGACAACTCTTGATTCAATTATTGATCAACTTTTTATTTCCCAACTTAAGTTTTCGTTGGCCTCATGTTGATCGTGTTAAATCATCAGGTTGTAAACCTTCAAAAACACAGAAACCAAATATTAACAACAATGTCATTTAACAAAATATCTTCAAACAATGTTTTGACTAATAATGAATGTTTTTAAACTTTAACAAATAATGTTAACAAATAATGTTAAACATTCCAATTAATTGTTTTTTAAACATAATGTTTTAAACATTCCAATTGTTTTTTAAACATGTTTCTAAACCTTTAAACTCTAAATACATTTTAAGTAGCTGTTTTTAAACAAATGCATTTTAATTAGCTGTTTTTAAACAAATACATTTGTCAATAATTAATTTAGTAATTATATTAAATGAATTAACCATTTTAAATGATTTAACCATTTTAAATGATTTAACCACCTTAAATTAATTAAACAATTAAATCTATCAAATTGAATAAGCATTTTAAATGAATCAAACAATTTAATGCCATTAAATGGAATAAAGAAAATAACGAAAAATGGCTACGAGCTTGTAGATCAGCTCTTTTCTCTAGGTATTTTAAACCTTTAACATTTCAAATGCATTTAGCAAGAGTTTAACAACCATTAACTTTGTGTTAACCTTTAGTTATTTAAACTTAACTTAAGCTTTTAACATTTTAGCTTTTAACTTGTGCTTTTAACTTTTTAAACAGTAAGTCAGTGCTCAAAACATTGTTGCAATGTGGTTGATCCATTTGAAATGTAACAATTAAACAAATTAAAACAAACAAATTAAGAAGCATTGCAGATATAAATTAAGCATTCCAACTTAAGCATTTCAGCCAGCATATAAATCAAGAACATATTTACCGACCATTGGTGCATTTGGAGTAAACTCCTGAGTAGAGCTTGCTGCTGCTTGCTGTTCTTCCTTGCAGTTTGTTGCATGAAGGACTGAGAGCCTCCATTGCTTTTCAGGTGCTCTTAATAAACAATCAGCGGCCATTTTGCTGGTGCATTCTGGGAATTGTAGTTTTGACTGGAACTCCATTCCTCAGTTTTAACTTTACACCTCCCACTTGAGCTCCTGGTTTTTTAAACCCAGTGAGGTCACCCAGATCCTTCACTCCTCTGTTGTTCTTCAGTGGGAATTAGAATGACAAGGCGTCTGACATCTCTATGAAGAATTGTGGCCGGGATTTTGTGTTTAGGCCTCTTGGTTCTTGTGGTCGGCGCCTCCATGTCATTTGCCTTCCTGGTGGGGACAGGATAGCTGGGAAAGGTCCTCACCAGCACATCTCTTACAGTGCCTTTGCTGTCAGTGTTGACGCCGACTACTCTGGCCAGCTTGTACTGTCCTCTCAGGGCATTTTGGTCAGCCAACCAGACTACATCTCCAACCGCAACATTTCGCTCTTTGGTGTGCCACTTGTTCCTTATAAACAGATTTGGTCCAGCCAATTGGCTCCATTTCCTCCAGAATTTGCTGACCTCTGTTTCTGTGCCAGTCAACCCAGCCTGCTTTGGTGTAGCCTCCCACTTTGGCTGTTTTGGGTTTGACTTCCTTTTCAGCCACTGCTCAGCAGCTCGATGAATCCAGGCAATAACTCTGACCAGCTTGGTCAGGCTACTGAACCTTTTTACTTCCACAAGATGTTTAACCCAGCCAGTGGGCTTCCTTCTTGGCAGAGTGGGTTTTGCCTTTGGACAAGGACTTCCCTTTTCCGGAGTGGCCAGTAGGTCTTCTTTCTGCTGACTCATTTTAGCTTGAGCTCTGGTCAATACAGATGAGAATGCCTTCCTTTGGAGCTTGTTTACACTCTCCCTGGCCTGGGCTGCAACTTCTCCAGCTGATCGAATAGGCCACTCCTCCACTGGCCACTTCAGGAACTCTGGTCCATTTTGCCATGTGGAATTCTCCTTCGAATCTTCAGGAGTGCCTCCTCTTGTTATGATGTCAGCTATATTCAGATCTCCACGGATCCACCACCAGTCTTGCACTGGTCCAGCCTTCTGGATTTCACCCACTCTGTTAGCGAAGAAGGTTTGGTATCCATAATTGTCTCGTTGGATGGCCCCTAGGACTGTTTGACTGTCCAGTAGATGGAACCATCTCTCAATCTTCATTCGAGCATGTTTCTCCACATACTTCCTGATCCTGGCTGCAAAGACTGCGCCACAGATTTCTGCTTTTACAGCATCTCCCTTTTGATCCAGGGGTGTCAGCTTGGCTTTTGCTTCCACAAATCGGACATCAACGCCTTGACTCGTCTCCCACCTTAAGTACATCACAGCTCCATACGTTTTGTCACTTCCATCAGAAAATGTGATGCCGTAAGGTTTTCCTTTCCAGTCAGGTGGTGTGAGGCTCCTGTGGAATTTCACCTGTCCAAGCTGGGCATATTCTTCGAAAAGCTGGATGGCTTCTTCTCTGAGGCTTTCTGAGAGAGGTTGGTCCCAGGTTTCTTGGGTCAACTTGCCACCCCCTCCTTCTTGGAATGCTTTTCGGACAAGAATTGCTCCCTTCTGCTTGACCGGTGCAACTAGGCCAATTGGGTCGTACAGTGCAGCAACTTGGCTTAAGAGAGCCCTCCTAGTCAGTGGGTTAGGTGTTTCAGTTCTCACCTCCTCTTTTTTAAGATCTTTGCCAACTCGCATCTTCTTCTTTCTTTTGGAAAAGTTCACTGCGGTCAGCATGTACAGCTTGTCTTCGTCCACTTGGTAGCCGATGCCCAAAGCTTTGTTGTCTCCTTCCCTCATTTGATTTGGAAGAATTAAGGTTTTTCCTTGCTCCTGGTCTAGGACATCTGCTTCAGTTCCTTTCCTCCCACTTTGCCCTGACCGGACCCATGGTTTGAGGAAGAAACCGCCAGCTTTCAAAATCTCTTCAACTCTTGCTGTGATTTGGTCAAGTCTGTTCAGGTCATTGTGGGAGGTTAAGAGGTCATCCACATAACTGTCCTCTTCAATGACTCTGCGTTCATCCTCCAAGTGAACGAAGTTGGGCAGGCTTGCTGTTTCCCTCATAGCCAACTGAGCAATGCAACCAGCAGGTTTGTCGCCGATGTTGACTCTGGTGATTGCATATTCACCGATTTCCTCTTCTGGACTGTCTCTCCACAGGAATCTGTGCAGATGCATCTCCCGCTCCTCCAGCCAGACAGAGTTGTACATCTTTTTTATGTCTCCTAGAGCTGCATGCACACCTTCTCTGAATCTTAGCAGGACAGCTCTAATGGGGTTGAGAACATCTGGTCCCTTCAGGAGAAGATCATTCATGCTCACACCCTTGTATTTCTGGCTGCTATTCCAGACAATACGTACTGGTGTTGTCACTGAATGAGGGTTTGGCGCCACCAGGTGGCTGACATACCAAACTGGTCCATTCCACTTCTCCTTGACTTCACTGGTGAGTTTTATGGCTGCGCCTCTTTCGACCATTTCATGGATCTGGGTTGCATATGCGACTTTCCAGTCTGGCTCCCTGCTCAGTTGCTTTTCCATCCTTAAGAAGCAAGCCTGGACTGCCCTTTTGTTGTTGGGGAGAGAGGATGGATCTTCAGTCCAAGGATACTTTGCATCCCAGTGTGGAGTTGGTGTGTGAGCATCCTCTTCCTTGTAGGTGAGGCCTCCTTTAATGATCTCAAACTCCCTCTCCTCTGCCAGGGTCATGTCCTTTCCTCCGGGTGGACAGTTTCCACATCGACATCCTCCACATCTTGGCTCACATGCAGCTCCGATGCTGTCCCAGTGCCACCACTCAAGGAACTCACGGTTACTGGCAGATGTAAATTTGATCTGGGCCATATCCTCTTGCTGTAGCCAGGCTGGCTCAGTTGTTGGAACTGTGATTTCCTGATATCGGACAGCAGCGGTTCTCATGGAGCGAGCGAAGTGGGTTCTTGACTCATATGCTGCAACCTCCACTTCTTCGAGCAAGTCAGGATGTGCTCCACCTACTGTCTTTCCCAACGGGCTTTCCCACAAAACGAGGTCTCCGATGACTTTAACTCTTTGAGGTGCGAGTCTTCCCTCCCGATGGCTTATGAGAAGCTCGACTTCTGCTGGTCGTTTTAAATCTTCTAGCTGGACATCTGGGAAGAATCTTTTCAACTTCTCAGGTTGAATTGCTTGATGTACCTTTGCAATTTCGTCCAAGCCATAACAGACCAGCTGATGTGCTCTTTCAGTGCCTTTGGGGGTCTTGACTCGGACCTTTAGGAGATACCTTCTTGTGTTGACTTTCATGGTCATTCCGCCAACCCCATGTACGACCAGGGTTATCTCTTCACTCCTCAGGCCCAATCTTTCGGCAGCTTTGTGGGTTATATAATTCGTGTCTGATGCTAGGTCGATTAGAGTGCCGATCTTCTGACCTGCATTTGCTGTGACCAGCATCAGCATCATGATCACAGGGAGTTCAGTCAGCCCATTCTTCTCCAGTAGTTCAGACTGGCCTGCCGATTTGAGTGTCACTGAGGCTCTGTTGGTGAATGCTTTTCTGCACTGCTGTGCCAGTTCTGGGGAAAGTTGTGATAAGAACTCTTCCTGTTCCTCTGTGAATTTCCCTTTTCCTCTTCCGTCTTTTCCACCTTTCCCCTCTTCTCCTCTTCTGGCCTCTGCTTTTGGGCACAGGAAATAATGGTGGTCAGGTGCACTGGCTCCCCTCTTGCAGTCTGCATTCCTGCAGAGGAAATTGTCTCTGCAGTAGCCATCTTCATCATGAAGTCTTAGGCATTTCCTGCAGGCTCCCAGTTTCTTCAAGACAGCTTTCTTCTCGGGTAGCTTCAAACCTTTAAACTTCTTACAAAAGAAGATCTTATTACTGTGTCCATGATCACCACAGACACCACAGACTTCATCAACATCTTTCCTTGTGGCTCTGGTTGAAGCAAACCTTCTTTCTTGCTTCTTGTCTGGCTTGTCCACCTTGTCCACAATTTTCAGTTGTTCAAGTCTCTCCAGTATTTCCTCTTGATTTTTCAGGAACTTCAGGAGTAGGTCAAAGTGGTTGTCTGGGGTTACATTGTTTTTAGGTTCAAACATGAACATCAGCCAGTCTCTTTTTATAAAGTCGGGTAGCTTACTTTCGATGGACTTGATGACCAGTGGGTTTCGTATGGCTCCTGAGTTTCCCAACTCAGTCAGGTCTGCCAGGGCCTTCTCCACAGATTGTATTAGGTCAATGACCTTCCTCGGCTGGTTCCCCTTCACTTGAGGCATCTTGTCAAGCTCTTCCAGGATTTCGACTGTGATTGTGGATGTGTTGCCGTACCTATTCTCCAGGACTCTGAATATATCATCTGCTGTTGTGTAAGTAGAAAGTCTTAGTTCCTTTGCAATGGTTTCACGCACACTTTCCAATAGCTGAATCTTCCTAACTTCAGGTGAGCCGGTGGGTTCCCCCTGCCTTTGCAGGCTCTCCCAGTCCTTCCTCCACCTGTGATAGTCTCTTCTACTTCCGTGGAAGATGGGAAGAGTAGTTGGTCTTATTCTCACAATGGGTGGTGTTGGTTGGTCAGGTTTCCCACTTCCTCGATCAGCCAGCCTCCTTGATGTGGCGAACTCAGCTTTTCTTAGCTTAAGCCTCGTGTGGGCTAATCTTAGTTCTTTAAGTCTCCCGTCCAGTTCGTCCTTAGACAGATCAGGGATCCATTTTTCCCATACAGACATTGCTGAGATGGTTGCTCTTATCTGCTCATCTAAAAGGGTGAGGTGAACTTCATATCCCTCCAGATTATCACTTTCAACTGGTACCTTGTTTGCTCTTTCAATGGAGTCTTCAGCCTCAAGGATTGTCATTTTCAGTTCATTTTTCCCATATCTTGACCACAGGTTTGTTTGTACAATGTCTCTGATCTCCTCCATTTTGATGTCAGCTTCCTTTATAGTTGTTTTAATGTCATCCTCTTGCTGCTCATCAAGTTCTGCTTCTGGATCATCCTTCTTAAGGTCAGCTTCTAGTCCAATCCTGTAGCCTTCATTTGCATCCAGCACTGAATTGAACCGGTTTGCAAATTTTGCGAATTCCTCCTTTAATTCTGATTGTAGCATGGTGTTTGCTCCTCTTGAAATAAAGTTGGCCAGTTTTGTGAAGCTGCTCTTAGCAGTGGTCCTCTCCTGTTTGAGCACTTTGACCGACTTCCCCAATACTTCTTCTGCCATCTTTATTTCCTCTTGCGTCCACAGCTCTTCTGGTTTTGAAGCCCTTAATCTTCGGTTCCAGGGCTGCTCCGCTGGTTTACAACTGTTAAGTCTCTCTCTAGTTCCACTCCAAAAGGACACACGGACAACTCTTGATTCAATTATTGATCAACTTTTTATTTCCCAACTTAAGGTTTTGTTGGCCTCATGTTGATCGTGTTAAATCATCAGGTTGTAAACCTTCAAAAACACAGAAACCAAATATTAACAACAATGTCATTTAACAAAATATCTTCAAACAATGTTTTGACTAATAATGAATGTTTTTAAACTTTAACAAATAATGTTAACAAATAATGTTAAACATTCCAATTAATTGTTTTTTAAACATAATGTTTTAAACATTCCAATTGTTTTTTAAACATGTTTCTAAACCTTTAAACTCTAAATACATTTTAAGTAGCTGTTTTTAAACAAATGCATTTTAATTAGCTGTTTTTAAACAAATACATTTGTCAATAATTAATTTAGTAATTATATTAAATGAATTAACCATTTTAAATGATTTAACCATTTTAAATGATTTAACCACCTTAAATTAATTAAACAATTAAATCTATCAAATTGAATAAGCATTTTAAATGAATCAAACAATTTAATGCCATTAAATGGAATAAAGAAAATAACGAAAAATGGCTACGAGCTTGTAGATCAGCTCTTTTCTCTAGGTATTTTAAACCTTTAACATTTCAAATGCATTTAGCAAGAGTTTAACAACCATTAACTTTGTGTTAACCTTTAGTTATTTAAACTTAACTTAAGCTTTTAACATTTTAGCTTTTAACTTGTGCTTTTAACTTTTTAAACAGTAAGTCAGTGCTCAAAACATTGTTGCAATGTGGTTGATCCATTTGAAATGTAACAATTAAACAAATTAAAACAAACAAATTAAGAAGCATTGCAGATATAAATTAAGCATTCCAACTTAAGCATTTCAGCCAGCATATAAATCAAGAACATATTTACCGACCATTGGTGCATTTGGAGTAAACTCCTGAGTAGAGCTTGCTGCTGCTTGCTGTTCTTCCTTGCAGTTTGTTGCATGAAGGACTGAGAGCCTCCATTGCTTTTCAGGTGCTCTTAATAAACAATCAGCGGCCATTTTGCTGGTGCATTCTGGGAATTGTAGTTTTGACTGGAACTCCATTCCTCAGTTTTAACTTTACAGCCGTAGAGACACAGCCGTGGAGACACAGCCGTGGAGACACAGCTGTAGAGACACAGCCGTAGAGACACAGGCGTGGAGACACAGGCGTGGAGACACAGGCGTGGAGACACACCCGTGGAGACACAGCCGTAGAGACACAGCCATAGAGACACAGCCGTAGAGACACAGCCGTAGAGACACAGCTGTAGAGACACAGCCGTGGAGACACACCCGTGGAGACACAGCCGTAGAGACACAGCCGTAGAGACACAGCCGTAGAGACACAGCCGTAGAGACACAGCCATAGAGACACAGCCGTAGAGACACAGCCATAGAGACACAGCCGTAGAGACACAGCCGTAGAGACACAGCCGTGGAGACACAGCCGTGGAGACACAGCCATAGAGACACAGCCGTAGAGACACAGCCGTAGAGACACAGCCGTAGAGACACAGCCGTAGAGGCCTAGTAGCAGCTGCAAGATAAAGCCAAGGTCGGGGAAAAGGAGGAGAGAAAAGAATGCGACTGCTCTGTTCGCTGTCAGACGAGAAAAGAAATGTTTTATCTATATCCTCTAAACTTAGTACCATGAGCCAATAAAACATTATCTACAAACTAACTGACCTTTATTTTTACCATTTTTCTGGGTTTATTTCATAAATCCGTATTTCATACATAGAAAAAAATGCAGTTTTACTTTTTCACTTTATTACAGTTGTACCTTTTTACTTTGACTTCAGAGAAGGAGTTGAATCAGTACTTGTACTTTTACCAGAGTATTTTTCATGGAAGCAGCTGTACTTCAATTTTTCAATTCAATTTTATTTATTTATTCTACGTCCCTCTAGAATGTTCCGACAGCTCCCATTCGCTTTGAATTGACGTTCCCGGCCTTCAGCGGGTGGATTTTTTTCCATAACCGCCCACTTAGCCATAGTAACGGGTTTTGTCACTTTAGATTCACATAACCATATCACTAGGTAGTAAGTAAACATTCATTACGTTGTAACGGCTGTTTTATCCAATCTGTTAGAATAGTAACAAGAATAAGCTGGAATAACTGTAGAATGAGCAGGATAATAGATTCCTCACGAGTTACAATCAGAAAAATATTCTTCTTCAACCCTGTCGGGGAATATTTTTCTGATCGTAACTTGTGGGGAATCTATTATCCCTTGCAAAGCCCCAAATCACAACAAAGTCATCTCACAGAGCTTTACAGAAACACAATCAACTACAGAGATACATGAAAAGACCCCAAAATCCCCTGTCCTTAGCTCCTCCCCCTGTCCTTACCTCCTCCCCCTGTCCTTACACCCTTCCCCTGTCCTTACCTCCTCCCCCTGTCCTTACATCCTCCCCCTGTCCTTAACTCCTCCCCCTGTCCTTACATCCTCCCCCTGTCCTTACACCCTCCCCCTGTCCTTAGCTCCTCCCCCTGTCCTTACATCCTCCCCCTGTCCTTACCTCCTCCCCCTGTCCTTAGCTCCTCCCCCTGTCCTTACCTCCTCCCCCTGTCCTTACACCCTTCCCCTGTCCTTACCTCCTCCCCCTGTCCTTACATCCTCCCCCTGTCCTTACCTCCTCCCCCTGTCCTTACATCCTCCCCCTGTCCTTAGCTCCTCCCCCTGTCCTTACACCCTTCCCCTGTCCTTACCTCCTCCCCCTGTCCTTAGCTCCTCCCCCTGTCCTTACACCCTTCCCCTGTCCTTACCTCCTCCCCCTGTCCTTAGCTCCTCCCCCTGTCCTTAGCTCCTCCCCCTGTCCTTACACCCTTCCCCTGTCCTTACCTCCTCCCCCTGTCCTTACATCCTCCCCCTGTCCTTAACTCCTCCCCCTGTCCTTACACCCTCCCCCTGTCCTTAGCTCCTCCCCCTGTCCTTACATCCTCCCCCTGTCCTTACCTCCTCCCCCTGTCCTTACATCCTCCCCCTGTCCTTACATCCTCCCCCTGTCCTTACACCCTCCCCCTGTCCTTACCTCCTCCCCCTGTCCTTACACCCTTCCCCTGTCCTTACCTCCTCCCCCTGTCCTTACATCCTCCCCCTGTCCTTAACTCCTCCCCCTGTCCTTACATCCTCCCCCTGTCCTTAGCTCCTCCCCCTGTCCTTACATCCTCCCCCTGTCCTTACCTCCTCCCCCTGTCCTTAGCTCCTCCCCCTGTCCTTACCTCCTCCCCCTGTCCTTACACCCTTCCCCTGTCCTTACCTCCTCCCCCTGTCCTTACATCCTCCCCCTGTCCTTACCTCCTCCCCCTGTCCTTACATCCTCCCCCTGTCCTTAGCTCCTCCCCCTGTCCTTACACCCTTCCCCTGTCCTTACCTCCTCCCCCTGTCCTTAGCTCCTCCCCCTGTCCTTAGCTCCTCCCCCTGTCCTTACACCCTTCCCCTGTCCTTACCTCCTCCCCCTGTCCTTACATCCTCCCCCTGTCCTTAACTCCTCCCCCTGTCCTTACATCCTCCCCCTGTCCTTACACCCTCCCCCTGTCCTTAGCTCCTCCCCCTGTCCTTACATCCTCCCCCTGTCCTTACCTCCTCCCCCTGTCCTTAGCTCCTCCCCCTGTCCTTACCTCCTCCCCCTGTCCTTACACCCTTCCCCTGTCCTTACCTCCTCCCCCTGTCCTTACATCCTCCCCCTGTCCTTACCTCCTCCCCCTGTCCTTACATCCTCCCCCTGTCCTTAGCTCCTCCCCCTGTCCTTACACCCTTCCCCTGCCCTTACCTCCTCCCCCTGTCCTTAGCTCCTCCCCCTGTCCTTAGCTCCTCCCCCTGTCCTTACACCCTTCCCCTGTCCTTACCTCCTCCCCCTGTCCTTACATCCTCCCCCTGCCCTTAACTCCTCCCCCTGTCCTTACACCCTCCCCCTGTCCTTAGCTCCTCCCCCTGTCCTTACATCCTCCCCCTGTCCTTACCTCCTCCCCCTGTCCTTAGCTCCTCCCCCTGTCCTTACACCCTTCCCCTGTCCTTACCTCCTCCCCCTGTCCTTAACTCTTCCCCCTGTCCTTACATCCTCCCCCTGTCCTTACACCCTCCCCCTGTCCTTAGCTCCTCCTTCTATGGAAGAAAAAATTTCCAAACCCAGTGGGAAAAAGAATAAATGTTGGGTAGAACCACACTGAAGGACAGATCCATTCTCATGGACGGACAGACTATAGATGAACGTCCATTTATAAATGAAGGAGGGGGGTGCAGGTCCAGACACCAGACAGTTTAAGGTGAGGGAGGAGGTCTGGGGTCAAAGGGGAGCACAGGCGAGTCACAGCAGGTCCTGTCGTCCATGGCTCCCACACAGACACTGTCAAGAGAGACACCACTCACCCCAGGGGGGGACACACACACACACACACACACACACACCAGGTGACTAGACATGAACAGACTTGGTATGAAAGATTATATACAAGTTTATAAAAATGACAAAAACAGATGAGAGAGAGAGAAAGAACTCAGTGTCTTTTCTTCCTCCATCATTCTAACTCCTAGTACAGCTTAGACTGAACTGTGACTTCAGTCTGTTTATAACTAACCTGACCATAGTTTTTATCAAACACAAATGTTTTCAACCTAATTTTAAATGTAGAGACTGTGTCGACCTGTTTAATATTAAATGAAGATGATTCCATCAGACAGTAACCATGGTAACTAAAGGCTCTAGCTCCATCAGACAGTAACCATGGTAACTAAAGGCTCTAGCTCCATCAGACAGTAACCATGGTAACTAAAGGCTCTAGCTCCATCAGACAGTAACCATGGTAACTAAAGGCTCTAGCTCCATCAGACAGTAACCATGGTAACTAAAGGCTCTAGCTCCACCAGACAGTAACCATGGTAACTAAAGGCTCTAGCTCCTACTGTACTTTTACAAACCCTAGGAACTTTCAGTAAACCTGCATTCTGAGAACGCAGGGTTCTATTGGGCTGGTACGGAACCAGATCATTTTTAAGATAAGAGGGGCCCATACCATTAACCCCTGACCTCTGACCCCTAACCCTAACCCATACCATTAATGGTTTTATATGTAAGGAGGAGGATTTTAAATTTAATTCTAAACTCAACTGGTAGCCAGTGAAGGGTTTGGAGCACAGGGGTGATAGGGTTAGGGGTCAGGGGTCAGGGTTTGGAGCACAGAGGTGATAGGGTTAGGGGTCAGGGGTCAGGGTTTGGAGCACAGGGGTGATAGGGTTAGGGGTCAGGGGTCAGGGTTTGGAGCACAGGGGTGATAGGGTTAGGGGTCAGGGCATTTCTAATTTTGGCTAATGTTGCCCAAGTGAAAAAAGGCTGTTCTGCATGTTTGGTTAATATGCCCTGACCTCTGACCCCTGACCCTTTGAATGAAAGATGTGGATCAAATAAAACTCCTAAATTTTTAACTGTGTCACTGGGTGTTCCACTTAAGTTGGACGACTTCAGTTTTTTCAGGGTTCAGTAAAAGATAATTGTCACTCATCCAAGTCTTTATGTCTTGGACACATGTACTTAGTTTATCTATTTGTCTGGTCTGATCAGGTTTAATCGATAAATATAGCTGTGTGTCATCTGCATAACAATGAAAATTAATGCCATGATTTGTAATGATGTTACCTAAAGGGAGCATATATAGTGTAAACAAAATAGGCCCAAGGACTGACCCTTGAGGAACGCCATAATTAACTCTGGAGGACTGCGATGATTGTTTGTTGATGTGAACAAATTGGTATGGATTAGATAAATATGATTTAAAGCAGCAGAGGGCTGCTCCTCTAATACCTATATCATATTCTAATCTGTGCACTAAGATACTGTGGTCAATGGTGTCAAAGGCTGCACTAAGGTCTAATAACACCAGGACCCATATTAATCCCACGTCAGCGGCTAATAATAAGTCATTAGTAACTTTAACTAACGCTGTTTCAGTGCTATGATGGGCACGAAAGCCAGACTGAAACTGTTCAAATAAACTATTATCCTGCAGGAATTGGCACAGCTGTTTAACTATTACTCCTTCTAGAACTTTTTAGAGGTAGGGCAAATTAGATATAGACCTAGAATTATCTAGAATGTCAGGATCTAGGGTAGGTTTTTTCAGAATTGGTTTAATAACAGCATATTTAAATGACTGTGGCACATATCCAGTAATTAATGAAGTGTTAATTATATTTAGGACAGTGTTAATAATTAGGGGCAGAATCTGTTTAAAGAGTTTAGTTGTAATTGGATCTAAGAGGCAGGTGATGATTTGGAAGACATGATAATAGATATGACATCAGTTTGGTCTACAGTGGTGAAATTATTTAGTGTTACAGAGGGATTTATTAACTCCTTTAGCCCGATCGGCCCACCTGTGGGCCGAGAAAATTGTGTAACTTTTCATTAATTATTAACATATAATAAATCTGGACAATGGAAATTTGTTTCAACTTTTACTCAAAGTTAAGACCCTAATGTTCATAAAAGTACATATAAAGTGTACTTTAGTGATAAAAGTCACCTTTAAATATGATCTTTAATGTGTGTGTGGTGAAATCGCCGATACGCGCTATTAATTCATTTATATCTCCTTCTGGCGAGCGATAAGGCAGCCATGTTTGTAAGCGTTTGAAAGAGGAGATTCTCCTGAATCCATTGACACCTCACATTCCATGAACTACATTTCCCTCTGGACAGGAAATGCATGCGTAAAAGGTGAAAGGTTAGCATCTTTGCGCATGTCAGGCGCATGCACATACTGGCCTGGGGCAGACACGCTACGGCAGAGTAGAGCAGAGTGCTAGACATCGCTGTGCCGGTTATAGTTATATTTCCCGACTTTACTCGTAGTTTTAAGTCATTTTAGAGAGTTTTAGTGAGTAACAGTGAGTGACAGTGTATTTTCCCGACTGTTACTGGTAAGCTTTGTGAAGTGTTAGCTGTTAGCCGCGTGCTAACATGTAAACAACAGAGAAGCAGCTGAATGTTCAACATGTGACTTAGATCTGACTGTGGATATGAACTCAAAACAGGATGAACATCTACCCAGTAAGTTGTTGTATCTTACTGATATCTGTTTTTACAAACTAATACTAATAATAATAACAATAATACTACATTTTATACTATACACATGCAAACACTGTTGACTATAGTAGCATTTTTTCAGTCTCATTTCTCATTGTATTGTTATTTTTACACATAAGTAGATAAGTTTATAATTAATCAATGATTGTTTGAGGATTTATTCACTTTCTCTGTCAAAAATAAATAACATTCTATCATTTCATGAGAAGGAAAAAGTCTCAAATCATGATTGTCTTCATTTTTCATAGGTAGGAGGATGACACAAATAAAAGTGCTTTTTGCAGAAACACATGGACCAGTTCAGTCTGCTGCCCCCCCAACCTAATGATAAACCAGCCCCCACCTGATGATAACACATGGACATTTTTAGACTTTATTGCAATTGTTTGTGTTTTGAATGTTTGTATTAGTTATTTTGTTTAGTAAATTTGCACTAATTTTGATATTTATATTTATTCTAATTGAATTTATCATATATTTTTGCACATTTGTTCAACTTTATATTTGATTTTTACTGAAGTGTATTATTATTATTATTATTGATATATTATTATATTGTTTGGAGTAAGTTCATAATAAAACTACTCCATTTGGAGACAAAATAATCCATGTTTATATGGTTTTATTCATTTTAGTTGTGCACAAAGGTAGAAGTTGATGAAACACAAGGTACATTTCATTTCTAAAAGCTCCAGTAGACAGTAATAGACTTCTGTAATGGATATGAGTTGTATTTTCCAGACAGATTTTACTGGAAAATTAAAATAATGTATTTGGAACAGTTTGGCACAACAGTGTGCCAAACTGTGCCGAATGCAGTGTCCGCCTGGTGTTATCTGGACTTAAACCTTTCTGGAGGCTTTGTCCTTTGCTCTAATTCTATCAACTTTTGTTCCTGTGTTGGAAAGGAGTTACTGAAGGTGATCAATAGTGTCTATATTCATGGAATCATTGTTAGCAGGGTGTTTTCTTTTGTCAAAAAAATAATAAATTCAGGCGAGACCAAAAAATTCAAATGTATGTTTTAGTTTATTCCAGTTTATTCAGTCATAGTAGTAGCTACACTATTTTAGACAATGGGAATAGATTGTGTGAAGCCTGTAGATGTCCATAGATACAAAGAACATCCATATAAACCTGTGGATTGTGGAGCAATTCTTCATTTACTTTGGGTATGTTTTTTTAGGCGTTTTTCTCTGAAAATAGGCTCAGGGTGGAAGAGGTTAAAGGGCCTAGGTTTGAAAGCGCTACTTTTTCTGATCTAATATTTGGGAGAAATGTGTCTATTTTGTCTCTAATAGTTGATATTTTATTGTTAAAGAACTGCAGGAAATCATCAGAATGGAGCGTGGATGGAATAACTGGTTCCACGGAGGTGTGTCTGTTTGTCAGTTTGGCTACAGTACTGAACAGGAATCTAGGATTATTCTTGTTTTCTTCTATTATGGATGAGTAATATCTAGTTTTGGCTGTACGCAAAGATGGATTATACTTTATTAAGCTATTTTTCCAGGCATTGAAAGAATCTTCTGAATTGGATCGGCACCATTGCCTCTAATTTACGTGTTGTTTGTTTAATGGAGCGAGTGTCAGCGTTGTACCATGGGGAGGTTCATCTAATCTTAGTAGTTTTTAACTGAAGGAGCCGACTGTATCTAACGTAGTTTTTAATGTGAGCATGGTACTATCGACTAACTCATCACTTATACTGGGACTAAATGTGTCCTTTACATAATCACATGACATAGACACAATTAGTGACTGAATTAACTCTTTGTACTTTGAGACAGCACGGTCACATAGTATCCTTTTCATTTGTGTTTTAATCACTGAGGTAGAAATATCCTCAAGCATAAACTGAAAGCTCATTAAAAAGTGATGTGAGAGTATGGGATTATGGGTAAAAACAACCAGGTCATTAATTTCAACACCAAGTGTTAAGATCAGATCGAGAGTATGTCTGTGAATGTGGGTTGGTTTATGAACATTTTGGATAAAGCCTAATCCGTCTAGTAGGTCACTAAATGCATTACTAAGAGAGTCAGTGTTGTTATCAATATGTATGTTCAAATCACCAACTATTATAATCCTATCCCAGTTCAACACTACACTGGATAGAAAGTCAGAGACTGATGAGATCCAAACTGTTGCCCTTATTACCAGCTGCCTAAGGTGGCACTGGTCGTTTGGGGATTACTAGTTCAGGGAATGGGTACTGGTTATTGGGTCCAGACATCCCCTCTCTATCTTACCCCGGACCTTTTGCCGTGTTGGCCAGGTCTCGCCCCGGACCTGCTTGCGGTGTTTGGTTCGGGATCGCCCCAGACCTGTTCCCTTGTTGCCCCCGTGTCGGCCCGGTCCTTTTGTTTCCTCGTTTTGTCCTGTCTTTGTTTCGTGTCTTGTCTCTGTGCCATTTTGTCGCTCCCTGCCAGAGTCCGTGGTGACCTTAACCCAATCAGTTTTGCTCCTCTTACCACCCCAGTCCACCCAGAGGGATTCCACACTGCCCTGCTCAAAGTATTTTATACTCTTTACATTTATATAAATATTTGTACTTTATACTCTTTACATTTATATAAATATTTGTACTTTATACTCTTTACATTTATATAAATATTTGCCTTTGTCTTTCTCTCATAATTTTGACTCTTTTTCTTGTTAAAACATATATTTTTTATCTCATATTTATGACTTTATGCAATAATTTAAACTTTTTATTTCACAATTTTGATTTTAAACTGTTCATTACTATAAGGTTCAAAATAAGGTTGACTATAAGGTTGACTATAAGGTTGACTATAAGGTTGACTATAAGGTTGACTATAAGGTTGACTATAAGGTTGACTATAAGGCTCACTATAAGGTTGACTATAAGGTTGACTATAAGTTTGATTATAAGGTTGACTATAAGGTTCACTATAAGGTTGACTATAAGGTTGACTATAAAGTTGACTATAAGGTTGATTATAAGTTTGACTATAAGGTTGACTATAAGGTTGACTATGAGGTTGACTATGAGGTTCACTATAAGTTTGACTATAAGGTTGACTATAAGGTTGACTATAAGGTTGACTATAAGGTTCACTATAAGGTTGACTATAAGGTTGACTATAAGGTTCACTATAAGGTTCACTATAAGGTTGACTATAAGGTTGACTATAAGTTTGACTATAAGGTTCACTATAAGGTTCACTATAAGGTTGACTATAAGGTTTATTATAAGGTTCAATATAAGGTTGACTATAAGGTTGACTATAAGGTTGACTATAAGGTTGACGATAGGTTTGACTATAAGGTTGCCTATGAGGTTGACTATAAGGTTGACTATAAGGTTGACTATAAGGTTCATTATAAGGTTGACTATAAGGTTGACTATAAGGTTCAATATAAGGTTGACTATAAGGTTGACTATAAGGTTGACGATAGGTTTGACTATAAGGTTGCCTATGAGGTTGACTATAAGGTTGACTATAAGGTTGACTATGAGGTTGACTATAAGGTTCAATATAAGGTTGACTATAAGGTTGACTATAAGGTTCAATATAAGGTTGACTATAAGGTTGACTATAAGGTTCAATATAAGGTTGACTATAAGGTTGACTATAAGGTTCATTATAAGGTTGACTATAAGGTTGACTATAAGGTTGACTATAAGGTTCACTATAAGGTTCACTATAAGGTTCACTATAAGGTTGACTATAAGGTTGACTATAAGGTTGACTATAAGGTTGACTATAAGGTTCACTATAAGGTTGACTATAAGGTTGACTATAAGGTTCAATATAAGGTTGACTATAAGGTTGACTATAAGGTTCAATATAAGGTTGACTATAAGGTTGACTATGAGGTTGACTATGAGGTTCACTATAAGTTTGACTATAAGGTTGACTATAAGGTTGACTATAAGGTTGACTATAAGGTTCACTATAAGGTTGACTATAAGGTTGACTATAAGGTTCACTATAAGGTTCACTATAAGGTTCACTATAAGGTTGACTATAAGTTTGACTATAAGGTTGACTATGAGGTTCACTATAAGGTTGACTATAAGGTTGACTATAAGGTTCACTATAAGGTTCACTATAAGGTTGACTATAAGGTTCATTATAAGGTTCAATATAAGGTTGACTATAAGGTTGACTATAAGGTTGACTATAAGGTTGACGATAGGTTTGACTATAAGGTTGCCTATGAGGTTGACTATAAGGTTGACTATAAGGTTGACTATAAGGTTCATTATAAGGTTGACTATAAGGTTGACTATAAGGTTCAATATAAGGTTGACTATAAGGTTGACGATAGGTTTGACTATAAGGTTGCCTATGAGGTTGACTATAAGGTTGACTATGAGATTGACTATAAGGTTCAATATAAGGTTGACTATAAGGTTGACTATAAGGTTCACTATAAGGTTGACTATAAGGTTGACTATAAGGTTGACTATAAGGTTGACTATAAGTTTGACTATAAGGTTCACTATAAGGTTGACTATAAGGTTGACTATAAGGTTCAATATAAGGTTGACTATAAGGTTGACTATAAGGTTCATTATAAGGTTGACTATAAGGTTGACTATAAGGTTGACTATAAGGTTGACTATAAGGTTGACTATAAGGTTGACTATAAGGTTGACTATAAGGTTCACTATAAGGTTGACTATAAGGTTCACTATAAGGTTGACTATAAGGTTCACTATAAGGTTGACTATAAGGTTCACTATAAGGTTGACTATAAGGTTGACTATAAGGTTGACTATAAGGTTGACTATAAGGCTCACTATAAGGTTGACTATAAGGTTCACTATAAGGTTGACTATAAGGTTGACTATAAGGTTCAATATAAGGTTGACTATAAGGTTGACTATAAGGTTCATTATAAGGTTGACTATAAGGTTGACTATAAGGTTGACTATAAGGTTGACTATAAGGTTGACTATAAGGTTGACTATAAGGTTGACTATAAGGTTGACTATAAGGTTGACTATAAGGTTGACTATAAGGTTGACTATAAGGTTCACTATAAGGTTCACTATAAGGTTCACTATAAGGTTGACTATAAGGTTGACTATAAAGTTCACTATAAGGTTGACTATAAGGTTCACTATAAGGTTGACTATAAGGTTCACTATAAGGTTGACTATAAGGTTCACTATAAGGTTGACTATAAAGTTGACTATAAGGTTGACTATAAGGTTGACTATAAGGTTCACTATAAGGTTGACTATAAGGTTCACTATAAGGTTGACTATAAGGTTCACTATAAGGTTGACTATAAGGTTGACTATAAGGTTGACTATAAGGTTGACTATAAGGCTCACTATAAGGTTGACTATAAGGTTGACTATAAGGTTGACTATAAGTTTGACTATAAGGTTGACTATAAGGTTCACTATAAGGTTGACTATAAGGTTGACTATAAGGTTGACTATAAGGTTGATTATAAGTTTGACTATAAGGTTGACTATAAGGTTGACTATGAGGTTGACTATGAGGTTGACTATGAGGTTCACTATAAGTTTGACTATAAGGTTGACTATAAGGTTGACTATAAGGTTGACTATAAGGTTCACTATAAGGTTCACTATAAGGTTGACTATAAGGTTGACTATAAGTTTGACTATAAGGTTGACTATAAGGTTGACTATAAGGTTGACTATAAGGTTCACTATAAGGTTCACTATAAGGTTCACTATAAGGTTGACTATAAGTTTGACTATAAGGTTGACTATAAGGTTGACTATAAGGTTGACGATAGGTTTGACTATAAGGTTGCCTATGAGGTTGACTATAAGGTTGACTATAAGGTTGACTATGAGGTTGACTATAAGGTTCAATATAAGGTTGACTATAAGGTTGACTATAAGGTTCAATATAAGGTTGACTATAAGGTTGACTATAAGGTTGACTATAAGGTTCATTATAAGGTTGACTATAAGGTTGACTATAAGGTTCACTATAAGGTTCACTATAAGGTTCACTATAAGGTTCACTATAAGGTTGACTATAAGGTTGACTATAAGGTTGACTATAAGGTTGACTATAAGGTTCACTATAAGGTTGACTATAAGGTTGACTATAAGGTTGACTATAAGGTTGACTGTAAGTTTGACTATAAGGTTGACTATAAGGTTCACTATAAGGTTGACTATAAGGTTGACTATAAGGTTGAATATAAGGTTGATTATAAGTTTGACTATAAGGTTGACTATAAGGTTGACTATGAGGTTGACTATGAGGTTCACTATAAGTTTGACTATAAGGTTGACTATAAGGTTGACTATAAGGTTCAATATAAGGTTGACTATAAGGTTGACGATAGGTTTGACTATAAGGTTGCCTATGAGGTTGACTATAAGGTTGACTATAAGGTTGACTATGAGGTTGACTATAAGGTTCAATATAAGGTTGACTATAAGGTTGACTATAAGGTTCAATATAAGGTTGACTATAAGGTTCAATATAAGGTTGACTATAAGGTTCATTATAAGGTTGACTATAAGGTTGACTATAAGGTTCAATATAAGGTTGACTATAAGGTTGACTATAAGGTTGACGATAGGTTTGACTATAAGGTTGCCTATGAGGTTGACTATAAGGTTGACTATAAGGTTGACTATAAGGTTCAATATAAGGTTGACGATAGGTTTGACTATAAGGTTGCCTATGAGGTTGACTATAAGGTTGACTATAAGGTTGCCTATGAGGTTGACTATAAGGTTGACTATAAGGTTCACTATAAGGTTGACTATAAGGTTGACTATAAGGTTGACTATAAGGTTGATTATAAGTTTGACTATAAGGTTGACTATAAGGTTGACTATGAGGTTGACTATGAGGTTCACTATAAGTTTGACTATAAGGTTGACTATAAGGTTGACTATAAGGTTCAATATAAGGTTGACTATAAGGTTGACGATAGGTTTGACTATAAGGTTGCCTATGAGGTTGACTATAAGGTTGACTATAAGGTTGACTATGAGGTTGACTATAAGGTTCAATATAAGGTTGACTATGAGGTTGACTATAAGGTTCAATATAAGGTTGACTATAAGGTTGACTATAAGGTTGACGATAGGTTTGACTATAAGGTTGCCTATGAGGTTGACTATAAGGTTGACTATAAGGTTGACTATAAGGTTGACTATAAGGTTGCCTATGAGGTTGACTATAAGGTTGACTATAAGGTTGACTATAAGGTTGACGATAGGTTTGACTATAAGGTTGACTATAAGGTTGACTATAAGGTTGACTATAAGGTTGACTATAAGGTTGACTATAAGGTTGACTGTATGAGGGTTGTTCAGATATAGAGTTCATTGAGTGAAGTCACAATAACTGACACCACTGTTGAGTTGTATCATGGAACAAAACAGACTCTTATTCTTACAAAAGAAACTTTAAACCACCCACAGATGTAAAAAGTATAAAGTACACATCTGTAAATGTCTACTTCACAACCTTTACTTCATTCTTTGCAGTTTGTCTTTTGTGAAACAAGTGTTTTTTTTCTCGTGCCGCCTCTGCTTTGTGTTGAGTGTCAGCAGATTGGAGCAGAGCGGCTGTTCTTAGGCCTTTGTGTAACAGATACTTTCTAAATCATTAGTGCTCATTGGTTGCCATGTGTCACTCTGTGCCTCAGGTTCCTACGACCCTGAGGTCAAGCGGCTGAGAGCTCCTCGACCTGCGGCACTTCCTGCCAATATTAACAGAGTAGTTATGTCGTCAAAAGCACTGATATAGAACATGGCTTCATTTAGATAATAGCCAATCAGGTGCAGCGGTGGTGGTGGCGAGGACGGCAGTGATGTGGCTTTGACCAGAAAATAATGACGGCACAGAGGAAACACAGGCCTGTGGGTCCATTATACCCTGACTGATGCTTCCAAGGCTTTAACCCACTAAAAACTGACGTACTATACACAGGTACACACCACTGACACTGAGGTACTATACACAGGTACACACCACTGACACTGAGGTACTATACACAGGTACACACCACTGACACTGAGGTACTATACACAGGTACACACCACTGAAACTGAGGTACTATACACAGGTACACACCACTGACACTGAGGTACTATATACAGGTACACACCACTGACACTGAGGTACTATACACAGGTACACACCACTGACACTGAGGTACTATACACAGGTACACACCACTGACACTGAGGTACTATACACAGGTACACACCACTGACACTGAGGTACTATACACAGGTACACACCACTGACACTGAGGTACTATACAAAGGTACACACCACTGACACTGAGGTACTATACACAGGTACACACCACTGACACTGAGGTACTATACACAGGTACACACCACTGACACTGAGGTACTATACACAGGTACACACCACTGACACTGAGGTACTATACACAGGTACACACCACTGAAACTGAGGTACTATACACAGGTACACACCACTGACACTGAGGTACTATACACAGGTACACACCACTGAAACTGAGGTACTATACACAGGTACACACCACTGACACTGAGGTACTATACACAGGTACACACCACTGAAACTGAGGTACTATACACAGGTACACACCACTGACACTGAGGTACTATACACAGGTACACACCACTGAAACTGAGGTACTATACACAGGTACACACCACTGACACTGAGGTACTATACACAGGTACACACCACTGACACTGAGGTACTATACACAGGTACACACCACTGAAACTGAGGTACTATACACAGGTACACACCACTGACACTGAGGTACTATACACAGGTACACACCACTGAAACTGAGGTACTATACACAGGTACACACCACTGACACTGAGGTACTATACACAGGTACACACCACTGACACTGAGGTACTATACACAGGTACACACCACTGAAACTGAGGTACTATACACAGGTACACACCACTGACACTGAGGTACTATACACAGGTACACACCACTGAAACTGAGGTACTATACACAGGTACACACCACTGACACTGAGGTACTATACACAGGTACACACCACTGACACTTATATTATATTATGTTATATTATATTATATTATTGTATTCCTCCTCCAAACACAGTTCTTTTATTCCTCGTACAAAAACTTATTTTATACCTTCTCCAAATAAACTTCTGTTATTCTTCCTCCAAACACTTCATTTTTCCTCCTCTAAAAACACTTCTTTTATTCATCCCTCTAACACACTTATTTTATTCCTCCTCCAAACACACTTCTTTTTATTCCTCCTACACAACACTTCTTTTATTCCTCCTGCAAACACTTCTTTTATTCCTCCTCCAGACACACTTCTTTTATTCCTCCTCCAAACACAATTCTTTTTATTCTTCCTCCAAACACACTTCTTTTATTCCTCCTCCAAACACAATTCTTTTTATTCCTCCTCCAAACACACTTCTTTTATTCGTCCTCTTAACAGACTTCTTTTATTCCTCCTCCAAACACTCTTCTTTTATTCCTCCTCCAAACACCTTTCTTTTTATTCCTCCTCCAAACACACTTCATTTATTCCTCCTCCAAACACACTTCTTTTATTCCTCCTCCAAAAACTTATTTTATTCTTCCTCCAAACACACTTGATTTATTCCTCCTCCAAACACCTTTCTTTTAATTCCTCCTCCAAATACAGTTATTTTATTCCTCCTCTAAAAACACTTCTTTTATTCATCTCCCTAACAAACTTCTTTTATTCCTCCTCCAAACACAATACTTTTATTCCTCCTCCAAACACACTTCTTTTATTCCTCCTCCAAAAACTTCTTTTATTCCTCCTGCAAACACTTCTTTTATTCCTCCTCTTAACACACTTCTTTTATTCTTCCTCCAAACCCTCTTCTTTTATTCCTCCTCCAAACACCTTTCTTTTTATTCCTCCTCCAAACACACTTCATTTATTCCTCCTCCAAACACACTTATTTTATTCCTCCTCCAAACACCTTTCTTTTTATTCCTCCTCCAAACACACTTCATTTATTCCTCCTCCAGACACACTTCCTTTATTCCTCCTCCAAACACTTCTTTTATTCCTCCTCCAAACACACTTCTTTTATTCCTCCTCCAAACACCTTTCTTTTATTCCTCCTCCAAACACACTTCTTTTATTCCTCCTCCAAACACAATACTTTTATTCCTCCTCCAAACACACTTCTTTTATTCCTCCTCCAAACACTTCTTTTATTCCTCCTCCAAACACACTTCTTTTATTCCTCCTCCAAACACAAATTCTTTTATTCCTCCTCCAAACACACTTCTTTTATTCCTCCTCCAAACACAATACTTTTATTCCTCCTCCAAACACACTTCTTTTATTCCTCCTCCAAACACAATACTTTTATTCCTCCTCCAAACACACTTCTTTTATTCCTCCTCCTAACACTTCTTTTATTCCTCCAAACACACTTCTTTTATTCCTCCTCCAAACACACTTCTTTTATTCCTCCTGCAAACACTTCTTTTATTCCTCCTCTTAACACACTTCTTTTATTCCTCCTCCAAACACCTTTCTTTTTATTCCTCCTCCAAACACACTTCATTTATTCCTCCTCCAAACACACTTCTTTTATTCCTCCTCCAAACACACTTCTTTTTATTCCTCCTCCAAACACAATTCTTTTTATTCTTCCTCCAAACACACTTCTTTTATTCCTCCTCCAAACACAATTCTTTTTATTCCTCCTCCAAACACAATTCTTTTTATTCTTCCTCCAAACACACTTCATTTATTCCTCCTCCAAACACAATACTTTTATTCCTCCTCCAAACACACTTCTTTTATTCCTCCTCCAAACACTTCTTTTATTCCTCCTCCAAACACACTTCTTTTATTCCTCCTCCAAACACACTTCTTTTATTCCTCCTCCAAACACAATTCTTTTTATTCTTCCTCTAAACACACTTCATTTATTCCTCCTCCAAACACACTTCTTTTATTCCTCCTCCAAACACCTTTCTTTTTATTACTCCTCCAAACACACTTCTTTTATTCCTCCTCCAAACACAATACTTTTATTCCTCCTCCAAACACAATTCTTTTATTCCTCCTCCAAACACTTCTTTTATTCCTCCTCCAAACACACTTCTTTTATTCCTCCTCCAAACACACTTCTTTTATTCCTCCTCCAAACACACTTCTTTTATTCCTCCTCCAAACACAATACTTTTATTCCTCCTCCAAACACACTTCTTTTATTCCTCCTCCAAACACACTTCTTTTATTCCTCCTCCAAACACTTCTTTTATTCCTCCTCCAAACACACTTCTTTTATTCCTCCTCCAGACACACTTCTTTTATTCCTCCTCCAAACACACTTCTTTTATTCCTCCTGCAAACACTTCTTTTATTCCTCCTCTTAACACACTTCTTTTATTCCTCCTCCAAACACAATTCCTTTTATTCCTCCTCCAAACACAATTCTTTTTATTCTTCCTCCAAACACACTTCTTTTATTCCTCCTCCAAACACACTTCTTTTATTCCTCCTCCAAACACTCTTATTTTATTCCTCCTCCAAACACCTTTCTTTTTATTCCTCCTCCAAACACACTTTATTTATTCCTCTTCCAAACACCTTTCTTTTTATTCCTCCTCCAAACACACTTCATTTATACCTTCTACAAATACACTTCTTTTATTCTTCCTCCAAACACACTTTTTTATTCTTCCTCCAAACACTTCTTTTATTCCTCCTCCAAACACAATTCTTTTTATTCCTCCTCCAAACACAATTCTTTTTATTCTTCCTCCAAACACACTTCTTTTATTCCTCCTCCAAACACACTTCTTTTATTCCTCCTCCAAACACTCTTATTTTATTCCTCCTCCAAACACCTTTCTTTTTATTCCTCCTCCAAACACACTTTATTTATTCCTCTTCCAAACACCTTTCTTTTTATTCCTCCTCCAAACACACTTCATTTATTCCTCCTCTAAACATGTATTTTATTCCTCCTCCAAACACCTTTCTTTTTATTCCTCCTCCAAACACACTTCATTTATACCTTCTACAAATATACTTCTTTTATTCTTCCTCCAAACACACTTTTTTATTCTTCCTCCAAACACTTCTTTTATTCCTCCTCCAAACACACTTCTTTTATTCCTCCTCCAAACACCTTTCTTTTATTCCTCCTCCAAACACACTTCTTTTATTCCTCCTCCAAACACAATACTTTTATTCCTCCTCCAAACACACTTCTTTTATTCCTCCTCCAAACACTTCTTTTATTCCTCCTCCAAACACACTTCTTTTATTCCTCCTCCAAACACAAATTCTTTTATTCCTCCTCCAAACACACTTCTTTTATTCCTCCTCCAAACACAATACTTTTATTCCTCCTCCAAACACACTTCTTTTATTCCTCCTCCAAACACAATACTTTTATTCCTCCTCCAAACACACTTCTTTTATTCCTCCTCCTAACACTTCTTTTATTCCTCCAAACACACTTCTTTTATTCCTCCTCCAAACACACTTCTTTTATTCCTCCTGCAAACACTTCTTTTATTCCTCCTCTTAACACACTTCTTTTATTCCTCCTCCAAACACCTTTCTTTTTATTCCTCCTCCAAACACACTTCATTTATTCCTCCTCCAAACACACTTCTTTTATTCCTCCTCCAAACACACTTCTTTTTATTCCTCCTCCAAACACAATTCTTTTTATTCTTCCTCCAAACACACTTCTTTTATTCCTCCTCCAAACACAATTCTTTTTATTCCTCCTCCAAACACAATTCTTTTTATTCTTCCTCCAAACACACTTCATTTATTCCTCCTCCAAACACAATACTTTTATTCCTCCTCCAAACACACTTCTTTTATTCCTCCTCCAAACACTTCTTTTATTCCTCCTCCAAACACACTTCTTTTATTCCTCCTCCAAACACACTTCTTTTATTCCTCCTCCAAACACAATTCTTTTTATTCTTCCTCTAAACACACTTCATTTATTCCTCCTCCAAACACACTTCTTTTATTCCTCCTCCAAACACCTTTCTTTTTATTACTCCTCCAAACACACTTCTTTTATTCCTCCTCCAAACACAATACTTTTATTCCTCCTCCAAACACAATTCTTTTATTCCTCCTCCAAACACTTCTTTTATTCCTCCTCCAAACACACTTCTTTTATTCCTCCTCCAAACACACTTCTTTTATTCCTCCTCCAAACACACTTCTTTTATTCCTCCTCCAAACACAATACTTTTATTCCTCCTCCAAACACACTTCTTTTATTCCTCCTCCAAACACACTTCTTTTATTCCTCCTCCAAACACTTCTTTTATTCCTCCTCCAAACACACTTCTTTTATTCCTCCTCCAGACACACTTCTTTTATTCCTCCTCCAAACACACTTCTTTTATTCCTCCTGCAAACACTTCTTTTATTCCTCCTCTTAACACACTTCTTTTATTCCTCCTCCAAACACAATTCCTTTTATTCCTCCTCCAAACACAATTCTTTTTATTCTTCCTCCAAACACACTTCTTTTATTCCTCCTCCAAACACACTTCTTTTATTCCTCCTCCAAACACTCTTATTTTATTCCTCCTCCAAACACCTTTCTTTTTATTCCTCCTCCAAACACACTTTATTTATTCCTCTTCCAAACACCTTTCTTTTTATTCCTCCTCCAAACACACTTCATTTATACCTTCTACAAATACACTTCTTTTATTCTTCCTCCAAACACACTTTTTTATTCTTCCTCCAAACACTTCTTTTATTCCTCCTCCAAACACAATTCTTTTTATTCCTCCTCCAAACACAATTCTTTTTATTCTTCCTCCAAACACACTTCTTTTATTCCTCCTCCAAACACACTTCTTTTATTCCTCCTCCAAACACTCTTATTTTATTCCTCCTCCAAACACCTTTCTTTTTATTCCTCCTCCAAACACACTTTATTTATTCCTCTTCCAAACACCTTTCTTTTTATTCCTCCTCCAAACACACTTCATTTATTCCTCCTCTAAACATGTATTTTATTCCTCCTCCAAACACCTTTCTTTTTATTCCTCCTCCAAACACACTTCATTTATACCTTCTACAAATATACTTCTTTTATTCTTCCTCCAAACACACTTTTTTATTCTTCCTCCAAACACTTCTTTTATTCCTCCTCCAAACACACTTCTTTTATTCTTCCTCCAAACACACTTTTTTATTCTTCCTCCAAACACTTCTTTTATTCCTCCTCCAAACACCTTTCTTTTTATTCCTCCTCCAAACACACTTCTTTTATTCCTCCTCCAGACACACTTCTTTTATTCCTCATCCAAACACACTTCTTTTATTCCTCCTCCAAACACCTTTCTTTTTATTCCTCCTCCAAACACACTTCATTTATTCCTCCTCCAAACACACTTCTTTTATTCCTCCTCCAAACACCTTTCTTTTTATTCCTCCTCCAAACACAATTCTTTTTATTCTTCCTCCAAACACACTTCTTTTATTCCTCCTCCAAACACACTTCTTTTATTCCTCCTCCAAAAACTTATTTTATTCTTCCTCCAAACACACTTCTTTTATTCCTCCTCCAAACACTTCTTTTATTCCTCCTCCAAACACACTTCTTTTATTCCTCCTCCAAACACTTCTTTTATTCCTCCTCCAAACACCTTTCTTTTTATTCCTCCTCCAAACACACTTCTTTTATTCCTCCTCCAGACACACTTCTTTTATTCCTCCTCCAAACACAATTCTTTTTATTCTTCCTCCAAACACACTTCTTTTATTCCTCCTCCAAACACACTTCTTTTATTCCTCCTCCAAACACACTTCTTTTATTCCTCCTCCAAACACTTCTTTTATTCCTCCTCCAAACACCTTTCTTTTTATTCCTCCTCCAAACACACTTCTTTTATTCCTCCTCCAGACACACTTCTTTTATTCCTCCTCCAAACACAATTCTTTTTATTCTTCCTCCAAACACACTTCTTTTATTCCTCCTCCAAACACACTTCTTTTATTCCTCCTCCAAACACCCTTCTTTTATTCCTCCTCCAGACACACTTCTTTTATTCCTCCTCCAAACACACGTCTTTTATTCCTCCTCCAAACACCTTTCTTTTTATTCCTCCTCCAAATACAGTTATTTTATTCCTCCTCTTAACACACTTCTTTTTTTCTTCCTCCAAACACACTTCTTTTATTCCTCCTCCAAAAACTTATTTTATTCTTCCTCCAAACACACTTCTTTTATTCCTCCTCCAAACACTTCTTTTATTCCTCCTCCAAACACCTTTCTTTTTGTTCCTCCTCCAAACACACTTCATTTATTCCTCCTCCAAACACACTTCTTTTATTCCTCCTCCAAACACCTTTCTTTTTATTCCTCCTCCAAACAAAATTCTTTTTATTCTTCCTCCAAACACACTTCTTTTATTCCTCCTCCAAACACAATTCTTTTTATTCTTCCTCCAAACACTCTTATTTTATTCCTCCTCCAAACACCTTTCTTTTTATTCCTCCTCCAAACACACTTCATTTATTCCTCCTCCAAACATGTATTTTATTCCTCCTCCAAACACACTTCTTTTATACCTTCTACAAATACACTTCTTTTATTCTTCCTCCAAACACACTTTTTTATTCCTCCTCCAGACACACTTCTTTTATTCCTCCTCTAAACACACTTCTTTTATTCCTCCTCCAAACACCTTTCTTTTTATTCCTCCTCCAAACACACTTCTTTTATTCCTCCTCCAGACACACTTCTTTTAGTCCTCCTCTAAACACACTTCTTTTATTCCTCCTCCAAACACACTTCT
The DNA here is from genome assembly GCA_020466265.1 of Siphamia tubifer. Lineage (NCBI taxonomy): Eukaryota > Metazoa > Chordata > Actinopteri > Kurtiformes > Apogonidae > Siphamia > Siphamia tubifer. Next base: position 2,791,511 of record JAIVEL010000024.1, read on the forward strand.
TTTATTCCTCCTCCAGACACACTTCTTTTATTCCTCCTCCAAACACCTTTCTTTTTATTCCTCCTCTAAACACACTTCTTTTATTCCTCCTGCAAACACCTTTCTTTTTATTCCTCCTCCTAACACAATTCTTTTTTTTCTTCCTCCAAACACACTTCTTTTATTCCTCCTCCAAACACACTTCTTTTATTCCTCCTCCAAAAACTTATTTTATTCTTCCTCCAAACACACTTCTTTTATTCCTCCTCCAAACACTTCTTTTATTCCTCCTCCAAACACCTTTCTTTTTATTCCTCCTCCAAACACAATTCATTTATTCTTCCTCCACACACACTTCTTTTATTCCTCCTCCAAACACTTCTTTTATTCCTCCTCCAAAAACTTATTTTATTCTTCCTCCAAACACACTTCTTTTATTCCTCCTCCAAACACTTCTTTTATTCCTCCTCCAAACACCTTTCTTTTTGTTCCTCCTCCAAACACACTTCATTTATTCCTCCTCCAAACACACTTATTTTATTCCTCCTCCAAACACCTTTCTTTTTATTCCTCCTCCAAACAAAATTCTTTTTATTCTTCCTCCAAACACACTTCTTTTATTCCTCCTCCAAACACAATTCTTTTTATTCTTCCTCCAAACACTCTTATTTTATTCCTCCTCCAAACACCTTTCTTTTTATTCCTCCTCCAAACACACTTCATTTATTCCTCCTCCAAACATGTATTTTATTCCTCCTCCAAACACACTTCTTTTATACCTTCTACAAATACACTTCTTTTATTCTTCCTCCAAACACACTTTTTTATTCCTCCTCCAGACACACTTCTTTTATTCCTCCTCTAAAAACACTTCTTTTATTCCTCCTCCAAAAACTTATTTTATTCTTCCTCCAAACACACTTCTTTTATTCCTCCTCCAAACACTTCTTTTATTCCTCCTCCAAACACCTTTCTTTTTATTCCTCCTCCAAACACACTTCTTTTATTCCTCCTCCAAACACCTTTCTTTTTATTCCTCCTCCAAACAAAATTATTTTTATTCTTCCTCCAAACACACTTCTTTTATTCCTCCTCCAAACACACTTCTTTTATTCCTCCTCCAAACACACTTCTTTTATTCCTCCTCCAAACACAATACTTTTATTCCTCCTCCAAACACACTTCTTTTATTCCTCCTCCAGACACACTTCTTTTATTCCTCCTCCAAACACACTTCTTTTATTCCTCCTGCAAACACTTCTTTTATTCCTCCTCTTAACACACTTCTTTTATTCCTCCTCCAAACACAATTCTTTTTATTCCTCCTCTAAACACAATTCTTTTTATTCTTCCTCCAAACACACTTCTTTTATTCCTCCTCCAAACACACTTCTTTTATTCCTCCTCCAAACACTCTTATTTTATTCCTCCTCCAAACACCTTTCTTTTTATTCCTCCTCCAAACACACTTTATTTATTCCTCTTCCAAACACCTTTCTTTTTATTCCTCCTCCAAACACACTTCATTTATACCTTCTACAAATACACTTCTTTTATTCTTCCTCCAAACACACTTTTTTATTCTTCCTCCAAACACTTCTTTTATTCCTCCTCCAAACACAATTCTTTTTATTCCTCCTCCAAACACAATTCTTTTTATTCTTCCTCCAAACACACTTCTTTTATTCCTCCTCCAAACACACTTCTTTTATTCCTCCTCCAAACACTCTTATTTTATACCTCCTCCAAACACCTTTCTTTTTATTCCTCCTCCAAACACACTTTATTTATTCCTCTTCCAAACACCTTTCTTTTTATTCCTCCTCCAAACACACTTCATTTATTCCTCCTCTAAACATGTATTTTATTCCTCCTCCAAACACCTTTCTTTTTATTCCTCCTCCAAACACACTTTATTTATTCCTCTTCCAAACACCTTTCTTTTTATTCCTCCTCCAAACACACTTCATTTATACCTTCTACAAATATACTTCTTTTATTCTTCCTCCAAACACACTTTTTTATTCTTCCTCCAAACACTTCTTTTATTCCTCCTCCAAACACACTTCTTTTATTCTTCCTCCAAACACACTTTTGTATTCTTCCTCCAAACACTTCTTTTATTCCTCCTCCAAACACCTTTCTTTTTATTCCTCCTCCAAACACACTTCTTTTATTCCTCCTCCAGACACACTTCTTTTATTCCTCATCCAAACACACTTCTTTTATTCCTCCTCCAAACACACTTCTTTTATTCCTCCTCCAGCAGACACACTTCTTTTATTCCTCCTCTTAACACACTTCTTTTATTCTTCCTCCAAACCCTCTTCTTTTATTCCTCCTCCAAACACCTTTCTTTTTATTCCTCCTCTAAACACAATTCTTTTTATTCTTCCTCCAAACACACTTCTTTTATTCCTCCTCCAAACACACTTCTTTTATTCCTCCTCCAAACACTCTTATTTTATTCCTCCTCCAAACACCTTTCTTTTTATTCCTCCTCCAAACACACTTTATTTATTCCTCTTCCAAACACCTTTCTTTTTATTCCTCCTCCAAACACACTTCATTTATACCTTCTACAAATACACTTCTTTTATTCTTCCTCCAAACACACTTTTTTATTCTTCCTCCAAACACTTCTTTTATTCCTCCTCCAAACACAATTCTTTTTATTCCTCCTCCAAACACAATTCTTTTTATTCTTCCTCCAAACACACTTCTTTTATTCCTCCTCCAAACACACTTCTTTTATTCCTCCTCCAAACACTCTTATTTTATTCCTCCTCCAAACACCTTTCTTTTTATTCCTCCTCCAAACACACTTTATTTATTCCTCTTCCAAACACCTTTCTTTTTATTCCTCCTCCAAACAAACTTCATTTATTCCTCCTCTAAACATGTATTTTATTCCTCCTCCAAACACCTTTCTTTTTATTCCTCCTCCAAACACACTTTATTTATTCCTCTTCCAAACACCTTTCTTTTTATTCCTCCTCCAAACACACTTCATTTATACCTTCTACAAATATACTTCTTTTATTCTTCCTCCAAACACACTTTTTTATTCTTCCTCCAAACACTTCTTTTATTCCTCCTCCAAACACACTTCTTTTATTCTTCCTCCAAACACACTTTTTTATTCTTCCTCCAAACACTTCTTTTATTCCTCCTCCAAACACCTTTCTTTTTATTCCTCCTCCAAACACACTTCTTTTATTCCTCCTCCAGACACACTTCTTTTATTCCTCATCCAAACACACTTCTTTTATTCCTCCTCCAAACACACTTCTTTTATTCCTCCTCCAGCAGACACACTTCTTTTATTCCTCCTGCAAACACTTCTTTTATTCCTCCTCTTAACACACTTCTTTAATTCTTCCTCCAAACCCTCTTCTTTTATTCCTCCTCCAAACACCTTTCTTTTTATTCCTCCTCTAAACACAATTCTTTTTATTCTTCCTCCAAACACACTTCTTTTATTCCTCCTCCAAACACACTTCTTTTATTCCTCCTCCAAACACTCTTATTTTATTCCTCCTCCAAACACCTTTCTTTTTATTCCTCCTCCAAACACACTTTATTTATTCCTCTTCCAAACACCTTTCTTTTTATTCCTCCTCCAAACACACTTCATTTATACCTTCTACAAATACACTTCTTTTATTCTTCCTCCAAACACACTTTTTTATTCTTCCTCCAAACACTTCTTTTATTCCTCCTCCAAACACAATTCTTTTTATTCCTCCTCCAAACACAATTCTTTTTATTCTTCCTCCAAACACACTTCTTTTATTCCTCCTCCAAACACACTTCTTTTATTCCTCCTCCAAACACTCTTATTTTATTCCTCCTCCAAACACCTTTCTTTTTATTCCTCCTCCAAACACACTTTATTTATTCCTCTTCCAAACACCTTTCTTTTTATTCCTCCTCCAAACACACTTCATTTATTCCTCCTCTAAACATGTATTTTATTCCTCCTCCAAACACCTTTCTTTTTATTCCCCCTCCAAACACACTTTATTTATTCCTCTTCCAAACACCTTTCTTTTTATTCCTCCTCCAAACACACTTCATTTATACCTTCTACAAATATACTTCTTTTATTCTTCCTCCAAACACACTTTTTTATTCTTCCTCCAAACACTTCTTTTATTCCTCTTCCAAACACACTTCTTTTATTCTTCCTCCAAACACACTTTTTTATTCTTCCTCCAAACACTTCTTTTATTCCTCCTCCAAACACCTTTCTTTTTATTCCTCCTCCAAACACACTTCTTTTATTCCTCCTCCAGACACACTTCTTTTATTCCTCATCCAAACACACTTCTTTTATTCCTCCTCCAAACACACTTCTTTTATTCCTCCTCCAGCAGACACACTTCTTTTATTCCTCCTGCAAACACTTCTTTTATTCCTCCTCTTAACACACTTCTTTTATTCTTCCTCCAAACCCTCTTCTTTTATTCCTCCTCCAAACACCTTTCTTTTTATTCCTCCTCCAAACACACTTCATTTATTCCTCCTCCAAACACACTTCTTTTATTCCTCCTCCAAACACCTTTCTTTTTATTCCTCCTCCAAACACACTTCATTTATACCTTCTACAAATATACTTCTTTTATTCTTCCTCCAAACACACTTTTTTATTCTTCCTCCAAACACTTCTTTTATTCCTCCTCCAAACACACTTCTTTTATTCTTCCTCCAAACACACTTTTTTATTCTTCCTCCAAACACTTCTTTTATTCCTCCTCCAAACACCTTTCTTTTTATTCCTCCTCCAAACACACTTCTTTTATTCCTCCTCCAGACACACTTCTTTTATTCCTCATCCAAACACACTTCTTTTATTCCTCCTCCAAACACACTTCTTTTATTCCTCCTCCAGCAGACACACTTCTTTTATTCCTCCTGCAAACACTTCTTTTATTCCTCCTCTTAACACACTTCTTTTATTCTTCCTCCAAACCCTCTTCTTTTATTCCTCCTCCAAACACCTTTCTTTTTATTCCTCCTCCAAACACACTTCATTTATTCCTCCTCCAAACACACTTCTTTTATTCCTCCTCCAAACACCTTTCTTTTTATTCCTCCTCCAAACACAATTCTTTTTATTCTTCCTCCAAACACACTTCTTTTATTCCTCCTCCAAACACACTTCTTTTATTCCTCCTCCAAAAACTTATTTTATTCTTCCTCCAAACACACTTCTTTTATTCCTCCTCCAAACACTTCTTTTATTCCTCCTCCAAACACACTTCTTTTATTCCTCCTCCAAACACTTCTTTTATTCCTCCTCCAAACACCTTTCTTTTTATTCCTCCTCCAAACACACTTCTTTTATTCCTCCTCCAGACACACTTCTTTTATTCCTCCTCCAAACACAATTCTTTTTATTCTTCCTCCAAACACACTTCTTTTATTCCTCCTCCAAACACTTCTTTTATTCCTCCTCCAAACACACTTCTTTTATTCCTCCTCCAAAGACACTTCTTTTATTCCTCCTCCAAACACCTTTCTTTTTATTCCTCCTCCAAATACAGTTATTTTATTCCTCCTCTTAACACACTTCTTTTATTCCTCCTCCAAACACTCTTATTTTATTCCTCCTCCAAACACCTTTCTTTTTATTCCTCCTCCAAACACACTTCATTTATTCCTCTTCCAAACACCTTTCTTTTTATTCCTCCTCCAAACACACTTCTTTTATTCTTCCTCCAAACACTTCTTTTATTCCTCCTCCAAACACCTTTCTTTTTATTCCTCCTCCAAACACACTTCTTTTATTCCTCCTCCAGACACACTTCTTTTATTCCTCATCCAAACACACTTCTTTTATTCCTCCTCCAAACACACTTCTTTTATTCCTCCTCCAGCAGACACACTTCTTTTATTCCTCCTGCAAACACTTCTTTTATTCCTCCTCTTAACACACTTCTTTTATTCTTCCTCCAAACCCTCTTCTTTTATTCCTCCTCCAAACACCTTTCTTTTTATTCCTCCTCCAAACACACTTCATTTATTCCTCCTCCAAACACACTTCTTTTATTCCTCCTCCAAACACCTTTCTTTTTATTCCTCCTCCAAACACAATTCTTTTTATTCTTCCTCCAAACACACTTCTTTTATTCCTCCTCCAAACACACTTCTTTTATTCCTCCTCCAAAAACTTATTTTATTCTTCCTCCAAACACACTTCTTTTATTCCTCCTCCAAACACTTCTTTTATTCCTCCTCCAAACACACTTCTTTTATTCCTCCTCCAAACACTTCTTTTATTCCTCCTCCAAACACCTTTCTTTTTATTCCTCCTCCAAACACACTTCTTTTATTCCTCCTCCAGACACACTTCTTTTATTCCTCCTCCAAACACAATTCTTTTTATTCTTCCTCCAAACACACTTCTTTTATTCCTCCTCCAAACACTTCTTTTATTCCTCCTCCAAACACACTTCTTTTATTCCTCCTCCAAAGACACTTCTTTTATTCCTCCTCCAAACACCTTTCTTTTTATTCCTCCTCCAAATACAGTTATTTTATTCCTCCTCTTAACACACTTCTTTTATTCCTCCTCCAAACACTCTTATTTTATTCCTCCTCCAAACACCTTTCTTTTTATTCCTCCTCCAAACACACTTCATTTATTCCTCTTCCAAACACCTTTCTTTTTATTCCTCCTCCAAACACACTTCTTTTATTCTTCCTCCAAACACACTTTTTTATTCCTCCTCCAGACACACTTCTTTTATTCCTCCTCTAAACACACTTCTTTTATTCCTCCTCCAAACACCTTTCTTTTTATTCCTCCTCCAAACACACTTCTTTTATTCCTCCTCCAGACACACTTCTTTTAGTCCTCCTCTAAACACACTTCTTTTATTCCTCCTCCAAACACACTTCTTTTATTCCTCCTCCAGACACACTTCTTTTATTCCTCCTCCAAACACCTTTCTTTTTATTCCTCCTCTAAACACACTTCTTTTATTCCTCCTGCAAACACCTTTCTTTTTATTCCTCCTCCAAACACAATTCTTTTTATTCTTCCTCCAAACACACTTCTTTTATTCCTCCTCCAAACACACTTCTTTTATTCCTCCTCCAAACACAATTCTTTTTATTCTTCCTCCAAACACTCTTATTTTATTCCTCCTCCAAACACCTTTCTTTTTATTCCTCCTCCAAACACACTTCATTTATTCCTCCTCCAAACATGTATTTTATTCCTCCTCCAAACACACTTCTTTTATACCTTCTACAAATACACTTCTTTTATTCTTCCTCCAAACACACTTTTTTATTCCTCCTCCAGACACACTTCTTTTATTCCTCCTCTAAACACACTTCTTTTATTCCTCCTCCAAACACCTTTCTTTTTATTCCTCCTCCAAACACACTTCTTTTATTCCTCCTCCAGACACACTTCTTTTAGTCCTCCTCTAAACACACTTCTTTTATTCCTCCTCCAAACACACTTCTTTTATTCCTCCTCCAGACACACTTCTTTTATTCCTCCTCCAAACACCTTTCTTTTTATTCCTCCTCTAAACACACTTCTTTTATTCCTCCTGCAAACACCTTTCTTTTTATTCCTCCTCCTAACACAATTCTTTTTTTTCTTCCTCCAAACACACTTCTTTTATTCCTCCTCCAAACACACTTCTTTTATTCCTCCTCCAAAAACTTATTTTATTCTTCCTCCAAACACACTTCTTTTATTCCTCCTCCAAACACCTTTCTTTTTATTCCTCCTCCAAACACAATTCATTTATTCTTCCTCCAAACACACTTCTTTTATTCCTCCTCCAAACACTTCTTTTATTCCTCCTCCAAAAACTTATTTTATTCTTCCTCCAAACACACTTCTTTTATTCCTCCTCCAAACACTTCTTTTATTCCTCCTCCAAACACCTTTCTTTTTGTTCCTCCTCCAAACACACTTCTTTTATTCCTCCTCCAAACACAATACTTTTATTCCTCCTCCAAACACACTTCTTTTATTCCTCCTCCAAACACAATACTTTTATTCCTCCTCCAAACACACTTCTTTTATTCCTCCTCCTAACACTTCTTTTATTCCTCCAAACACACTTCTTTTATTCCTCCTCCAGACACACTTCTTTTATTCCTCCTCCAAACACACTTCTTTTATTCCTCCTGCAAACACTTCTTTTATTCCTCCTCTTAACACACTTCTTTTATTCCTGCTCCAAACACACTTCTTTTATTCCTCCTCCAAACCCTCTTCTTTTATTCCTCCTCCAAACACCTTTCTTTTTATTCCTCCTCCAAACACACTTCATTTATTCCTCCTCCAAACACACTTCTTTTATTCCTCCTCCAAACACCTTTCTTTTTATTCCTCCTCCAAACACACTTCTTTTATTCCTCCTCCAAACACACTTCTTTTATTCCTCCTCCAAACACAATTCTTTTTATTCTTCCTCCAAACACACTTCTTTTATTCCTCCTCCAAACACACTTCTTTTATTCGTCCTCCAAACACAATTCTTTTTATTCGTCCTCCAAACACACTTCTTTTATTCCTCCTCCAAACACAATTCTTTTTATTCCTCCTCCAAACACAATTCTTTTTATTCTTCCTCCAAACACAATTTTTTTATTCCTCCTCCAAACACCTTTCTTTTTATTCCTCCTCCAAACACACTTCTTTTATTCCTCCTCCAAACACAATTCTTTTTATTCCTCCTCCAAACACACTTCTTTTATTCCTCCTCCAAACACACTTCTTTTATTCCTCCTCCAAACCCTATTCTTTTATTCCTCCTCCAAACACCTTTCTTTTTATTCCTCCTCCAAACACACTTCATTTATTCCTCCTCCAAACACACTTCTTTTATTCCTCCTCCAAACACCTTTCTTTTTATTCCTCCTCCAAACACACTTCTTTTATTCCTCCTCCAAACACACTTCTTTTATTCCTCCTCCAAACACACTTCTTTTATTCCTGCTCCAAACACACTTCTTTTATTCCTCCTCCAAACCCTCTTCTTTTATTCCTCCTCCAAACACCTTTCTTTTTATTCCTCCTCCAAACACACTTCATTTATTCCTCCTCCAAACACACTTCTTTTATTCCTCCTCCAAACACCTTTCTTTTTATTCCTCCTCCAAACACACTTCTTTTATTCCTCCTCCAAAAACACTTCTTTTATTCCTCCTCCAAACACAATTCTTTTTATTCTTCCTCCAAACACACTTCTTTTATTCCTCCTCCAAACACACTTCTTTTATTCCTCCTCCAAACACAATTCTTTTTATTCCTCCTCCAAACACACTTCTTTTATTCCTCCTCCAAACACAATTCTTTTTATTCCTCCTCCAAACACACTTTTTTTAATTCCTCCTCCAAACACACTTCTTTTTATTCTTCCTCCAAACACAATTCTTTTTATTCCTCCTCCAAACACACTTCTTTTATTCCTCCTCCAAACACAATACTTTTATTCCTCCTCCAAACACACTTCTTTTATTCCTCCTCCAAACACAATTCTTTTTATTCCTCCTCCAAACACAATTCTTTTTATTCCTCCTCCAAACACACTTCTTTTATTCCTCCTCCAAACACAATACTTTTATTCCTCCTCCAAACACACTTCTTTTATTCCTCCTCCAAACAAAATACTTTTATTCCTCCTCCAAACACACTTCTTTTATTCCTCCTCCAAACACTTCTTTTATTCCTCCTCCAAACACACTTCTTTTATTCCTCCTCCAGACACACTTCTTTTATTCCTCCTGCAAACACTTCTTTTATTCCTCCTCTTAACACACTTCTTTTATTCCTCCTCCAAACACCTTTCTTTTTATTCCTCCTCCAAACACACTTCTTTTATTCCTCCTGCAAACACTTCTTTTATTCCTCCTCTTAACACACTTCTTTTATTCCTCCTCCAAACACCTTTCTTTTTATTCCTCCTCCAAACACACTTCATTTATTCCTCCTCCAAACACACTTCTTTTATTCCTCCTCCAAACACACTTCTTTTTATTCCTCCTCCAAACACAATTCTTTTTATTCTTCCTCCAAACACACTTCTTTTATTCCTCCTCCAAACACAATTCTTTTTATTCTTCCTCCAAACACACTTCTTTTATTCCTCCTCCAAACACACTTCTTTTATTCCTCCTCCAAACACACTTCTTTTATTCCTCCTCCAAACACAATTCTTTTTATTCCTCCTCCAAACACAATTCTTTTTATTCTTCCTCCAAACACACTTCTTTTATTCCTCCTCCAAACACACTTCTTTTATTCGTCCTCCAAACACAATTCTTTTTATTCGTCCTCCAAACACACTTCTTTTATTCCTCCTCAAAACACAATTCTTTTTATTCCTCCTCCAAACACACTTCTTTTATTCCTCCTCCAAACACACTTCTTTTATTCCTCCTCCAAACACACTTCTTTTATTCCTCCTCCAAACCCTATTCTTTTATTCCTCCTCCAAACACCTTTCTTTTTATTCCTCCTCCAAACACACTTCATTTATTCCTCCTCCAAACACACTTCTTTTATTCCTCCTCCAAACACTTCTTTTATTCCTCCTCCAAACACACTTCTTTTATTCCTCCTCCAAACACACTTCTTTTATTCCTCCTCCAAACACACTTCTTTTATTCCTCCTCCAAACACAATACTTTTATTCCTCCTCCAAACACACTTCTTTTATTCCTCCTCCAAACACACTTCTTTTATTCCTCCTCCAAACACTTCTTTTATTCCTCCTCCAAACACACTTCTTTTATTCCTCCTCCAGACACACTTCTTTTATTCCTCCTCCAAACACACTTCTTTTATTCCTCCTGCAAACACTTCTTTTATTCCTCCTCTTAACACACTTCTTTTATTCCTCCTCCAAACACAATTCCTTTTATTCCTCCTCCAAACACAATTCTTTTTATTCTTCCTCCAAACACACTTCTTTTATTCCTCCTCCAAACACACTTCTTTTATTCCTCCTCCAAACACTCTTATTTTATTCCTCCTCCAAACACCTTTCTTTTTATTCCTCCTCCAAACACACTTTATTTATTCCTCTTCCAAACACCTTTCTTTTTATTCCTCCTCCAAACACACTTCATTTATACCTTCTACAAATACACTTCTTTTATTCTTCCTCCAAACACACTTTTTTATTCTTCCTCCAAACACTTCTTTTATTCCTCCTCCAAACACAATTCTTTTTATTCCTCCTCCAAACACAATTCTTTTTTTTCTTCCTCCAAACACACTTCTTTTATTCCTCCTCCAAACACACTTCTTTTATTCCTCCTCCAAACACTCTTATTTTATTCCTCCTCCAAACACCTTTCTTTTTATTCCTCCTCCAAACACACTTTATTTATTCCTCTTCCAAACACCTTTCTTTTTATTCCTCCTCCAAACACACTTCATTTATTCCTCCTCTAAACATGTATTTTATTCCTCCTCCAAACACCTTTCTTTTTATTCCTCCTCCAAACACACTTCATTTATACCTTCTACAAATATACTTCTTTTATTCTTCCTCCAAACACACTTTTTTATTCTTCCTCCAAACACTTCTTTTATTCCTCCTCCAAACACACTTCTTTTATTCTTCCTCCAAACACACTTTTTTATTCTTCCTCCAAACACTTCTTTTATTCCTCCTCCAAACACCTTTCTTTTTATTCCTCCTCCAAACACACTTCTTTTATTCCTCCTCCAGACACACTTCTTTTATTCCTCATCCAAACACACTTCTTTTATTCCTCCTCCAAACACCTTTCTTTTTATTCCTCCTCCAAACACACTTCATTTATTCCTCCTCCAAACACACTTCTTTTATTCCTCCTCCAAACACCTTTCTTTTTATTCCTCCTCCAAACACAATTCTTTTTATTCTTCCTCCAAACACACTTCTTTTATTCCTCCTCCAAACACACTTCTTTTATTCCTCCTCCAAAAACTTATTTTATTCTTCCTCCAAACACACTTCTTTTATTCCTCCTCCAAACACTTCTTTTATTCCTCCTCCAAACACACTTCTTTTATTCCTCCTCCAAACACTTCTTTTATTCCTCCTCCAAACACCTTTCTTTTTATTCCTCCTCCAAACACACTTCTTTTATTCCTCCTCCAGACACACTTCTTTTATTCCTCCTCCAAACACAATTCTTTTTATTCTTCCTCCAAACACACTTCTTTTATTCCTCCTCCAAACACACTTCTTTTATTCCTCCTCCAAACACACTTCTTTTATTCCTCCTCCAAACACTTCTTTTATTCCTCCTCCAAACACCTTTCTTTTTATTCCTCCTCCAAACACACTTCTTTTATTCCTCCTCCAGACACACTTCTTTTATTCCTCCTCCAAACACAATTCTTTTTATTCTTCCTCCAAACACACTTCTTTTATTCCTCCTCCAAACACACTTCTTTTATTCCTCCTCCAAACACCCTTCTTTTATTCCTCCTCCAGACACACTTCTTTTATTCCTCCTCCAAACACACGTCTTTTATTCCTCCTCCAAACACCTTTCTTTTTATTCCTCCTCCAAATACAGTTATTTTATTCCTCCTCTTAACACACTTCTTTTTTTCTTCCTCCAAACACACTTCTTTTATTCCTCCTCCAAAAACTTATTTTATTCTTCCTCCAAACACACTTCTTTTATTCCTCCTCCAAACACTTCTTTTATTCCTCCTCCAAACACCTTTCTTTTTGTTCCTCCTCCAAACACACTTCATTTATTCCTCCTCCAAACACACTTCTTTTATTCCTCCTCCAAACACCTTTCTTTTTATTCCTCCTCCAAACAAAATTCTTTTTATTCTTCCTCCAAACACACTTCTTTTATTCCTCCTCCAAACACAATTCTTTTTATTCTTCCTCCAAACACTCTTATTTTATTCCTCCTCCAAACACCTTTCTTTTTATTCCTCCTCCAAACACACTTCATTTATTCCTCCTCCAAACATGTATTTTATTCCTCCTCCAAACACACTTCTTTTATACCTTCTACAAATACACTTCTTTTATTCTTCCTCCAAACACACTTTTTTATTCCTCCTCCAGACACACTTCTTTTATTCCTCCTCTAAACACACTTCTTTTATTCCTCCTCCAAACACCTTTCTTTTTATTCCTCCTCCAAACACACTTCTTTTATTCCTCCTCCAGACACACTTCTTTTAGTCCTCCTCTAAACACACTTCTTTTATTCCTCCTCCAAACACACTTCTTTTATTCCTCCTCCAGACACACTTCTTTTATTCCTCCTCCAAACACCTTTCTTTTTATTCCTCCTCTAAACACACTTCTTTTATTCCTCCTGCAAACACCTTTCTTTTTATTCCTCCTCCTAACACAATTCTTTTTTTTCTTCCTCCAAACACACTTCTTTTATTCCTCCTCCAAACACACTTCTTTTATTCCTCCTCCAAAAACTTATTTTATTCTTCCTCCAAACACACTTCTTTTATTCCTCCTCCAAACACTTCTTTTATTCCTCCTCCAAACACCTTTCTTTTTATTCCTCCTCCAAACACAATTCATTTATTCTTCCTCCACACACACTTCTTTTATTCCTCCTCCAAACACTTCTTTTATTCCTCCTCCAAAAACTTATTTTATTCTTCCTCCAAACACACTTCTTTTATTCCTCCTCCAAACACTTCTTTTATTCCTCCTCCAAACACCTTTCTTTTTGTTCCTCCTCCAAACACACTTCATTTATTCCTCCTCCAAACACACTTATTTTATTCCTCCTCCAAACACCTTTCTTTTTATTCCTCCTCCAAACAAAATTCTTTTTATTCTTCCTCCAAACACACTTCTTTTATTCCTCCTCCAAACACAATTCTTTTTATTCTTCCTCCAAACACTCTTATTTTATTCCTCCTCCAAACACCTTTCTTTTTATTCCTCCTCCAAACACACTTCATTTATTCCTCCTCCAAACATGTATTTTATTCCTCCTCCAAACACACTTCTTTTATACCTTCTACAAATACACTTCTTTTATTCTTCCTCCAAACACACTTTTTTATTCCTCCTCCAGACACACTTCTTTTATTCCTCCTCTAAAAACACTTCTTTTATTCCTCCTCCAAAAACTTATTTTATTCTTCCTCCAAACACACTTCTTTTATTCCTCCTCCAAACACTTCTTTTATTCCTCCTCCAAACACCTTTCTTTTTATTCCTCCTCCAAACACACTTCTTTTATTCCTCCTCCAAACACCTTTCTTTTTATTCCTCCTCCAAACAAAATTATTTTTATTCTTCCTCCAAACACACTTCTTTTATTCCTCCTCCAAACACACTTCTTTTATTCCTCCTCCAAACACACTTCTTTTATTCCTCCTCCAAACACAATACTTTTATTCCTCCTCCAAACACACTTCTTTTATTCCTCCTCCAGACACACTTCTTTTATTCCTCCTCCAAACACACTTCTTTTATTCCTCCTGCAAACACTTCTTTTATTCCTCCTCTTAACACACTTCTTTTATTCCTCCTCCAAACACAATTCTTTTTATTCCTCCTCTAAACACAATTCTTTTTATTCTTCCTCCAAACACACTTCTTTTATTCCTCCTCCAAACACACTTCTTTTATTCCTCCTCCAAACACTCTTATTTTATTCCTCCTCCAAACACCTTTCTTTTTATTCCTCCTCCAAACACACTTTATTTATTCCTCTTCCAAACACCTTTCTTTTTATTCCTCCTCCAAACACACTTCATTTATACCTTCTACAAATACACTTCTTTTATTCTTCCTCCAAACACACTTTTTTATTCTTCCTCCAAACACTTCTTTTATTCCTCCTCCAAACACAATTCTTTTTATTCCTCCTCCAAACACAATTCTTTTTATTCTTCCTCCAAACACACTTCTTTTATTCCTCCTCCAAACACACTTCTTTTATTCCTCCTCCAAACACTCTTATTTTATACCTCCTCCAAACACCTTTCTTTTTATTCCTCCTCCAAACACACTTTATTTATTCCTCTTCCAAACACCTTTCTTTTTATTCCTCCTCCAAACACACTTCATTTATTCCTCCTCTAAACATGTATTTTATTCCTCCTCCAAACACCTTTCTTTTTATTCCTCCTCCAAACACACTTTATTTATTCCTCTTCCAAACACCTTTCTTTTTATTCCTCCTCCAAACACACTTCATTTATACCTTCTACAAATATACTTCTTTTATTCTTCCTCCAAACACACTTTTTTATTCTTCCTCCAAACACTTCTTTTATTCCTCCTCCAAACACACTTCTTTTATTCTTCCTCCAAACACACTTTTTTATTCTTCCTCCAAACACTTCTTTTATTCCTCCTCCAAACACCTTTCTTTTTATTCCTCCTCCAAACACACTTCTTTTATTCCTCCTCCAGACACACTTCTTTTATTCCTCATCCAAACACACTTCTTTTATTCCTCCTCCAAACACACTTCTTTTATTCCTCCTCCAGCAGACACACTTCTTTTATTCCTCCTCTTAACACACTTCTTTTATTCTTCCTCCAAACCCTCTTCTTTTATTCCTCCTCCAAACACCTTTCTTTTTATTCCTCCTCTAAACACAATTCTTTTTATTCTTCCTCCAAACACACTTCTTTATTCCTCCTCCAAACACACTTCTTTTATTCCTCCTCCAAACACTCTTATTTTATTCCTCCTCCAAACACCTTTCTTTTTATTCCTCCTCCAAACACACTTTATTTATTCCTCTTCCAAACACCTTTCTTTTTATTCCTCCTCCAAACACACTTCATTTATACCTTCTACAAATACACTTCTTTTATTCTTCCTCCAAACACACTTTTTTATTCTTCCTCCAAACACTTCTTTTATTCCTCCTCCAAACACAATTCTTTTTATTCCTCCTCCAAACACAATTCTTTTTATTCTTCCTCCAAACACACTTCTTTTATTCCTCCTCCAAACACACTTCTTTTATTCCTCCTCCAAACACTCTTATTTTATTCCTCCTCCAAACACCTTTCTTTTTATTCCTCCTCCAAACACACTTTATTTATTCCTCTTCCAAACACCTTTCTTTTTATTCCTCCTCCAAACAAACTTCATTTATTCCTCCTCTAAACATGTATTTTATTCCTCCTCCAAACACCTTTCTTTTTATTCCTCCTCCAAACACACTTTATTTATTCCTCTTCCAAACACCTTTCTTTTTATTCCTCCTCCAAACACACTTCATTTATACCTTCTACAAATATACTTCTTTTATTCTTCCTCCAAACACACTTTTTTATTCTTCCTCCAAACACTTCTTTTATTCCTCCTCCAAACACACTTCTTTTATTCTTCCTCCAAACACACTTTTTTATTCTTCCTCCAAACACTTCTTTTATTCCTCCTCCAAACACCTTTCTTTTTATTCCTCCTCCAAACACACTTCTTTTATTCCTCCTCCAGACACACTTCTTTTATTCCTCATCCAAACACACTTCTTTTATTCCTCCTCCAAACACACTTCTTTTATTCCTCCTCCAGCAGACACACTTCTTTTATTCCTCCTGCAAACACTTCTTTTATTCCTCCTCTTAACACACTTCTTTAATTCTTCCTCCAAACCCTCTTCTTTTATTCCTCCTCCAAACACCTTTCTTTTTATTCCTCCTCTAAACACAATTCTTTTTATTCTTCCTCCAAACACACTTCTTTTATTCCTCCTCCAAACACACTTCTTTTATTCCTCCTCCAAACACTCTTATTTTATTCCTCCTCCAAACACCTTTCTTTTTATTCCTCCTCCAAACACACTTTATTTATTCCTCTTCCAAACACCTTTCTTTTTATTCCTCCTCCAAACACACTTCATTTATACCTTCTACAAATACACTTCTTTTATTCTTCCTCCAAACACACTTTTTTATTCTTCCTCCAAACACTTCTTTTATTCCTCCTCCAAACACAATTCTTTTTATTCCTCCTCCAAACACAATTCTTTTTATTCTTCCTCCAAACACACTTCTTTTATTCCTCCTCCAAACACACTTCTTTTATTCCTCCTCCAAACACTCTTATTTTATTCCTCCTCCAAACACCTTTCTTTTTATTCCTCCTCCAAACACACTTTATTTATTCCTCTTCCAAACACCTTTCTTTTTATTCCTCCTCCAAACACACTTCATTTATTCCTCCTCTAAACATGTATTTTATTCCTCCTCCAAACACCTTTCTTTTTATTCCCCCTCCAAACACACTTTATTTATTCCTCTTCCAAACACCTTTCTTTTTATTCCTCCTCCAAACACACTTCATTTATACCTTCTACAAATATACTTCTTTTATTCTTCCTCCAAACACACTTTTTTATTCTTCCTCCAAACACTTCTTTTATTCCTCTTCCAAACACACTTCTTTTATTCTTCCTCCAAACACACTTTTTTATTCTTCCTCCAAACACTTCTTTTATTCCTCCTCCAAACACCTTTCTTTTTATTCCTCCTCCAAACACACTTCTTTTATTCCTCCTCCAGACACACTTCTTTTATTCCTCATCCAAACACACTTCTTTTATTCCTCCTCCAAACACACTTCTTTTATTCCTCCTCCAGCAGACACACTTCTTTTATTCCTCCTGCAAACACTTCTTTTATTCCTCCTCTTAACACACTTCTTTTATTCTTCCTCCAAACCCTCTTCTTTTATTCCTCCTCCAAACACCTTTCTTTTTATTCCTCCTCCAAACACACTTCATTTATTCCTCCTCCAAACACACTTCTTTTATTCCTCCTCCAAACACCTTTCTTTTTATTCCTCCTCCAAACACACTTCATTTATACCTTCTACAAATATACTTCTTTTATTCTTCCTCCAAACACACTTTTTTATTCTTCCTCCAAACACTTCTTTTATTCCTCCTCCAAACACACTTCTTTTATTCTTCCTCCAAACACACTTTTTTATTCTTCCTCCAAACACTTCTTTTATTCCTCCTCCAAACACCTTTCTTTTTATTCCTCCTCCAAACACACTTCTTTTATTCCTCCTCCAGACACACTTCTTTTATTCCTCATCCAAACACACTTCTTTTATTCCTCCTCCAAACACACTTCTTTTATTCCTCCTCCAGCAGACACACTTCTTTTATTCCTCCTGCAAACACTTCTTTTATTCCTCCTCTTAACACACTTCTTTTATTCTTCCTCCAAACCCTCTTCTTTTATTCCTCCTCCAAACACCTTTCTTTTTATTCCTCCTCCAAACACACTTCATTTATTCCTCCTCCAAACACACTTCTTTTATTCCTCCTCCAAACACCTTTCTTTTTATTCCTCCTCCAAACACAATTCTTTTTATTCTTCCTCCAAACACACTTCTTTTATTCCTCCTCCAAACACACTTCTTTTATTCCTCCTCCAAAAACTTATTTTATTCTTCCTCCAAACACACTTCTTTTATTCCTCCTCCAAACACTTCTTTTATTCCTCCTCCAAACACACTTCTTTTATTCCTCCTCCAAACACTTCTTTTATTCCTCCTCCAAACACCTTTCTTTTTATTCCTCCTCCAAACACACTTCTTTTATTCCTCCTCCAGACACACTTCTTTTATTCCTCCTCCAAACACAATTCTTTTTATTCTTCCTCCAAACACACTTCTTTTATTCCTCCTCCAAACACTTCTTTTATTCCTCCTCCAAACACACTTCTTTTATTCTCCTCCAAAGACACTTCTTTTATTCCTCCTCCAAACACCTTTCTTTTTATTCCTCCTCCAATACAGTTATTTTATTCCTCCTCTTAACACACTTCTTTTATTCCTCCTCCAAACACTCTTATTTTATTCCTCCTCCAAACACCTTCTTTTTATTCCTCCTCCAAACACACTTCATTTATTCCTCTTCCAAACACCTTTCTTTTTATTCCTCCTCCAAACACACTTCTTTTATTCTTCCTCCAAACACTTCTTTTATTCCTCCTCCAAACACCTTTCTTTTTATTCCTCCTCCAAACACACTTCTTTTATTCCTCCTCCAGACACACTTCTTTTATTCCTCATCCAAACACACTTCTTTTATTCCTCCTCCAAACACACTTCTTTTATTCCTCCTCCAGCAGACACACTTCTTTTATTCCTCCTGCAAACACTTCTTTTATTCCTCCTCTTAACACACTTCTTTTATTCTTCCTCCAAACCCTCTTCTTTTATTCCTCCTCCAAACACCTTTCTTTTTATTCCTCCTCCAAACACACTTCATTTATTCCTCCTCCAAACACACTTCTTTTATTCCTCCTCCAAACACCTTTCTTTTTATTCCTCCTCCAAACACAATTCTTTTTATTCTTCCTCCAAACACACTTCTTTTATTCCTCCTCCAAACACACTTCTTTTATTCCTCCTCCAAAAACTTATTTTATTCTTCCTCCAAACACACTTCTTTTATTCCTCCTCCAAACACTTCTTTTATTCCTCCTCCAAACACACTTCTTTTATTCCTCCTCCAAACACTTCTTTTATTCCTCCTCCAAACACCTTTCTTTTTATTCCTCCTCCAAACACACTTCTTTTATTCCTCCTCCAGACACACTTCTTTTATTCCTCCTCCAAACACAAATTCTTTTTATTCTTCCTCCAAACACACTTCTTTTATTCCTCCTCCAAACACTTCTTTTATTCCTCCTCCAAACACACTTCTTTTATTCCTCCTCCAAAGACACTTCTTTTATTCCTCCTCCAAACACCT
>JAIVEL010000024.1:2811309-2937704 GCA_020466265.1 Siphamia tubifer
ATGATTTTTTTTTTAAGAAATAATAATTCAAATATGCACCCTCAGATTGTGTCAAAAACATGGTTTGAACAACTTTTACTCAAATTTGCCACGAGAACTATTCTACAACTTGACATAAAAGAGGAATGTGTCTGGAATTAAAGTATTCCAACTTTAACAACAACAGTCGAAAATCAGCTGGAACCAGAGGCGGAGCTCGAGGACAATCAGGGGCGCCCACCTAGGGTCAAACTGTGTGTGTGTGTGCATTTGGGGGGGGGTTCTGGTTTGGGGCCCCCCACACACAGTAGCTCCGCCCCTGGTTAAAACATTCAGTAGAAAAACAGTCTGAAGACATTTCCTGGAAAGTGTTAAAGTGACCAATAGGAGGCAGAGTTTCCACTCAGCTGTTTTCTATTGATTTATGTTTAAAATGATGCATAGTTTTAGTTTGAGTCAAATACCAGCAACACAGGTCACTGTAACTGCGACCTTTGACCTTTCGTAGATTAGTGTCATTTCTATAGTTTTAAACATGTGATCAGGTTTGTTATGAATGCAGAACTCTATTAGTGTTTTATTTTTGTGTCTTCTGTGGTTTCTGTCATGTTAGTGTCTGGGCTTTTATTTTGTTATGTAGGTTCTTGTCACTCTTTCTGACTTTACTTCCTGTCACTGGTGTTGTCCCACCCCTCTTTAGTTTTTCCCCTCATGTGGGACACCTGTCTGCTCAGTCTATCTTCCCTCGTGTTATCACTCGATGTGAGTACGTCTGATGTCCCCATGCGGACCGACGAGCGGATTTTCTTCTCTGGTTTCCTGGTTCTTGGTTTTTAGGCCTTCGCCGTGTACCATGTCAGTTCAAGGACTA
The DNA here is from genome assembly GCA_020466265.1 of Siphamia tubifer. Classification (NCBI taxonomy): domain Eukaryota; kingdom Metazoa; phylum Chordata; class Actinopteri; order Kurtiformes; family Apogonidae; genus Siphamia; species Siphamia tubifer. The sequence continues at coordinate 2,812,160 of JAIVEL010000024.1, forward strand.
TTGATACTGCTGCAGTTTGTTCTGATTCAGCCCTTTGACCTCTAATTTGACCCCTTGAACATGCACGAAAACTCACCAAATTTTGCACACACTTCAAAAGTGTGAAAAATTGCAAGTATTTATAGGTTTCGTAAAAATCAGTTTAGAAATGTGTCTACAGCGCCACCTGGAAAAGGAGAAATAGTTTGTATTAGGCCAGATCACGCCCTAGTCGAGTTAGAGCTACGAAAATCAGTACAGATGTTCGACATATGATGATGAACAAAAAACCTAATGATGACCACGCCCATAAACCAACAGGAAGTCCGCCATTTTGGATTGAAATTTAAAAAATTCTCAGTTGTCATTTTCACTGTCCTTGGAATTTTTCTATCTCCTCCTTGGCCGTTGAGCAAAATGAGTTCAAAATTGGTGAACACGATCTAGACAAGTGGGACTTGAAAAGTTATCCAATTTAGTTGGAAAAGTTGCATCGTTTTTGTGCCACACTGTCACAAATTTTGCAAAGATTTCAGGAAAAATTACCACGACATAAATTGCTTCAGCTCGGACATACGAACACTGATTTGACTCAAATTTGACTCGGACGTTGTGTGGGGAAGCAGTCGTGAGGGATGATGAAGGCCTTTGAAACTGCTTGCAGTTTTAATTGCCCCTTGCTTCTGGTCTGTCTGTGTTTTGTGTATGACCTTTGGCCTGGATTCTGGACCTGGACTCTGCCTTGCCCCCATTGGAAATGACACTCTCTCAGCTCTCTGGACGGACCTATGTCCTGCATACGGTAACTGTTGTGGATTATGATTCTGTTTATTGTCTTTATTCCAGACGGACGTCCTGGAGGGAACAAGTGTCTTCACTATTATCAATAAATCCTCTTAAACTCTATCCTGGATCTGCGAGTCTGCATTTGGATTCCATCACATTCCTGTATCGTGACAAGATTAAAGTCAAACAGAATCAACTACAGAGGAACTGATTCATAATCAATAGATCTGGAACTAATCAGATTAAATTAATGTGATTAATATAATTTTATCTACTTCCACTGACAGATGTTTGTTAATTCAAGACTTTTTTTGCTTACTTCAATATATATATATATATATATATATATATATATATATATATATATATATATATATATATATATATATATATATATATATACACACAAACATACGACTGGATACTTTCGTGGTCTTTACGCTATACATGCCTATACCTCAATTCAATTTCATTTATAAAGCCCTAAATCACAACAAAGTCGTCTCACAGGGATTTCTAAAAACACAATGAACTACAGAGATACATGAAAAGTCCCAAGCATCCCCTGTCCTTAGACCCTCCTTCTCGGCAAGAAAAAACTTCCAAACCCAGCGGGAAAAAGAAGAAATCTTGAGATGAGCGATACAATAAATAGAGTCATACCGGCTCGGACGGCGCCCGGGACAACAAGGTCCGCGTTAGGGGTTGAGGAACCAGGACACCCTGATGTTAAATTGGCTACTGGAACAAGACATTCATGGAGCAGGGCAGAGAACATGGTACTGATGGAGTGTTACTACGGGAGTAACCCCAGTGAGAGAGGGTACATGCAGAGGATGTGGGAGAAATGGTTGGTTCAAAACCCCACATCCTCACTGACTAAGAAACAGCTCCTAGCTCAGTGTTCGAATATCCGCAATAAGAGGTTGCTATCACAGCTAGAGATCGATGAGGTACAGCGTTGTACGTCATCCACGGTACAAAGATGCTACGGCAAGGGGGAGCCAGGACGACAGGTCAGCTTGGGGATGGTTTCACCACCACCCCCAAATATCGAGATTGGGTACCAAGCCCCAGAGACAGGAAGACTAAACACAAGGGTGGTTGACCTGAGAAAGAGAATCATGAAATCCTGGGGGAACACAACTACCTGCTTGCCAAGGCTAAAGAACAAAGTACCAGACCAGACTCTACTGGAGGACCTGAACACTGCACTGCAAACTGTCCCTACCACTACCATCACTGAGACCAATCAGCTGATGTACGCAGCAGCAACCGTATTCCTAGAGATGCTTGGCTACAAGATGAACAGCCAGAGCAGCCAGAAGGTTGCCCCATGGGGGAGAAGGCTAGAGGCAAAGATCATGGCAGCACGGAGAGAAGTCAGTGTTTTAACAGAACTAAGCAGAGGTGTGAATCTGAGGAAAGAACTGCCCAAGAAATACAACAAAGTGTCCACAGCTGAGGCACTGGAGACTGCTAAGCAAAGGCTCACAGCACTAGCTACCCGCCTAAAGAGATACACAAGAGAGGTAGAGGCCAGGAGAATAAACCAGGTGTTCTCCACCAACCCAGCTAAGGTCTACTCTCAATGGCAGGGGGGCAAGGTGACAACGGACCCACCTAGGGCTGAGACTGAGCAATACTGGAAGAGCATCTGGGAGAAGGAGGTAACACATAACACCAATGCCCAATGGCTGACAGACTTACAGGCAGAGCACAGCCAACTCCCAGAACAAGACCCAGTAGTCATCACACTAGCAGACATCCAAACCAGAGTGTCCAAAATGAAGAGCTGGACAGCACCAGGGCCCGACATGATTCATACCTACTGGCTTAAGAAACTGACAGCACTCCATGAACGCCTAGCAGCATAGATGAACCAGCTGCTGATATCGGGAAACCACCCAGAGTGGCTAACCCAGGGCCGGACAGTCCTCATAATGAAGGACCCCCAGAAGGGAACAATACCATCTAACTACCGGCCTATAACCTGCCTCAGCACCACATGGAGATGCTCTGTTCCCTCTGCTGTTCTGCATAGGCCTAAACCCCCTCAGCCAGATAATCTCAAAGAGTGGCTTCGGATACCAGTTCCGAAGTGGAACATCCATCAACCACCTCCTCTACATGGATGACATCAAGCTGTATGCCAAGAATGAGCGTGACATTGATTCCCTAATTCACCTCACCCGGATCTACAGCAAAGACATCGGGATGTCATTGGGACTAGATAAATGTGGGCGGATGATATCTAGAAGAGGAAAGGTGATCACAACTGAAGGGGTTGACCTACCTGAAGGGAATATCACAGATGTGCAGGAAAGTTACAAATACCTAGGGATCCCACAGACAAATGGTAATCATGAGGAGGCAGCTGGGAAGTCAGCCACAGCCAAATACCTACAGAGGGTAAGACAGGTCCTGAAAAGTCAGCTGAACGGCAAAAATAAGATCCAGGCCATTAACACCTATGCCCTGCCAGTAATCAGATACCCAGCTGGGATAATATCCTGGCCACTGGAAGAGATACAAGCCACTGATATCAAGACAAGGAAACTCCTTACCATGCATGGAGGGTTCCACCCCAAGTCCAATGTCCTGAGGCTGTACACTAAGCGAAAGGAAGGGGGCCGTGGACTAGTAAGTGTCAGAACTACTGTCCAGGAGGAAACGGCGAACCTCCAGGAATACATCAAGAAAATGGCCCCAATGACCAACTGCTAAGTAAATGCCTCAGGCAACAAAAGCCCAGTAAGGTCGAGGAACCAGAGGGGCTATCATGGAAGGACAAACCCTTGTATGGCGTGTACCATCGACAAATTGAGGAAGTGGCTGATATGGAAAAGACATACCAGTGGCTGGAAAAGGCTGGACTAAAGGACAGCACAGAGACACTACTCATGGCTGCACAAGAACAAGCCCTGAACACCAGAGCAATAGAGGCCGGGGTCTACCACATCAGACAGGACCCAAGGTGTAGGTTGTGTAGAGAAGCCCCTGAAACAGTCCAGCACATCACAGCAGGTGTAAGATGCTGGCAGGTAAGGCATACATGGAGAGGCATAACCAGGTAGAGGACATACTGTACAGGAACATCTGTAAAGAGTATGGACTGGAGGTCCCAGGGTCAAGATGGGAGAACCCCCCAAAGGTGACAGAGAACAAACAGGCCAAGATCCTGTGGGACTTCCAGATCCAGACTGACAAGATGGTGATGGCCAATCAGCCTGACATAGTGGTGGTGGATAAACATGAGAAGACAGTGGTGGTGATAGATGTAGCAGTCCCCAGTGATAGCAACATGAGAAAGAAAGAACATGAGAAGAGAAGAGAAATACCAAGGGCTGAAAGAGGAGTTAGAGAAAATGTGGAGTGTGAAGGCAACAGTGGTACCAGTAGTGATGGGGGCATTAGGGGCAGTGACCCCCAAGCTGGGACAATGTCTCCAGCAGATACCAGGAACAACATCAGAGATCTGTGTCCAAAAGAGCCCTCAGGTTCCCAGGCCTCTGGTAGAGGACCTGAGCCTGAAGGAGAGACCGCCCAGGTGGGAGGGGCCTCTGGTAGAGGACCCAAGTCCGACATATATATAGTTTTTTCAGTTTTGCTAATTCAAGTAAGAAAATCTACCATTGGAAATGGTAAATGTTCTGCACTTCTATAGTTCTTTTCCACCTTCATGGTTCAAAGTGCTTTACATTAGCTTCACATTCACCCATTCACACACACACTCATACACCAGTAGGTTTCTAAGGTCTATGGTCAGTCCTACTGGGGGCCTAAGTCAGGGTTCAGTGTCTTGCCCAAGGACACTTCGACATGTGGACAGCCAGAGCCGGGACGCGAACCGCCAACCTCTCGGCCATTGGGCGACCCACTCTACCAACTGAGCCACAGCTTTAACCTTTGACCCTAATGACCCACTCTACCAACTGAGCCACAGCTTTAACCTTTGACCCTAATGACCCACTCTACCAACTGAGCCACAGCCGCCCTTGGAAGAAGATAAAATGATCTTGTTCAGATTAGTTCCAGGTCTATTGATTATAAATCAGTTAGTCTACAGGTGATTCTGTCTGATTTTAATCTGATCACGTTTTTCATACAAATCAGACTAAAACATCCTGTAGTTCTAAATGATCTCAGCTGGTCAGTCCAGCTGAGCCAGGATATGGCCTTGGGGGGATAACAGGGACAGAAACTTTTACTTGTTTGGGAACACACTAATGTTTGAGCATGAGGCAGGAACCACCCAGGAGCCAGAATGTTTTGGTGTAAATGTAAACAAGTAGAACCGAGGGCTGACACGAACCAACACAGAAGTGAAGGGATAGCCAATGGGAACTGACCACGAACAAGACCACCTCCAGCTCCACCTGTGGGTGGGGAAATGGAAGACGGCACAACATATTACCAAATGGAGTGTAAACAAATAAACATTAGACTTTAGGCTGGTGGTCAGTTGTGTATTTTACATGTGAGGTCAATAAACCACAAAAACCTAAAGCCTGATGATCTGGACCTTCCTGATTTATCCTTAAAGAAGGACCCACCTGGGGGCTCTCAAAATGAATGAGTTATCTTTCAAACACTTGGTGAATTTCAGAGTTTTTTGCAGTGAAACATAAAGTTTAATTGAACTTTTATTTTGTAAATTCCACCTGTTTGTTTCTGTTCACAGCTGACTCTTTACTTCCTGTTAAATTGTCTTTTTTTGCAGCGACAGTGTCTGGTTTAATCTGCAGTTCAGGGTTCCTCTTCCTCTGCTCCGATCCGCTCCTCCTCTGCTCCGATCCGCTCCTCCTCTGCTCCGATCCGCTCCTCCTCTGCTCCGATCCGCTCCTCCTCTGCTCCGATCCGCTCCTCCTCTGCTCCGATCCGCTCCTCCTCTGCTCCGATCCGCTCCTCCTCTGCTCCGATCCGCTCCTCCTCTGCTCCGATCCGCTCCTCCTCTGCTCCGAGCCGCTCCTCCTCTGCTCAGAGCCGCTCCTCCTCTGCTCAGAGCCGCTCTTCCTCTGCTCTGAGCCGCTCCTCCTCTGCTCAGAGCCGCTCCTCCTCTGCTCTGAGCCGCTCCTCCTCTGCTCTGAGCCGCTCCTCCTCTGCTCTGAGCCGCTCCTCCTCTGCTCTGAGCCGCTCCTCCTCTGCTCCGAGCCGCTCCTCCTCTGCTCTGAGCCGCTCCTCCTCTGCTCTGAGCCGCTCTTCCTCTGCTCTGAGCTGCTCCTCCTGGATCCAGCCCATTGACTTCCACCTCTGTGGTTCTGGTCTCTGAACTGAAGCTGATTGTTGAAAATATGTCCGTCTAAAAACCAGGAAAAATACAGATGAGACATTTTTGTTTGAATTAACTGGCAGAAAAGATAAGAGTCAGGCAGGGGCTGATATATGACTACTGTCACCCATGACTGGGTTTTACCTCCAGTTGAAGACCATCACACGTGGAGGAAAACTGCAAATGTTCAGGTTCCAAAAGTCAACGGTGTTGTTGCTATGGTGATGAGAAGGATGACCCTCTGAATAGACCAATTATAAAATGAGGTTTTTGACTTAAATATGTCAGAGCACCCTCAATGGTCCAACTTCATTTAACTGAAGTATGTCTATGTTTGGAAAATCACAAATTGCTTGAATATACTATTTTGGCCAAAAGTAGTCGTCACATTTGAGGCTGTCCCAGCCTACACCCTAATTAGCCCAAGCTCATTTATGTGTGATATGATTCTACAACAGTGTCTGGTACTGTTGCACATCAAACTGTTTTGGGATAGTGAGATATAGGTGGCACTGTAACCGGTCAACATGCAAAAATAAGGGGATTTGGGGACGTGGTTGTATTGGATCGTCCCGTATGTCTACTAAACCAGCTGAACCAAACACATGGTATTAGGTTCAGCTGGTTTAACACCTTGTTCAGTGATCCAATTGTCCCATGAATATGAAGATGGCAACAGTGACAAGTCAATAGTAAGTGATTGATGAAAGAAGCTGACAGCTCTGTAAATACATGTAAGGTACATGTAGGCCTCTGTAAATACATGTAAGTTACACGTAGGCCTCTGTAAATACATGTAGGTCTCTGTAAATACATGTAGGCCTCTGTAATTACATGTAAGGTACACGTAGGCCTCTGTAAATACATGTAGGCCTCTGTAAGTACATGTAAGGTACACGTAGGCCTCTGTAAATACATGTAAGCCTCTGTAAATACATGTAAGTTACACGTAGGCCTCTGTAAATACATGTAGGCCTCTGTAAATACATGTAGGCCTCTGTAAGTACATGTAAGGTACACGTAGGCCTCTGTAAATACATGTAGGCCTCTGTAAATACATGTAAGTTACACGTAGGCCTCTGTAAATACATGTAGGCCTCTGTAAATACATGTAAGGTACACGTAGGCCTCTGTAAATACATGTAGGCCTCTGTAAATACATGTAAGTTACACGTAGGCCTCTGTAAATACATGTAGGCCTCTGTAAATACATGTAAGGTACACATAGGCCTCTGCAAATACATGTAGGCCTCTGTAAATACATGTAAGTTACACGTAGGCCTCTGTAAATACATGTAGGCCTCTGTAAATACATGTAAGGTACACATAGGCCTCTGCAAATACATGTAGGCCTCTGTAAATACATGTAAGGTACATGTAGGCATCTGTAAATACATGTAAGGTACATGTAGGCCTCTGTAAATTCATGTAAGGTATATGTAGGCCTCTGTAAATACATGTAAGGTACATGTAGGCCTCTGTAAATACATGTATGGTACATGTAGGCCTCTGTAAATACATGTAAGGTACATGTAGGCCTCTGTAAATACATGTAAGGTACATGTAGGCCTCTGTAAATACATGTAAGGTACATGTAGGCCTCTGTAAATACATGTAAGGTACATGTAGGCCTCTGTAAATACATCCTTCTTATCTCCATAGCAACAACACCATTTACTTTTGGAACCTGAACATTTGCAGTTACCCTCTTGACTGACAGGCCTTCCACCCAAAGGCATTTCAGGTCATTGTCTTGTCACTCATACACCACCTTCTAATACAAACTTGCCTCACTCTATTTTGGCAGTTCAGTAAAGAAAAAATCTGCCAGTGGAACAAGTGAATATGATTTTCAGGCCCGGCAGGGTGGGTAGTGTCGTGATCCCACCCTATCATTGGTCCCTCTATCGTTGATGCGCCCTATCATTGGCCCGCCCTATCACTCGTTGTTGCTATTGCTGTTAATATGGTTACTACTGCAGTTAATATGGTTACTACTGCAGTTAATATGATTACTACTGCAGTTAATATGGTTACTACTGCTGTTAATATGGTTACTACTGCAGTTAATATGGTTACTACTGCAGCTAATATGGTTACTACTGCAGTTAATATGGTTACTACTGCAGTTAATATGATCACTACTGCTGTTAATATGGTTACTACTGCAGTTAATATGGTTACTACTGCAGTTAATATGGTTACTACTGCTGTTAATATGATTACTACTGCTGTTAATATGGTTACTACTGCAGTTAATATGATTACTACTGCAGTTAATATGATTACTACTGCTGTTAATATGATTACTACTGCTGTTAATATGGTTACTACTGCAGTTAATATGGTTACTACTGCAGTTAATATGATTACTACTGCAGTTAATATGATTACTACTGCAGTTAATATGATTACTACTGCTGTTAATATGATTACTACTGCAGTTAATATGATTACTACTGCAGTTAATATGATTACTACTGCTGTTAATATGGTTACTACTGCAGTTAATATGATTACTACTGCAGTTAATATGATTACTACTGTTGTTAATATGGTTACTACTGCAGTTAATATGGTTACTACTGCTGTTAATATGATTACTACTGCTGTTAATATGATTACTACTGCAGTTAATATGATTACTACTGCAGTTAATATGATTACTACTGCAGTTAATATGGTTACTACTGCAGCTAATATGGTTACTACTGCAGTTAATATGGTTACTACTGCAGCTAATATGGTTACTACTGCAGTTAATATGGTTACTACTGTAGTTAATATGATTACTACTGCAGTTAATATGGTTACTACTGCTGTTAATATGATTACTACTGCAGTTAATATGATTACTACTGCTGTTAATATGGTTACTACTGCAGTTAATATGGTTACTACTGCAGCTAATATGGTTACTACTGCAGTTAATATGATTACTACTGCTGTTAATATGATTACTACTGCAGTTAATATGATTACTACTGCTGTTAATATGATTACTACTGCTGTTAATATGATTACTACTGCAGTTAATATGGTTACTACTGCAGTTAATATGGTTACTACTGCTGTTAATATGATTACTACTGCTGTTAATATGGTTACTACTGCAGTTAATATGGTTACTACTGCAGTTAATATGATTACTACTGCAGTTAATATGATTACTACTGCAGCTAATATGGTTACTACTGCAGTTAATATGGTTACTACTGCTGTTAATATGATTACTACTGCTGTTAATATGGTTACTACTGCAGTTAATATGGTTACTACTGCAGTTAATATGATTACTCCTGCTGTTAATATGATTACTACTGCTGTTAATATGATTACTACTGCAGTTAATATGATTACTACTGCTGTTAATATGATTACTACTGCAGTTAATATGATTACTACTGCAGTTAATATGATTACTACTGCAGTTAATATGGTTACTACTGCAGTTAATATGGTTACTACTGCTGTTAATATGATTACTACTGCAGTTAATATGGTTACTACTGCTGTTAATATGGTTACTACTGCAGTTAATATGGTTACTACTGCAGTTAATATGATTACTACTGCAGTTAATATGATTACTACTGCAGTTAATATGATTACTACTGCTGTTAATATGGTTACTACTGCAGTTAATATGATTACTACTGCAGTTAATATGGTTACTACTGCAGTTAATATGATTACTACTGCTGTTAATATGGTTACTACTGCAGTTAATATGGTTACTACTGCAGTTAATATGATTACTACTGCTGTTAATATGATTACTACTGCAGTTAATATGATTACTACTGCTGTTAATATGATTACTACTGCAGTTAATATGATTACTACTGCTGTTAATATGATTACTACTGCAGTTAATATGATTACTACTGCAGTTAATATGATTACTACTGCTGTTAATATGGTTACTACTGCAGTTAATATGATTACTACTGCAGTTAATATGATTACTACTGCTGTTAATATGGTTACTACTGCAGTTAATATGGTTACTACTGCAGTTAATATGGTTACTACTGCTGTTAATATGATTACTACTGCTGTTAATATGATTACTACTGCTGTTAATATGGTTACTACTGCAGTTAATATGATTACTACTGCTGTTAATATGATTACTACTGCAGTTAATATGGTTACTACTGCAGTTAATATGGTTACTACTGCTGTTAATATGGTTACTACTGCAGTTAATATGGTTACTACTGCAGCTAATATGGTTACTACTGCAGTTAATATGATTACTACTGCAGTTAATATGATTACTACTGTTGTTAATATGATTACTACTGCAGTTAATATGATTACTACTGCTGTTAATATGATTACTACTGCTGTTAATATGATTACTACTGCAGTTAATATGGTTACTACTGCAGTTAATATGATTACTACTGCTGTTAATATGATTACTACTGCAGTTAATATGGTTACTACTGCAGTTAATATGGTTACTACTGCTGTTAATATGATTACTACTGCAGTTAATATGGTTACTACTGCTGTTAATATGGTTACTACTGCAGTTAATATGGTTACTACTGCAGTTAATATGGTTACTACTGCAGTTAATATGATTACTACTGCTGTTAATATGATTACTACTGCTGTTAATATGATTACTACTGCAGTTAATATGGTTACTACTGCAGTTAATATGATTACTACTGCTGTTAATATGATTACTACTGCAGTTAATATGGTTACTACTGCAGTTAATATGGTTACTACTGCTGTTAATATGATTACTACTGCAGTTAATATGGTTACTACTGCTGTTAATATGGTTACTACTGCAGTTAATATGGTTACTACTGCAGTTAATATGATTACTACTGCAGTTAATATGATTACTACTGCAGTTAATAGAAAGAAATACATGAAAAGTCCCAGGCATCCCCTGTCCTTAGACCCTCCCCCTGTCCTTAGACAGGGGGAGGGTCTAAGGGTTTATAAAAATGACAGAAACAGGTGTGAGAGAGAGAAAGAGAAGAAAGAACTCAGTGTCTGTACTTCCCCCAGCATTCTAACTCCTAGGGCAGCCTAGACTGAACTGTGACTCATACATCATGTATACATGATATATGAGTCACATCATTTTTAACTAACCTGACCATAGTCTTTCTCAAACAGGAATGTTTTAAGCCTAATTTTAAATGTAGAGACTGTGTCAGCATCTTTAATATTAAAGGGAAGATGATTCCATAAGACAGTAACCATGGTAACTAAAGGCTCTAGTTCCTACTGTACTTTTAGAAACCCTAGGAACTTTCAATAAACCTGCATTCTGAGAACGAAGGGTTCTATTGGGTTGGTACGGAACCAGATCATCTTTAAGATAAGAGGGGCCCATACCATTAACTCCTGACCTCTGACCCCTAACCCTAACCCATACCATTAATGGTTTTATATGTAAGGAGGAGGATTTTAAATTTAATTCTAAACTCAACTGAAAGCCAGTGAAGGGTTTGGAGCACAGGGGTGATAGGGTTATGGGTCAGGGGTCAGGGGTCAGGGTTTGGAGCACAGGGGTGATAGGGTTAGGGGTCAGGGGTCAGGGTTTGGAGCACAGGGGTGATAGGGTTAGGGGTCAGGGGTCAGGGTTTGGAGCACAGGGGTGATGTGTTCTCTTCTATTTGATCCTGTTAATAATCTTGCTGCTGCATTTTGAACCAGTTGAAGCTTTTTAGGGAATATTTAGGACACGCTACAAGTAAGGAGTTACAATAATCTAATGGTGATGTAACAAATGCATGAATTAATTTTTCTGCAGTCGTTTTAGACAGAATATTCCTAATTTTGGCTAATGTTGCGCAGGTGAAAGAAGGCTGTTCTGCATGTTTGGTTAATGTGCCCTGACCTCTGACCCCTGACCCTTTGAATGAAAGATCTGGATCAAATAAAACTCCTAAATGTTTAACTGTGTCACTGGGTGTTACACTTAAGTTGTCTACAGTAACTATGTGGTCAGGTAGGGAGTCTCTCGCATTTTTAGGACCAATTATAACGACTTCAGTTTTTTCAGGGTTCAATAAAAGATAATTGTCACTCATCCAAGTCTTTATGTCTTGGACACATGTACTTAGTTTATCTATTTGTCTGGTCTGATCAGGTTTAATCGATAAATATAGCTGTGTGTCATCTGCATAACAATGAAAATTAATGCCATGATTTGTAATGATGTTACCTAAAGGGAGCATATATAGTGTAAACAAAATAGGCCCAAGGACTGACCCTTGAGGAACGCCATAATTAACTCTGGAGGACTGCGATGATTGTTGATTAATGTTAACAAATTGGTATGGATTAGATAAATATGATTTAAAGCAGCAGAGGGCTGCTCCTCTAATACCTATATCACATTCTAATCTGTGCACTAAGATACTGTGGTCAATGGTGTCAAAGGCTGCACTAAGGTCTAATAACACCAGGACCCATATTAATCCGATTAAATCCGATTGGATATAGGCCTATAATTGTCTAGAATGTCAGGATCTAGGGTAGGCTTTTTCAGAATTGGTTTAATAACAGCATATTTAAATGACTGTGGCACATATCCAGTAATTAATGAAGTGTTAATTATATTTAGGACAGTGTTAATAATTAGGGGCAGAATCTGTTTAAAGAGTTTTGTTGGGATTGGATCTAAGAGGCAGGTGATGATTTGGAAGACATGATAATAGATATGACATCAGTTACTATGGTTACTACTTCAGTTACTATAGTTACTACTACTACAAGCAGAAAGGTCAAACATCTCATGATGTTGACATTTTATCTCATATTTTACACTTTTTATCTGATAAGGATCCATTTCTTATCTTAGAATTCTGAAATGTTTCCTCATAATTCTGACTCTTTACACAACCCACTGTGGCCACTGTCATTTTTAGCTAAAACCTTCAACCCTGTAACATTCAACCTCATAACCAAAAAAAGCATTGTTATGGGGATGAGTCTTTGTTACAGGGTTGAAGGTTGGCCTCCACTCTTCACCCAGTTCACACAATCACTCACATGCACTCTCTCAGGTGTAGTGTTTCGGGTACGTCACCTTGGGCGGGGTTCCTTATGTTTCCCGCCGCCTGCATACGCTTCATGTAGCCGCTGCTGGCCGTCGCCAGGCTGCTGAAGTGCTGAGTCCCTGGGGCCGAGCGGTGAACCCGGCTCTCGCTGTAGCTCCGTTTGGGGAGCGTGTCGGTCCTCCGACGCTCCGCTATGGACCTACGGCTCTGGGCGTAGGCGGAGCAGGCGGAGTAGCGGATCCGGCAGAGGGCGCAGGCGCAACCAGAGAGCCCGGCCAGAGAGGACAGGAAGGTGAGGGGGAAGGCGCGCTGGCACTGCAAGATGGCTTTTGGAGAGCTGAGGCGAGCAGTGGCGGCGGTGGGCTTGTGGTGGTAGATGGACGTCAGCCCCAAACCCACAGCTTTCCCACTCTCCTCCTGAGCGGTCTGGATCTGGCTCCATTCCAACTGCAGCAACCGTTCCAGGTAGCGCTCCAAAGGGCCAATGGCGCGGGGCCGTGGCGCCACGCCCCCCTCCATGTTGTAGAAAACCGCCAGCTGACCCAGACTCCAGGAATTAAAAGGTGGAGGGAGGAAGTCTGGAAAATTAAAATCCCCATGGCGGTGACTTCTGGGTCTGCGGTGGGAGGTGGGGGTGGGGCCGGGATCAATCTTGATGACCTCTGGACGCAGGTCGAGCTTTGGGGGAACACGATGACCGTGCAACACAGGAAGACTCTCTGACTCTGACAAGTCGGAGTCGCTGTCGTCGTCTCTGAGCGTGCTCAGACTGCCCCCCTGGGGGTGGGTCAGACCCTGCAGCAGGTCAGGGCTGGAGTCCGACACACGACAGCAGGGGAGCGTGGGCCTCCTCATTCTGTACATCATCAGCTGTTGCAGCTTTGGCTCCGCCCACTGCTCTCCAGGGGTCCTGGAGTGCGAGGGGCCGTGAGCACTGAAGGTCCAGAAGGAAACAGAGACAACATAAGGGTTCCACATATTTAACTTTTATTTTCTTTATTTGCATCAAACTTTAAAATAAACAGATGTTGACGCACATATCAATCTAATAAAACTATTAAGAGACAGAAGAGTCCAATCTGCATAAACTGACCTGTGTTTGGACACCAGGCTTTTAGTGGATGATGAGGATGAGGACGGCTTCTGCTTCATCCTCTGTCAATATAATACAGCTGATCAATAATACAAACAGCTGATCAATAATACAAACAGCTGATCAATAATACAAACAGCTGATCAATAATACAAACAGCTGATGATTAATACAAACAACTGATCATTAAAACAAACAGCTGATCATTAATACAAACAGCTGATCAATAATACAAACAGCTGATCAATAATACAAACAGCTGATCAATAATACAAACAGCTGATGATTAATACAAACAACTGATCATTAAAACAAACAGCTGATCAATAATACAAACAGCTGATGATTAATACAAACAGCTGATGATTAATACAAACAGCTGATGATTAATACAAACAGCTGATGATTAATACAAACAGCTGATCATTAATACAAACAGCTGATCATTAATACAAACAGCTGATCATTAATACAAACAGCTGATCATTAAAACAAACAACTGATTAGTGTAGGTCAGTGTAGGTGTGTGTAGGTCAGTGTAGGGCGGCTGTGGCACATGGCGGCTGTGGTTCAGTTGGTAGAGTGGGTCGAGGTTGGCGGTTCGCGTCCCGGCTCTGGCTGTCCACACGTCGAAGTGTCCTTGGGCAAGACACTGAACCCTGACTTAGGCCCCCAGTAGGACTGACCTTTGACCTTAGAAACCTACTGGTGTATGAGTGTGTGTGTGAATGGGTGAATGAGAGGCTAATGAACCATGAAGGTGGAAAAGAACTATATAAATGCAGTCCATTTACCATTTACCATTTAGGTCAGTGTAGGTGTGTGTAGGTCAGTGTATGTGTGTGTAGGTCAGTGTAGGTGTGTGTAGGTCATTGTAGGTGTGTGTAGGTCATTGTAGGTGTGTGTAGGTCAGTGTATGTGTGTGTAGGTCAGTGTAGGTCATTGTAGGTGTGTGTAGGTCATTGTAGGTGTGTGTAGGTCAGTGTAGGTGTGTGTAGGTCAGTGTAGGTGTTTGTAGGTCAGTGTAGGTGTGTGTAGGTCAGTGTAGCTGTGTAGGTCAGTGTAGGTGTGTGTAGGTCAGTGTAGGTTAGTGTAGGTCAGGGAAGGTGTGTGTGGGTCAGTGTAGGTGTGTGTAGGTCAGTGTATGTGTGTGTAGGTCAGTGTAGGTGTGTGTAGGTCATTGTAAGTGTGTGTAGGTCAGTGTAGGTGTGTGTAGGTCAGTGTAGGTGTGTGTAGGTCAGTGTAAGTGTAGGTGTGTGTAGGTCAGTGTAGCTGTGTAGGTCAGTGTAGGTGTGTGTAGGTCAGTGTAGGTGTGTGTAGGTCAGTGTAGGTGTGTGTAGGTCAGTGTAGGTGTGTGTAGGTGTGTGTAGGTCAGTGTAGGTGTGTGTAGGTCAGTGTAGGTGTGTGTAGGTGTGTGTAGGTCAGTGTAGGTGTGTGTAGGTCAGTGTAGGTGTGTGTGTAGGAAATAAATATATATATCCATATGTATGACATATCATTTGTGAGAAGAAAGGTCACATTGCCCTTCTGTGTGTGTCAAATCTATCTAGTTTGTAAGATAAGTTTTGTTGTTATGACTATATGAGGAGACAGCATGAGCCCTGGTGTCAAAGGACGTCAGGGAACTGGTTAGAGCAGGTTTAGTGTGGGGGACTGGTATCTGAAGAATGGACTATAAAAGATGTATGTATGTCAGAATAAACTGAACCTTTTTCTACTCAACTTCTGGTGTCGCCATCGTTGATCCATGACGAAAATCCACAACATGTGTAGGTCAGTGTAGGTGTGTGTAGGTCAGTGTAGGTGTGTGTAGGTCAGTGTAGGTGTGTGTGTAGGTCAGTGTAGGTGTGTGTGTAGGTCAGTGTAGGTGTGTGTAGGTCAGTGTAGGTGTGTAGGTCAGTGTAGGTGTGTGTAGGTCAGTGTAGGTATGTGTAGGTCAGTGTAGGTGTGTAGGTCAGTGTATGTGTGTGTAGGTCAGTGTAGGTGTGTGTAGGTCAGTGTAGGTGTGTGTAGGTCAGTGTAGGTGTGTGTATGTCAGGGTAGGTGTGTGTATGTCAGGGTAGGTGTGTGTAGGTCAGGGTAGGTCAGGGTAGGTGTGTGTAGGTCAGGGTAGGTGTGTGTAGGTCAGGGTAGGTGTGTGTAGATGTGTCTAGGTCAGTGTAGGTGTGTGTAGGTCAGTGTAGGTGTGTGTAGGTCAGTGTAGGTGTGTGTAGGTGTGTGTAGGTGTGTGTAGGTCAGTGTAGGTGTGTGTAGGTGTGTGTAGGTGTGTGTAGGTCAGGGTAGGTGTGTGTAGGTCAGGGTAGGTGTGTGTAGGTGTGTAGGTCAGTGTAGGTCAGTGTAGGTGTGTAGGTCAGTGTAGGTGTGTGTAGGTCAGTGTAGGTCAGGGAAGGTCAGTGTAGGTCAGGGAAGGTCAGTGTAGGTCAGGGAAGGTGTGTGTAGGTCAGGGTAGGTGTGACAGAGTGAATCTGTCACTGGGCAGCGGAGTTGCACGGAGAGCACGAGCGGAGACGCACTCTCCATTTCCGCATCTGGCGTCAGTCATTACTTTCGTTTTCCCTCTGCGTTTATGCAGTAACAGTTAAATTTGTCTTCCCCGAGTGTTCGACAGCGACCAGGGGTGCACACTTGGGCCGCTGGGTCTCCATCTAACCGAACACCTGACCATATACTTACCATACTTCTGCCGACACTCTCTTCCTCTCTGCGCTGTCCTCTGCTGTGGTGCGTTCAGGGAAACCCGGACATTCCCACACGGGGTGTTTAAATGCCGTGGTTTCCCGGGGTTTCTTGGGTCAGGTGACCTGACGTCAGCCACCTCCCCAATTAACAATATATTAATGATTAAAAGTGTTTTGTATGATATTTAGCTGTGGGGAAAAACCTGTGCTCTGTGTAGCATGGGAAATCAATACATTTAATGGTAGAAATGGTTGGGGAATAGTGTGTTTTTGGGGGAATTGATTAAAATGGGAGGGGCATGTGGGGATATATAAGGGGATGTTCCCAGCTCCTGAGGGCAGTCTTCTCCAGGCTACAGAGGAGGTAGTTTGCAAGGCTCCAGGTTATATTTTTGGTCTGGTCATGACATTTTTTGTTGTTGTTTTGTTTGTTTAAACTAATTTTCACTTTGGCACTGTACACACTGAGCACAATAAAGAGCACCTGAAAAGCAATCTTCCCGCCTCAGCCAAGTTCCTTTAAGCAACCCACGACAGTAGGTCAGTGTATGTGTGTGTAGGTCAGTGTAGGTCAGTGTAGGTGTGTGTAGGTCAGTGTATATGTGTGTAGGTCAGTGTAGGTCAGGGTAGGTGTGTGTAGGTCAGTGTAGGTCAGTGTAGGTCAGTGTAGGTGTGTGTAGGTCAGGGTAGGTGTGTGTAGGTCAGTGTAGGTCAGGGTAGGTCAGTGTATGTGTGTGTAGGTCAGGGTAGGTGTGTGTAGGTCAGTGTATGTGTGTGTAGGTCAGTGTAGGTCAGTGTAGGTGTGTGTAGGTCAGTGTATATGTGTGTAGGTCAGTGTAGGTCAGGGTAGGTGTGTGTAGGTCAGTGTAGGTCAGTGTAGGTCAGTGTAGGTGTGTGTAGGTCAGGGTAGGTGTGTGTAGGTCAGTGTAGGTCAGGGTAGGTCAGTGTATGTGTGTGTAGGTCAGGGTAGGTGTGTGTAGGTCAGTGTAGGTCAGTGTATATGTGTGTAGGTCAGTGTAGGTCAGGTTAGGTGTGTGCAGGTCAGTGTAGGTCAGTGTAGGTCAGTGTAGGTGTGTGTAGGTCAGTGTAGGTGTGTGTAGGTCAGGGTAGGTGTGTGTAGGTGTGTGTAGGTCTTACCTTGTTGTTTTGGTGGCAGGGCAGCAGATATTGTGGCTGCAGTTGTTTCCTCTGTGACTGTTTTCTGCCCATTTTGTTGCTAGAATTGGAATAAATATGAAACAAGACAAATAAAAAAACACAAGCAATGAGCCCAAAAGGAAATCCATGGAAGCTCAACAGCATTAGACTCAGCAGTATCAGACTCAACAGCATCAGACTCAACAGCAGAGCAGACAGGTAGCAGGCTAAGCTATTTATAGAAGCAGCAAAAAACACAAAGTGCAAAGACTGCAGCATCTACGGTTCGCCTAGAAACAGGGGAAGAAGTGATGATGATGATGATGATGATGATGATGATGATGATGATGATGATGATGATGATGATGATGATGATGATGATGATGAAGAAGTGGTGCGCGTGCATCCTTGGTGAGCAGACATCCCTGCTGTTACCTGCTGGCATTAGGCCTGTTGTTGTTGTCGTTCTTCCATTCCAGATCCCTAATAGAAAAAACCCTCTGCACACATTGTTATGGCAGAATGGTGCCTAACCGCACGCGTCAGCACCAATCAAATGTGTGAGTGGGTTGTTGACGCGGAACACAGTACTGCTGCTGCTGGCGCCGCTGCTGCTGCTGCTGCTGCCGCTACTACTTCCGCTGCTACTGCCGCTGCTGCTGCCGCTGCTGCCGCTGCTACTGCTACTGCCGCTGCTGCTGCTACTGCCGCTGCTGCCGCTGCTACTGCTACTGCCGCTGCTGCTGCTACTGCCGCTGCTGCTGCTACTGCCGCTGCTGCCGCTGCTGCCGCTGCTGCCGCTGCTGCCGCTGCTGCTGTTACTGCCGCTGCTGCTGCCGCTGCTGCCGCCGCTGCTGCCGCTGCTGCTGCCGCCGCTGCTGCCGCTGCTGCTGCCGCTGCTGCTGCCGCTGCTGCCGCTGCTGCCGCTGCTGCTGCTGCCGCTGCTGCCGCTGCTGCTGCCGCTGCTGCTGCCGCTGCTGCTGCCGCTGCTGCTGCCGCTGCTACTGCTGCCGCTGCTGCCGCTGCTACTGCCGCCGCTGCCGCCGCCGCTGCCGCTGCTGGTGTGGGCTTAATGAGTGGGAATGACATGCGCAGCACCCCCGTGTTGTTTCCACTGAAAACCCCTAAAGGTTCTGTAGATGAGCCGCGTGTCCAGCAGGGGGCGGGGCTGCACTGCACGACAGGAGGAGGAGGAGGATGAAGAAGAGAAGGGAAAAAAATCTGAATTTTGAAGATAAAAAGGTTATACTTAAATATGTTAAAATGAGTCTGAAAAAGGATATAATAACATGAACATTTGCTCTACCTAAATATTAGAATATAATATAAGTGCAATAGACATGATGGGGCTATTTTAATTTGATTTGGTCCAGGGTGCTGTGCAATATATATATATATATATATATATATATATATATATATATATATATATATATATATATATATATATATATATATATAGGAGCCAACATTAAAATCTGAGATTGAGTCATGAGCCAAAGTCAGTATTTATTTAAAAATGTATGTTTTCTTTAAGATAATAATTGTAATAATTTGTTTGTAATTGTTGTTATTTTATTGTTGTACATATTTGTATTCTTGACTTTTTCAGTAAAAGTATTTTGAAAGAAAAACAGAAGCCTTTGTGTCTGTGACCCCAGAGCGGCAGGTGGCGGTAGAGCATCAACAAAATGGCCGACAACCGAATGAACCCAGAAGAAAAGGATAAGCACGGTCTGTGATTGGTCCACCTTACACCTCTGTAGGTGTGTTTGCATCATGGTCTGTGATTGGTCCACCTTACACCTCTGTAGGTGTGTTTGCGTCATGGTCTGTGATTGGTCCACCTTACACCTCTGTAGGTGTGTTTGCGTCATGGTCTGTGATTGGTCCACCTTACACCTCTGTAGGTGTGTTTGCGTCATGGTCTGTGATTGGTCCACCTTACACCTCTGTAGGTGTGTTTGCGTCATGGTCTGTGATTGGTCCACCTTACACCTCTGTAGGTGTGTTTGCGTCATGGTCTGTGATTGGTCCACCTTACACCTCTGTAGGTGTGTTTGCGTCATGGTCTGTGATTGGTCCACCTTACACCTCTGTAGGTGTGTTTGCGTCATGGTCTGTGATTGGTCCACCTTACACCTCTGTAGGTGTGTTTGCATCATGGTCTGTGATTGGTCCACCTTACACCTCTGTAGGTGTGTTTGCATCATGGTCTGTGATTGGTCCACCTTACACCTCTGTAGGTGCGTTTGCGTCATGGTCTGTGATTGGTCCACCTTACACCTCTGTAGGTGTGTTTGCATCATGGTCTGTGATTGGTCCACCTTACACCTCTGTAGGTGCGTTTGCGTCATGGTCTGTGATTGGTCCACCTTACACCTCTGTAGGTGTGTTTGCGTCATGGTCTGTGATTGGTCCACCTTACACCTCTGTAGGTGCGTTTGCATCATGGTCTGTGATTGGTCCACCTTACACCTCTGTAGGTGTGTTTGCATCATGGTCTGTGATTGGTCCACCTTACACCTCTGTAGGTGTGTTTGCGTCATGGTCTGTGATTGGTCCACCTTACACCTCTGTAGGTGTGTTTGCATCATGGTCTGTGATTGGTCCACCTTACACCTCTGTAGGTGTGTTTGCATCATGGTCTGTGATTGGTCCACCTTACACCTCTGTAGGTGTGTTTGCGTCATGGTCTGTGATTGGTCCACCTTACACCTCTGTAGGTGTGTTTGCGTCATGGTCTGTGATTGGTCCACCTTACACCTCTGTAGGTGTGTTTGCGTCATGGTCTGTGATTGGTCCACCTTACACCTCTGTAGGTGTGTTTGCATCATGGTCTGTGATTGGTCCACCTTACACCTCTGTAGGTGTGTTTGCATCATGGTCTGTGATTGGTCCACCTTACACCTCTGTAGGTGCGTTTGTATCATGGTCTGTGATTGGTCCACCTTACACCTCTGTAGGTGTGTTTGCATCATGGTCTGTGATTGGTCCACCTTACACCTCTGTAGGTGTGTTTGCATCATGGTCTGTGATTGGTCCACCTTACACCTCTGTAGGTGCGTTTGCGTCATGGTCTGTGATTGGTCCACCTTACACCTCTGTAGGTGTGTTTGCGTCATGGTCTGTGATTGGTCCACCTTACACCTCTGTAGGTGCGTTTGCATCATGGTCTGTGATTGGTCCACCTTACACCTCTGTAGGTGTGTTTGCATCATGGTCTGTGATTGGTCCACCTTACACCTCTGTAGGTGTGTTTGCGTCATGGTCTGTGATTGGTCCACCTTACACCTCTGTAGGTGTGTTTGCATCATGGTCTGTGATTGGTCCACCTTACACCTCTGTAGGTGTGTTTGCATCATGGTCTGTGATTGGTCCACCTTACACCTCTGTAGGTGTGTTTGCATCATGGTCTGTGATTGGTCCACCTTACACCTCTGTAGGTGTGTTTGCGTCATGGTCTGTGATTGGTCCACCTTACACCTCTGTAGGTGTGTTTGCGTCATGGTCTGTGATTGGTCCACCTTACACCTCTGTAGGTGTGTTTGCGTCATGGTCTGTGATTGGTCCACCTTACACCTCTGTAGGTGTGTTTGCGTCATGGTCTGTGATTGGTCCACCTTACACCTCTGTAGGTGTGTTTGCATCATGGTCTGTGATTGGTCCACCTTACACCTCTGTAGGTGTGTTTGCGTCATGGTCTGTGATTGGTCCACCTTACACCTCTGTAGGTGTGTTTGCGTCATGGTCTGTGATTGGTCCACCTTACACCTCTGTAGGTGTGTTTGCATCATGGTCTGTGATTGGTCCACCTTACACCTCTGTAGGTGTGTTTGCATCATGGTCTGTGATTGGTCCACCTTACACCTCTGTAGGTGTGTTTGCGTCATGGTCTGTGATTGGTCCACCTTACACCTCTGTAGGTGTGTTTGCATCATGGTCTGTGATTGGTCCACCTTACACCTCTGTAGGTGCGTTTGCGTCATGGTCTGTGATTGGTCCACCTTACACCTCTGTAGGTGTGTTTGCGTCATGGTCTGTGATTGGTCCACCTTACACCTCTGTAGGTGTGTTTGCATCATGGTCTGTGATTGGTCCACCTTACACCTCTGTAGGTGTGTTTGCATCATGGTCTGTGATTGGTCCACCTTACACCTCTGTAGGTGCGTTTGCATCATGGTCTGTGATTGGTCCACCTTACACCTCTGTAGGTGCGTTTGCGTCATGGTCTGTGATTGGTCCACCTTACACCTCTGTAGGTGCGTTTGCGTCATGGTCTGTGATTGGTCCACCTTACACCTCTGTAGGTGTGTTTGCGTCATGGTCTGTGATTGGTCCGCCTTACACCTCTGTAGGTGCGTTTGCGTCATGACGTCACACTGCCTCTCCTCCCCTCTCACTGTGGACAGCTGCTCCATCCATGACACAGAAACAACAACTGACCAATAACTACCGACGATGACTCCATAACACACTTTAACTCAACTCCTGCAAATCACATTCCATCACTGACCGACTGTCAGTCACTGTCACCGGGACAAGCACCGCTGTTTTCTGCCTCTGGTTCTTCAACAGATTTTTACATTTTCTTTTCATTCTTTCCCTCTCATTTTCCAACATCCACTTCCTCCCTGGGGCTTCAGGGCTCACAGGAATACATCAAAAAGAACTGCCCCGCCGCTGTGGTACCGGTGGAGCTCTAGTGGGCAGTGACCGGGTGAAGCCCCTTGCAGCTGGGGGTGGACGCAGACTACTACTTCACCGGCTCTACGGAGGCTGCTACACGGACCGGGTGAGTGGAAGCACATGCTAGGTTACCGCTCCGCCCTCTCCCAGGCCTCCTTCCTCGGCCACATTGAGCATCTGATGTGCTTCAGTGGTGCCCTGGAGAAAGACCGCCTTCACAATTGGGTGAAGCGGCAGGTGAACGACAGGCAGCCCGCCCGGCAGATCCTCAGCCACATCCAGAACAAGGGCACCCCACCACCCAAAGTCTGGTTCCTCCCTCCGGTGTGTGTGGCCCACTACATTGGGCTGGCGCTCCTCAGGGTCGGCATTGGGGTGAGTGAAGGCCAAGCCCGTGGATGCCTTTTGGACGGAACCACTCTGGGGCTACCAGCACACATTAGGAGGCTCCGGTTAGCCTGTTAGCATGTTACCACCATGACACTAGTTCACACATTAAAAACTAGTTAGCAGTGGTCCAGTTAAAGTACAGTGTCCCAGTAAGCACAGACTCCAGACCAGTTAGAATAATGGTTTGAGGACAGGACTAGAAGAGAACACATTTACCTGCTAGCAAACAAGACACTGGCATATTTGTATCATTAGAACCTTTATTTAACCAATAAAAAGCTCATTCAGGTTTAAATGTCTTTTTCCAGAGTGTCCTAACTCAGACAGCAGCACAAACGACAAACTACAAATGCAGGAGAGAACGACCAAGCACCGAAATAGAAGAAGTCCCAAGCATCCCCTGTGCTTAGCTCCTCGCCCTGTCTTTAGACCCTCCCCATGTCCTGAGCTCCTCCCATGTCTTTAGATCAGTGGTCCCCAAACTACGGCCAGCCTCCACATTTGGTCCAGTCCCCTGAACAATACCAGAGACCATTTATATTTTTTTTATATGTGTGTATTTGTATTTAATAATAAAGTTGTACTTTTGCAATAAAATGTTCCTTAGTTCTGAACTATTTTCATTATTAATGAAGCAGAGAGTGTGGGGTTGTCTCCAGGATTTGGTTCAGAGTGACAAGGTGTGGGTTGTGGTTCTGATTAAAGAACACAGATACAGATGTCCTCATTAAAGGTTTATTTACTGTGGTCTGTAATAATACAGTAACACTCACTATAACAATATATACATACAATAATAAATGAACTAAGACCCACTATATGAGTCACTCACATGTATTACATGGGTCATAGAACACACACATCACTCACAGAAATCACACATGACAGCTAACAATGCTAGCCCATATGGTAACTACAGGCCCATATGGGGATGCTTCAGTAATAGTAACTACAGGCCCAAATGGGGATGCTTCAGTAATAGTAACTACAGGCCCATATGGGGATGCTTCAGTAATAGTAACTACAGGCCCATATGGGGATGCTTCAGTAATAGTAACTACAGGCCCATATGGGGATGCTTCAGTAATAGGTAACTACAGGCCCATATGGGGATGCTTCAGTAATAGTAACTACAGGCCCATATGGGGATGCTTCAGTAATAGGTAACTACAGGCCCATATGGGGATGCTTCAGTAATAGGTAACTACAGGCCCATATGGGGATGCTTCAGTAATAGCTAACTACAGGCCCATATGGTTATGCTTCAGTAATAGGTAACTACAGGCCCATATGGGGATGCTTCAGTAATAGGTAACTACAGGCCCATATGGGGATGCTTCAGTAATAGCTAACTACAGGCCCATATGGTTATGCTTCAGTAATAGGTAACTACAGGCCCATATGGGGATGCTTCAGTATTGGGTAACTACAGGCCCATATGGTTATGCTTCAGTAATAGGTAACTACAGGCCCATATGGGGATGCTTCAGTATTGGGTAACTACAGGCCCATATGGGGATGCTTCAGTAATAGTAACTACAGGCCCATATGGGGATGCTTCAATAATAGTAACTACAGGCCCATATGGGGATGCTTCAGTAATAGTAACTACAGGCCCATATGGGGATGCTTCAGTAATAGTAACTACAGGCCCATATGGGGATGCTTCAGTAATAGGTAACTACAGGCCCATATGGGGATGCTTCAGTATTGGGTAACTACAGGCCCATATGGGGATGCTTCAGTAATAGTAACTACAGGCCCATATGGGGATGCTTCAATAATAGGTAACTACAGGCCCATATGGGGATGCTTCAGTAATAGGTAACTACAGGCCCATATGGGGATGCTTCAGTATTGGGTAACTACAGGCCCATATGGGGATGCTTCAGTAATAGTAACTACAGGCCCATATGGGGATGCTTCAATAATAGGTAACTACAGGCCCATATGGGGATGCTTCAGTAATAGGTAACTACAGGCCCATATGGGGATGCTTCAGTAATAGGTAACTACAGGTAAACAAGTGGGACTTCAAAAGTTATCAAATTTCAGGTCAAATTTGAGCTCAAAGAACAGACTCCCCTTGCGTTCACAGCAGACTCAATAGGCCATATTTTTTATTGCATAGCATGTTATTAATGTTATGTTTATGAAAGTTAAAGATTGATAATGACCCAATTTGATAATTGTAATAAATTTGAATCTTAATTCAACTTTCACTGTAGAAAAAGATGACATATTAATTATGTGACATTTAACTTACTGGTAACATAACTCATACGTTACTTCAGCTCATTCTTCTCCCCACTCTCCACCACTTCTTGTTGAGCCATATTTTGTCATAAACATTCAATGTAATAACCTTTTAATTTTATTTTGTAAAACACAATGCATTTTATAATACATTTTGCCGCATTATGTAATAAGTTATTACATTTATTATGAAATGCACTAGCAACTTCTTTTATTCTCTAGAAAATGTAAACATGGTGCATTACGTAATAACAATTCTAAAGCATAGTTTGTTTAATTGTATTTTATTTTACTTTGAAGTATTTGTAAAAGCTAGTCCTATTATTAGTATCAGTGTATTATCCTAGTATCAGTAATTAACTATTACTATCAGTACACTATTCAAAGTTTGCATGAACAGAGAATATTCTGTAAATTCCAGATTTTTTTTTATTGGAACCAAAACCACATCAACATTAGTTATAAACATCAACAACAATATATGCAACCAACACATGCAGGTTTGTGGACAATTTAAAATAATAATGAAGCAATGAATAGAAGTTCTACCTTAATTCTTTACATTTCAATTTATGTGCATCGTATTGCTAATTTTTTTTCCTTTTTATTTCTTGTATTTTTTCTCTATGTTCTTCATAATTTTTTTTTTTTTGATAATTTAGCTTTTTCTTTTTAATGTACAGGGACACAGCTTTTTTTCCACCTGCTTTACAATTGTCATTGGCTAACTTTGGATTTACAATATTTTACATTTGAATTTCTACCTTTTTTGACCTAGTGTTATAACAGCTTAGTGATTTGACTTGGAAACAACCATAACAACTATTATTTTCACTTTTAACACAATTCAATTCAATTCAATTTTATTTATAAAGCCCTAAATCACAACAAAGTCGTCTCAGAGGGCTTTACAAAAAATAATCAACTACAGAAATACATGAAAAGTCCCAGGCATCCCCTGTCCTTAGACCCTCCCCCTGTCCTTAGACCCTCCCCCTGTCCTTAGACCCTCCCCCTGTCCTTAGACCCTCCCCCTGTCCTTAGACCCTCCTTCTCGGCAGAAAAAACTTCCAAACCCAGTGGGAAAAAGAAGAAATCTTGAGGAGAACCACATTGAAGGACAGATCCACTCCCATGGACGGACAGACTATAGATGAACGTCCATTTATAAATGCAGGAAGGGGGGGCTGGTCCAGACAGGCAGGGGTCCGGGGTCACAGGTCGGCACAGGCGAGACACTGCAGATCCTGTCGTCCATGGCTCCCGTGCAGATACTGTCAGGAGAGCCACCACTCCCCCCAGGGGGGGAGGGGGGAAAGGGGACACCAGGTGACTAGTCATGAACAGACTTGGTATGAAAGATAGGTTATAAAAATGACACAAACAGAGAGAAAGAGAAAGAACTCAGTGTCTGTTCTTCCTCCAGCATTCTAACTCCTAGGGCAGCTTAGACTGAACTGTGACTCATACATCATGAATACATGATATATGAGTCACATCATTTTTAACTAACCTGACCATAGTCTTTATCAAACAGGAATGTTTTCAACCTAATTTTAAATGTAGAGACTGTTTCTGCGTCTTTAATATTAAAGGGAAGATGATTCCATAAGACAGTAACCATGGTAACTAAAGGCTCTAGCTCCTACTGTACTTTTAGACACCCTAGGAACCCTAGGAACTCACCTGTACACTCTACAACTAACTCACCTGTACACTCTACAACTAACTCACCTGTACACTCTACAACTAACTCACCTGTACACTCTACACCTAACTCACCTGTACACTCTACAACTAATTCACCTGTACACTCTACACCTAACTCACCTGTACACTCTACAACTAACTCACCTGTACACTCTACACCTAACTCACCTGTACACTCTACAACTAACTCACCTGTACACTCTACAACTAACTCACCTGTACAGTCTACACCTAACTCACCTGTACACTCTACAACTAACTCACCTGTACACTCTACACCTAACTCACCTGTACACTCTACAACTAACTCACCTGTACACTCTACAACTAACTCACCTGTACACTCTACACCTAACTCACCTGTACACTCTACAACTAACTCACCTGTACTCTCTACACCTAACTCACCTGTAAACTCTACAACTAACTCACCTGTACACTCTACAACTAACTCACCTGTACAGTCTACACCTAACTCACCTGTACACTCTACACCTAACTCACCTGTACACTCTACAACTAACTCACCTGTACACTCTACAACTAACTCACCTGTACACTCTACAACTAACTCACCTGTACAGTCTACACCTAACTCACCTGTACACTCTACAACTAACTCACCTGTACACTCTACAACTAACTCACCTGTACACTCTACACCTAACTCACCTGTACACTCTACAACTAACTCACCTGTACACTCTACACCTAACTCACCTGTACACTCTATATCTAACTCACCTGTACACTCTATATCTAACCCACCTGTACACTCTACAACTAACTCACCTGTACACTCTACACCTAACTCACCTGTACACTCTACAACTAACTCACCTGTACACTCTACAACTAACTCACCTGTACAGTCTACACCTAACTCACCTGTACACTCTACAACTAACTCACCTGTACACTCTACAACTAACTCACCTGTACACTCTACACCTAACTCACCTGTACACTCTACAACTAACTCACCTGTACACTCTACACCTAACTCACCTGTACACTCTACAACTAACTCACCTGTACACTCTACAACTAACTCACCTGTACAGTCTACACCTAACTCACCTGTACACTCTACAACTAACTCACCTGTACACTCTACAACTAACTCACCTGTACACTCTACAACTAACTCACCTGTACACTCTACACCTAACTCACCTGTACACTCTACAACTAATTCACCTGTACACTCTACACCTAACTCACCTGTACACTCTACAACTAACTCACCTGTACACTCTACACCTAACTCACCTGTACACTCTACAACTAACTCACCTGTACACTCTACAACTAACTCACCTGTACAGTCTACACCTAACTCACCTGTACACTCTACAACTAACTCACCTGTACACTCTACACCTAACTCACCTGTACACTCTACAACTAACTCACCTGTACACTCTACAACTAACTCACCTGTACACTCTACACCTAACTCACCTGTACACTCTACAACTAACTCACCTGTACTCTCTACACCTAACTCACCTGTAAACTCTACAACTAACTCACCTGTACACTCTACAACTAACTCACCTGTACAGTCTACACCTAACTCACCTGTACACTCTACACCTAACTCACCTGTACACTCTACAACTAACTCACCTGTACACTCTACAACTAACTCACCTGTACACTCTACAACTAACTCACCTGTACAGTCTACACCTAACTCACCTGTACACTCTACAACTAACTCACCTGTACACTCTACAACTAACTCACCTGTACACTCTACACCTAACTCACCTGTACACTCTACAACTAACTCACCTGTACACTCTACACCTAACTCACCTGTACACTCTATATCTAACTCACCTGTACACTCTATATCTAACCCACCTGTACACTCTACAACTAACTCACCTGAACACTCTACACCTAACTCACCTGTACACTCTACAACTAACTCACCTGTACACTCTACAACTAACTCACCTGTACAGTCTACACCTAACTCACCTGTACACTCTACAACTAACTCACCTGTACACTCTACAACTAACTCACCTGTACACTCTACACCTAACTCACCTGTACACTCTACAACTAACTCACCTGTACACTCTACACCTAACTCACCTGTACACTCTACAACTAACTCACCTGTACACTCTACAACTAACTCACCTGTACAGTCTACACCTAACTCACCTGTACACTCTACAACTAACTCACCTGTACACTCTACAACTAACTCACCTGTACACTCTACACCTAACTCACCTGTACACTCTATATCTAACTCACCTGTACACTCTACAACTAACTCACCTGTACACTCTACACCTAACTCACCTGTACACTCTATATCTAACCCACCTGTACACTCTACAACTAACTCACCTGTACACTCTACAACTAACTCACCTGTACAGTCTACACCTAACTCACCTGTACACTCTATATCTAACTCACCTGTACACTCTACACCTAACTCACCTGTACACTCTACAACTAACTCACCTGTACACTCTACAACTAACTCACCTGTACACTCTATATCTAACTCACCTGTACACTCTACACCTAACTCACCTGTACACTCTACAACTAACTCACCTGTACACTCTACACCTAACTCACCTGTACACTCTATATCTAACTCACCTGTACACTCTATATCTAACTCACCTGTACACTCTACACCTAACTCACCTGTACACTCTATATCTAACTCACCTGTACACTCTATATCTAACTCACCTGTACACTCTACACCTAACTCACCTGTACACTCTATATCTAACTCACCTGTACACTCTACACCTAACTCACCTGTACACTCTACACCTAACTCACCTGTACACTCTACAACTAACTCACCTGTACACTCTACACCTAACTCACCTGTACACTCTATATCTAACTGACCTGTACACTCTATATCTAACTCACCTGTACACTCTACACCTAACTCACCTGTACACTCTACAACTAACTCACCTGTACACTCTACAACTAACTCACCTGTACACTCTACAACTAACTCACCTGTACACTCTACACCTAACTCACCTGTACACTCTACAACTAACTCACCTGTACTCTCTACACCTAACTCACCTGTAAACTCTACAACTAACTCACCTGTACACTCTACAACTAACTCACCTGTACAGTCTACACCTAACTCACCTGTACACTCTACACCTAACTCACCTGTACACTCTACAACTAACTCACCTGTACACTCTACAACTAACTCACCTGTACACTCTACAACTAACTCACCTGTACAGTCTACACCTAACTCACCTGTACACTCTACAACTAACTCACCTGTACACTCTACAACTAACTCACCTGTACACTCTACACCTAACTCACCTGTACACTCTACAACTAACTCACCTGTACACTCTACACCTAACTCACCTGTACACTCTATATCTAACTCACCTGTACACTCTATATCTAACCCACCTGTACACTCTACAACTAACTCACCTGAACACTCTACACCTAACTCACCTGTACACTCTACAACTAACTCACCTGTACACTCTACAACTAACTCACCTGTACAGTCTACACCTAACTCACCTGTACACTCTACAACTAACTCACCTGTACACTCTACAACTAACTCACCTGTACACTCTACACCTAACTCACCTGTACACTCTACAACTAACTCACCTGTACACTCTACACCTAACTCACCTGTACACTCTACAACTAACTCACCTGTACACTCTACAACTAACTCACCTGTACAGTCTACACCTAACTCACCTGTACACTCTACAACTAACTCACCTGTACACTCTACAACTAACTCACCTGTACACTCTACACCTAACTCACCTGTACACTCTATATCTAACTCACCTGTACACTCTACAACTAACTCACCTGTACACTCTACACCTAACTCACCTGTACACTCTATATCTAACCCACCTGTACACTCTACAACTAACTCACCTGTACACTCTACAACTAACTCACCTGTACAGTCTACACCTAACTCACCTGTACACTCTATATCTAACTCACCTGTACACTCTACACCTAACTCACCTGTACACTCTACAACTAACTCACCTGTACACTCTACAACTAACTCACCTGTACACTCTATATCTAACTCACCTGTACACTCTACACCTAACTCACCTGTACACTCTACAACTAACTCACCTGTACACTCTACACCTAACTCACCTGTACACTCTATATCTAACTCACCTGTACACTCTATATCTAACTCACCTGTACACTCTACACCTAACTCACCTGTACACTCTATATCTAACTCACCTGTACACTCTACATCTAACTCACCTGTACACTCTACACCTAACTCACCTGTACACTCTATATCTAACTCACCTGTACACTCTACACCTAACTCACCTGTACACTCTACACCTAACTCACCTGTACACTCTACAACTAACTCACCTGTACACTCTACACCTAACTCACCTGTACACTCTATATCTAACTGACCTGTACACTCTATATCTAACTCACCTGTACACTCTACACCTAACTCACCTGTACACTCTACAACTAACTCACCTGTACACTCTACAACTAACTCACCTGTACACTCTACAACTAACTCACCTGTACAGTCTACACCTAACTCACCTGTACACTCTATATCTAACTCACCTGTGCACTCTATATCTAACCCACCTGTACACTCTACAACTAACTCACCTGTACACTCTACATCTAACTCACCTGTACACTCTACAACTAACTCACCTGTACACTCTACAACTAACTCACCTGTACACTCTATATCTAACTGACCTGTACACTCTATATCTAACTCACCTGTACACTCTACACCTAACTCACCTGTACACTCTACAACTAACTCACCTGTACACTCTACAACTAACTCACCTGTACACTCTACAACTAACTCACCTGTACAGTCTACACCTAACTCACCTGTACACTCTATATCTAACTCACCTGTACACTCTACAACTAACTCACCTGTACAGTCTACACCTAACTCACCTGTACACTCTATATCTAACCCACCTGTACACTCTACAACTAACTCACCTGTACACTCTACAACTAACTCACCTGTACACTCTACAACTAACTCACCTGTACACTCTACAACTAACTCACCTGTACACTCTACACCTAACTCACCTGTACACTCTATATCTAACTGACCTGTACACTCTACACCTAACTCACCTGTACACTCTACAACTAACCCACCTGTACACTCTACAACTAACTCACCTGTACACTCTACAACTAACTCACCTGTACAGTCTACACCTAACTCACCTGTACACTCTATATCTAACTCACCTGTACACTCTACACCTAACTCACCTGTACACTCTACAACTAACTCACCTGTACACTCTACAACTAACTCACCTGTACACTCTATATCTAACTGACCTGTACACTCTATATCTAACTCACCTGTACACTCTACACCTAACTCACCTGTACACTCTACAACTAACTCACCTGTACACTCTACAACTAACTCACCTGTACACTCTATATCTAACTCACCTGTACACTCTACACCTAACTCACCTGTACACTCTACAACTAACTCACCTGTACACTCTACAACTAACTCACCTGTACACTCTATATCTAACTCACCTGTACACTCTACACCTAACTCACCTGTACACTCTACAACTAACTCACCTGTACACTCTACAACTAACTCACCTGTACACTCTATATCTAACTGACCTGTACACTCTATATCTAACTGACCTGTACACTCTATATCTAACTCACCTGTACACTCTATATCTAACTCACCTGTACACTCTATATCTAACTCACCTGTACACTCTATATCTAACTCACCTGTACACTCTATATCTAACTCACCTGTACACTCTTTATCTAACTCACCTGTACACTCTACACCTAACTCACCTGTACACTCTACAACTAACTCACCTGTACACTCTACAACTAACTCACCTGTACACTCTATATCTAACTCACCTGTACACTCTATATCTAACGGACCTGTACACTCTACACCTAACTCACCTGTACACTCTACAACTAACTCACCTGTACACTCTACAACTAACTCACCTGTACACTCTATATCTAACTCACCTGTACACTCTACACCTAACTCACCTGTACACTCTACAACTAACTCACCTGTACACTCTACAACTAACTCACCTGTACACTCTATATCTAACTGACCTGTACACTCTATATCTAACTGACCTGTACACTCTATATCTAACTCACCTGTACACTCTATATCTAACTCACCTGTACACTCTATATCTAACTCACCTGTACACTCTATATCTAACTCACCTGTACACTCTATATCTAACTCACCTGTACACTCTATATCTAACTCACCTGTACACTCTACAACTAACTCACCTGTACACTCTATATCTAACGGACCTGTACACTCTACACCTAACTCACCTGTACACTCTATATCTAACTCACCTGTACACTCTATATCTAACTCACCTGTACACTCTACAACTAACTCACCTGTACACTCTACACCTAACTCACCTGTACACTCTATATCTAACTCACCTGTACACTCTACACCTAACTCACCTGTACACTCTATATCTAACTCACCTGTACACTCTACAACTAACTCACCTGTACACTCTATATCTAACTCACCTGTACACTCTACACCAAACTCACCTGTACACTCTATATCTAACTCACCTGTACACTCTATATCTAACTCACCTGTACACTCTATATCTAACTCACCTGTACACTCTACAACTAACTCACCTGTACACTCTACACCTAACTCACCTGTACACTCTATATCTAACTCACCTGTACAGTCTACACCTAACTCACCTGTACACTCTACAACTAACTCACCTGTACACTCTACAACTAACTCACCTGTACACTCTACACCTAACTCACCTGTACACTCTATATCTAACTCACCTGTACACTCTACAACTAACTCACCTGTACACTCTACACCTAACTCACCTGTACACTCTATATCTAACCCACCTGTACACTCTACAACTAACTCACCTGTACACTCTACAACTAACTCACCTGTACAGTCTACACCTAACTCACCTGTACACTCTATATCTAACTCACCTGTACACTCTACACCTAACTCACCTGTACACTCTACAACTAACTCACCTGTACACTCTACAACTAACTCACCTGTACACTCTATATCTAACTCACCTGTACACTCTACACCTAACTCACCTGTACACTCTACAACTAACTCACCTGTACACTCTACACCTAACTCACCTGTACACTCTATATCTAACTCACCTGTACACTCTATATCTAACTCACCTGTACACTCTACACCTAACTCACCTGTACACTCTATATCTAACTCACCTGTACACTCTACATCTAACTCACCTGTACACTCTACACCTAACTCACCTGTACACTCTATATCTAACTCACCTGTACACTCTACACCTAACTCACCTGTACACTCTACACCTAACTCACCTGTACACTCTACACCTAACTCACCTGTACACTCTATATCTAACTGACCTGTACACTCTATATCTAACTCACCTGTACACTCTACACCTAACTCACCTGTACACTCTACAACTAACTCACCTGTACACTCTACAACTAACTCACCTGTACACTCTACAACTAACTCACCTGTACAGTCTACACCTAACTCACCTGTACACTCTATATCTAACTCACCTGTGCACTCTATATCTAACCCACCTGTACACTCTACAACTAACTCACCTGTACACTCTACATCTAACTCACCTGTACACTCTACAACTAACTCACCTGTACACTCTACAACTAACTCACCTGTACACTCTATATCTAACTGACCTGTACACTCTATATCTAACTCACCTGTACACTCTACACCTAACTCACCTGTACACTCTACAACTAACTCACCTGTACACTCTACAACTAACTCACCTGTACACTCTACAACTAACTCACCTGTACAGTCTACACCTAACTCACCTGTACACTCTATATCTAACTCACCTGTACACTCTACAACTAACTCACCTGTACAGTCTACACCTAACTCACCTGTACACTCTATATCTAACCCACCTGTACACTCTACAACTAACTCACCTGTACACTCTACAACTAACTCACCTGTACACTCTACAACTAACTCACCTGTACACTCTACAACTAACTCACCTGTACACTCTACACCTAACTCACCTGTACACTCTATATCTAACTGACCTGTACACTCTACACCTAACTCACCTGTACACTCTACAACTAACCCACCTGTACACTCTACAACTAACTCACCTGTACACTCTACAACTAACTCACCTGTACAGTCTACACCTAACTCACCTGTACACTCTATATCTAACTCACCTGTACACTCTACACCTAACTCACCTGTACACTCTACAACTAACTCACCTGTACACTCTACAACTAACTCACCTGTACACTCTATATCTAACTGACCTGTACACTCTATATCTAACTCACCTGTACACTCTACACCTAACTCACCTGTACACTCTACAACTAACTCACCTGTACACTCTACAACTAACTCACCTGTACACTCTATATCTAACTCACCTGTACACTCTACACCTAACTCACCTGTACACTCTACAACTAACTCACCTGTACACTCTACAACTAACTCACCTGTACACTCTATATCTAACTCACCTGTACACTCTACACCTAACTCACCTGTACACTCTACAACTAACTCACCTGTACACTCTACAACTAACTCACCTGTACACTCTATATCTAACTGACCTGTACACTCTATATCTAACTGACCTGTACACTCTATATCTAACTCACCTGTACACTCTATATCTAACTCACCTGTACACTCTATATCTAACTCACCTGTACACTCTATATCTAACTCACCTGTACACTCTATATCTAACTCACCTGTACACTCTTTATCTAACTCACCTGTACACTCTACACCTAACTCACCTGTACACTCTACAACTAACTCACCTGTACACTCTACAACTAACTCACCTGTACACTCTATATCTAACTCACCTGTACACTCTATATCTAACGGACCTGTACACTCTACACCTAACTCACCTGTACACTCTACAACTAACTCACCTGTACACTCTACAACTAACTCACCTGTACACTCTATATCTAACTCACCTGTACACTCTACACCTAACTCACCTGTACACTCTACAACTAACTCACCTGTACACTCTACAACTAACTCACCTGTACACTCTATATCTAACTGACCTGTACACTCTATATCTAACTGACCTGTACACTCTATATCTAACTCACCTGTACACTCTATATCTAACTCACCTGTACACTCTATATCTAACTCACCTGTACACTCTATATCTAACTCACCTGTACACTCTATATCTAACTCACCTGTACACTCTATATCTAACTCACCTGTACACTCTACAACTAACTCACCTGTACACTCTATATCTAACGGACCTGTACACTCTACACCTAACTCACCTGTACACTCTATATCTAACTCACCTGTACACTCTATATCTAACTCACCTGTACACTCTACAACTAACTCACCTGTACACTCTACACCTAACTCACCTGTACACTCTATATCTAACTCACCTGTACACTCTACACCTAACTCACCTGTACACTCTATATCTAACTCACCTGTACACTCTACAACTAACTCACCTGTACACTCTATATCTAACTCACCTGTACACTCTACACCAAACTCACCTGTACACTCTATATCTAACTCACCTGTACACTCTATATCTAACTCACCTGTACACTCTATATCTAACTCACCTGTACACTCTACAACTAACTCACCTGTACACTCTACACCTAACTCACCTGTACACTCTATATCTAACTGACCTGTACACTCTATATCTAACTCACCTGTACACTCTACAACTAACTCACCTGTACACTCTACAACTAACTCACCTGTACACTCTACACCTAACTCACCTGTACACTCTATATCTAACTGACCTGTACACTCTATATCTAACTGACCTGTACACTCTACAACTAACTCACCTGTACACTCTACAACTAACTCACCTGTACACTCTATATCTAACTCACCTGTACACTCTACACCTAACTCACCTGTACACTCTACAACTAACTCACCTGTAAACTCTATATCTAACTCACCTGTACACTCTACACCTAACTCACCTGTACACTCTACAACTAACTCACCTGTACACTCTACAACTAACTCACCTGTACACTCTATATCTAACTCACCTGTACACTCTACACCTAACTCACCTGTACACTCTATATCTAACTCACCTGTACACTCTATATCTAACTCACCTGTACACTCTATATCTAACTGACCTTTACACTCTACACCTAACTCACCTGTACACTCTACACCTAACTCACCTGTACACTCTATATCTAACTCACCTGTACACTCTATATCTAACTCACCTGTACACTCTACAACTAACTCACCTGTACACTCTACACCTAACTCACCTGTACACTCTACACCTAACTCACCTGTACACTCTATATCTAACTCACCTGTACACTCTATATCTAACTCACCTGTACACTCTATATCTAACTCACCTGTACACTCTATATCTAACTCACCTGTACACTCTACACCTAACTCACCTGTACACTCTACACCTAACTCACCTGTACACTCTATATCTAACTCACCTGTACACTCTATATCTAACTCACCTGTACACTCTACAACTAACTCACCTGTACACTCTATATCTAACTCACCTGTACACTCTATATCTAACTCACCTGTACACTCTATATCTAACTCACCTGTACACTCTATATCTAACTCACCTGTACACTCTATATCTAACTCACCTGTACACTCTACACCTAACTCACCTGTACACTCTATATCTAACTCACCTGTACACTCTATATCTAACTCACCTGTACACTCTATATCTAACTCACCTGTACACTCTACAACTAACTCACCTGTACACTCTATATCTAACTCACCTGTACACTCTATATCTAACTCACCTGTACACTCTACACCTAACTCACCTGTACACTCTACAACTAACTCACCTGTACACTCTACAACTAACTCACCTGTACACTCTACAACTAACTCACCTGTACACTCTATATCTAACTCACCTGTACACTCTACACCTAACTCACCTGTACACTCTATATCTAACTCACCTGTACACTCTACACCTAACTCACCTGTACACTCTACAACTAACTCACCTGTACACTCTACAACTAACTCACCTGTACACTCTACAACTAACTCACCTGTACACTCTATATCTAACTCACCTGTACACTCTACACCTAACTCACCTGTACACTCTATATCTAACTCACCTGTACACTCTATATCTAACTCACCTGTACACTCTATATCTAACTCACCTGTACACTCTACACCTAACTCACCTGTACACTCTACAACTAACTCACCTGTACACTCTACAACTAACTCACCTGTACACTCTATATCTAACTGACCTGTACACTCTATATCTAACTGACCTGTACACTCTATATCTAACTCACCTGTACACTCTATATCTAACTCACCTGTACACTCTATATCTAACTCACCTGTACACTCTATATCTAACTCACATGTACACTCTATATCTAACTCACCTGTACACTCTTTATCTAACTCACCTGTACACTCTACAACTAACTCACCTGTACACTCTATATCTAACGGACCTGTACACTCTACACCTAACTCACCTGTACACTCTACAACTAACTCACCTGTACACTCTATATCTAACTCACCTGTACACTCTACAACTAACTCACCTGTACACTCTACAACTAACTCACCTGTACACTCTATATCTAACTCACCTGTACACTCTACACCTAACTCACCTGTACACTCTACAACTAACTCACCTGTACACTCTACAACTAACTCACCTGTACACTCTACACCTAACTCACCTGTACACTCTACAACTAACTCACCTGTACACTCTATATCTAACTCACCTGTACACTCTATATCTAACTCACCTGTACACTCTATATCTAACTCACCTGTACACTCTATATCTAACTCACCTGTACACTCTATATCTAACTCACCTGTACACTCTATATCTAACTCACCTGTACACTCTACAACTAACTCACCTGTACACTCTATATCTAACGGACCTGTACACTCTACACCTAACTCACCTGTACACTCTATATCTAACTCACCTGTACACTCTATATCTAACTCACCTGTACACTCTACAACTAACTCACCTGTACACTCTACACCTAACTCACCTGTACACTCTATATCTAACTCACCTGTACACTCTACACCTAACTCACCTGTACACTCTATATCTAACTCACCTGTACACTCTACAACTAACTCACCTGTACACTCTATATCTAACTCACCTGTACACTCTACACCAAACTCACCTGTACACTCTATATCTAACTCACCTGTACACTCTATATCTAACTCACCTGTACACTCTATATCTAACTCACCTGTACACTCTACAACTAACTCACCTGTACACTCTACACCTAACTCACCTGTACACTCTATATCTAACTGACCTGTACACTCTATATCTAACTCACCTGTACACTCTACAACTAACTCACCTGTACACTCTACAACTAACTCACCTGTACACTCTACACCTAACTCACCTGTACACTCTATATCTAACTGACCTGTACACTCTATATCTAACTGACCTGTACACTCTACAACTAACTCACCTGTACACTCTACAACTAACTCACCTGTACACTCTACACCTAACTCACCTGTACACTCTATATCTAACTGACCTGTACACTCTACATCTAACTCACCTGTACACTCTACACCTAACTCACCTGTACACTCTACACCTAACTCACCTGTACACTCTACAACTAACTCACCTGTACACTCTACAACTAACTCACCTGTACACTCTATATCTAACTCACCTGTACACTCTACACCTAACTCACCTGTACACTCTATATCTAACTCACCTGTACACTCTATATCTAACTCACCTGTACACTCTATATCTAACTCACCTGTACACTCTACATCTAACTCACCTGTACACTCTACACCTAACTCACCTGTACACTCTACACCTAACTCACCTGTACACTCTATATCTAACTCACCTGTACACTCTATATCTAACTCACCTGTACACTCTACAACTAACTCACCTGTACACTCTACACCTAACTCACCTGTACACTCTACACCTAACTCACCTGTACACTCTATATCTAACTCACCTGTACACTCTATATCTAACTCACCTGTACACTCTATATCTAACTCACCTGTACACTCTATATCTAACTCACCTGTACACTCTACACCTAACTCACCTGTACACTCTATATCTAACTCACCTGTACACTCTATATCTAACTCACCTGTACACTCTACAACTAACTCACCTGTACACTCTATATCTAACTCACCTGTACACTCTATATCTAACTCACCTGTACACTCTATATCTAACTCACCTGTACACTCTACACCTAACTCACCTGTACACTCTACACCTAACTCACCTGTACACTCTACACCTAACTCACCTGTACACTCTATATCTAACTCACCTGTACACTCTATATCTAACTCACCTGTACACTCTACACCTAACTCACCTGTACACTCTACACCTAACTCACCTGTACACTCTACAACTAACTCACCTGTACACTCTATATCTAACTCACCTGTACACTCTATATCTAACTCACCTGTACACTCTATATCTAA
Source organism: Siphamia tubifer (assembly GCA_020466265.1). Classification (NCBI taxonomy): domain Eukaryota; kingdom Metazoa; phylum Chordata; class Actinopteri; order Kurtiformes; family Apogonidae; genus Siphamia; species Siphamia tubifer. Next base: position 2,853,012 of record JAIVEL010000024.1, read on the forward strand.
CTCACCTGTACACTCTATATCTAACTCACCTGTACACTCTACACCTAACTCACCTGTACACTCTATATCTAACTCACCTGTACACTCTATATCTAACTCACCTGTACACTCTATATCTAACTCACCTGTACACTCTACACCTAACTCACCTGTACACTCTATATCTAACTCACCTGTACACTCTATATCTAACTCACCTGTACACTCTACATCTAACTCACCTGTACACTCTACACCTAACTCACCTGTACACTCTACACCTAACTCACCTGTACACTCTACAACTAACTCACCTGTACACTCTACAACTAACTCACCTGTACACTCTATATCTAACTGACCTGTACACTCTATATCTAACTCACCTGTACACTCTACACCTAACTCACCTGTACACTCTACAACTAACTCACCTGTACACTCTACAACTAACTCACCTGTACACTCTATATCTAACTCACCTGTACACTCTACACCTAACTCACCTGTACACTCTACAACTAACTCACCTGTACACTCTACAACTAACTCACCTGTACACTCTATATCTAACTCACCTGTACACTCTACACCTAACTCACCTGTACACTCTACAACTAACTCACCTGTACACTCTACAACTAACTCACCTGTACACTCTATATCTAACTGACCTGTACACTCTATATCTAACTGACCTGTACACTCTATATCTAACTCACCTGTACACTCTATATCTAACTCACCTGTACACTCTATATCTAACTCACCTGTACACTCTATATCTAACTCACCTGTACACTCTATATCTAACTCACCTGTACACTCTTTATCTAACTCACCTGTACACTCTACACCTAACTCACCTGTACACTCTACAACTAACTCACCTGTACACTCTACAACTAACTCACCTGTACACTCTATATCTAACTCACCTGTACACTCTATATCTAACGGACCTGTACACTCTACACCTAACTCACCTGTACACTCTACAACTAACTCACCTGTACACTCTACAACTAACTCACCTGTACACTCTATATCTAACTCACCTGTACACTCTACACCTAACTCACCTGTACACTCTACAACTAACTCACCTGTACACTCTACAACTAACTCACCTGTACACTCTATATCTAACTGACCTGTACACTCTATATCTAACTGACCTGTACACTCTATATCTAACTCACCTGTACACTCTATATCTAACTCACCTGTACACTCTATATCTAACTCACCTGTACACTCTATATCTAACTCACCTGTACACTCTATATCTAACTCACCTGTACACTCTATATCTAACTCACCTGTACACTCTACAACTAACTCACCTGTACACTCTATATCTAACGGACCTGTACACTCTACACCTAACTCACCTGTACACTCTATATCTAACTCACCTGTACACTCTATATCTAACTCACCTGTACACTCTACAACTAACTCACCTGTACACTCTACACCTAACTCACCTGTACACTCTATATCTAACTCACCTGTACACTCTACACCTAACTCACCTGTACACTCTATATCTAACTCACCTGTACACTCTACAACTAACTCACCTGTACACTCTATATCTAACTCACCTGTACACTCTACACCAAACTCACCTGTACACTCTATATCTAACTCACCTGTACACTCTATATCTAACTCACCTGTACACTCTATATCTAACTCACCTGTACACTCTACAACTAACTCACCTGTACACTCTACACCTAACTCACCTGTACACTCTATATCTAACTGACCTGTACACTCTATATCTAACTCACCTGTACACTCTACAACTAACTCACCTGTACACTCTACAACTAACTCACCTGTACACTCTACACCTAACTCACCTGTACACTCTATATCTAACTGACCTGTACACTCTATATCTAACTGACCTGTACACTCTACAACTAACTCACCTGTACACTCTACAACTAACTCACCTGTACACTCTATATCTAACTCACCTGTACACTCTACACCTAACTCACCTGTACACTCTACAACTAACTCACCTGTAAACTCTATATCTAACTCACCTGTACACTCTACACCTAACTCACCTGTACACTCTACAACTAACTCACCTGTACACTCTACAACTAACTCACCTGTACACTCTATATCTAACTCACCTGTACACTCTACACCTAACTCACCTGTACACTCTATATCTAACTCACCTGTACACTCTATATCTAACTCACCTGTACACTCTATATCTAACTGACCTTTACACTCTACACCTAACTCACCTGTACACTCTACACCTAACTCACCTGTACACTCTATATCTAACTCACCTGTACACTCTATATCTAACTCACCTGTACACTCTACAACTAACTCACCTGTACACTCTACACCTAACTCACCTGTACACTCTACACCTAACTCACCTGTACACTCTATATCTAACTCACCTGTACACTCTATATCTAACTCACCTGTACACTCTATATCTAACTCACCTGTACACTCTATATCTAACTCACCTGTACACTCTACACCTAACTCACCTGTACACTCTACACCTAACTCACCTGTACACTCTATATCTAACTCACCTGTACACTCTATATCTAACTCACCTGTACACTCTACAACTAACTCACCTGTACACTCTATATCTAACTCACCTGTACACTCTATATCTAACTCACCTGTACACTCTATATCTAACTCACCTGTACACTCTATATCTAACTCACCTGTACACTCTATATCTAACTCACCTGTACACTCTACACCTAACTCACCTGTACACTCTATATCTAACTCACCTGTACACTCTATATCTAACTCACCTGTACACTCTATATCTAACTCACCTGTACACTCTACAACTAACTCACCTGTACACTCTATATCTAACTCACCTGTACACTCTATATCTAACTCACCTGTACACTCTACACCTAACTCACCTGTACACTCTACAACTAACTCACCTGTACACTCTACAACTAACTCACCTGTACACTCTACAACTAACTCACCTGTACACTCTATATCTAACTCACCTGTACACTCTACACCTAACTCACCTGTACACTCTATATCTAACTCACCTGTACACTCTACACCTAACTCACCTGTACACTCTACAACTAACTCACCTGTACACTCTACAACTAACTCACCTGTACACTCTACAACTAACTCACCTGTACACTCTATATCTAACTCACCTGTACACTCTACACCTAACTCACCTGTACACTCTATATCTAACTCACCTGTACACTCTATATCTAACTCACCTGTACACTCTATATCTAACTCACCTGTACACTCTACACCTAACTCACCTGTACACTCTACAACTAACTCACCTGTACACTCTACAACTAACTCACCTGTACACTCTATATCTAACTGACCTGTACACTCTATATCTAACTGACCTGTACACTCTATATCTAACTCACCTGTACACTCTATATCTAACTCACCTGTACACTCTATATCTAACTCACCTGTACACTCTATATCTAACTCACATGTACACTCTATATCTAACTCACCTGTACACTCTTTATCTAACTCACCTGTACACTCTACAACTAACTCACCTGTACACTCTATATCTAACGGACCTGTACACTCTACACCTAACTCACCTGTACACTCTACAACTAACTCACCTGTACACTCTATATCTAACTCACCTGTACACTCTACAACTAACTCACCTGTACACTCTACAACTAACTCACCTGTACACTCTATATCTAACTCACCTGTACACTCTACACCTAACTCACCTGTACACTCTACAACTAACTCACCTGTACACTCTACAACTAACTCACCTGTACACTCTACACCTAACTCACCTGTACACTCTACAACTAACTCACCTGTACACTCTATATCTAACTCACCTGTACACTCTATATCTAACTCACCTGTACACTCTATATCTAACTCACCTGTACACTCTATATCTAACTCACCTGTACACTCTATATCTAACTCACCTGTACACTCTATATCTAACTCACCTGTACACTCTACAACTAACTCACCTGTACACTCTATATCTAACGGACCTGTACACTCTACACCTAACTCACCTGTACACTCTATATCTAACTCACCTGTACACTCTATATCTAACTCACCTGTACACTCTACAACTAACTCACCTGTACACTCTACACCTAACTCACCTGTACACTCTATATCTAACTCACCTGTACACTCTACACCTAACTCACCTGTACACTCTATATCTAACTCACCTGTACACTCTACAACTAACTCACCTGTACACTCTATATCTAACTCACCTGTACACTCTACACCAAACTCACCTGTACACTCTATATCTAACTCACCTGTACACTCTATATCTAACTCACCTGTACACTCTATATCTAACTCACCTGTACACTCTACAACTAACTCACCTGTACACTCTACACCTAACTCACCTGTACACTCTATATCTAACTGACCTGTACACTCTATATCTAACTCACCTGTACACTCTACAACTAACTCACCTGTACACTCTACAACTAACTCACCTGTACACTCTACACCTAACTCACCTGTACACTCTATATCTAACTGACCTGTACACTCTATATCTAACTGACCTGTACACTCTACAACTAACTCACCTGTACACTCTACAACTAACTCACCTGTACACTCTACACCTAACTCACCTGTACACTCTATATCTAACTGACCTGTACACTCTACATCTAACTCACCTGTACACTCTACACCTAACTCACCTGTACACTCTACACCTAACTCACCTGTACACTCTACAACTAACTCACCTGTACACTCTACAACTAACTCACCTGTACACTCTATATCTAACTCACCTGTACACTCTACACCTAACTCACCTGTACACTCTATATCTAACTCACCTGTACACTCTATATCTAACTCACCTGTACACTCTATATCTAACTCACCTGTACACTCTACATCTAACTCACCTGTACACTCTACACCTAACTCACCTGTACACTCTACACCTAACTCACCTGTACACTCTATATCTAACTCACCTGTACACTCTATATCTAACTCACCTGTACACTCTACAACTAACTCACCTGTACACTCTACACCTAACTCACCTGTACACTCTACACCTAACTCACCTGTACACTCTATATCTAACTCACCTGTACACTCTATATCTAACTCACCTGTACACTCTATATCTAACTCACCTGTACACTCTATATCTAACTCACCTGTACACTCTACACCTAACTCACCTGTACACTCTATATCTAACTCACCTGTACACTCTATATCTAACTCACCTGTACACTCTACAACTAACTCACCTGTACACTCTATATCTAACTCACCTGTACACTCTATATCTAACTCACCTGTACACTCTATATCTAACTCACCTGTACACTCTACACCTAACTCACCTGTACACTCTACACCTAACTCACCTGTACACTCTACACCTAACTCACCTGTACACTCTATATCTAACTCACCTGTACACTCTATATCTAACTCACCTGTACACTCTACACCTAACTCACCTGTACACTCTACACCTAACTCACCTGTACACTCTACAACTAACTCACCTGTACACTCTATATCTAACTCACCTGTACACTCTATATCTAACTCACCTGTACACTCTATATCTAACTCACCTGTACACTCTATATCTAACTCACCTGTACACTCTACACCTAACTCACCTGTACACTCTATATCTAACTCACCTGTACACTCTATATCTAACTCACCTGTACACTCTATATCTAACTCACCTGTACACTCTACACCTAACTCACCTGTACACTCTATATCTAACTCACCTGTACACTCTATATCTAACTCACCTGTACACTCTACATCTAACTCACCTGTACACTCTACACCTAACTCACCTGTACACTCTACACCTAACTCACCTGTACACTCTATATCTAACTCACCTGTACACTCTATATCTAACTCACCTGTACACTCTACAACTAACTCACCTGTACACTCTACACCTAACTCACCTGTACACTCTACACCTAACTCACCTGTACACTCTATATCTAACTCACCTGTACACTCTATATCTAACTCACCTGTACACTCTATATCTAACTCACCTGTACACTCTATATCTAACTCACCTGTACACTCTACACCTAACTCACCTGTACACTCTACACCTAACTCACCTGTACACTCTATATCTAACTCACCTGTACTCTCTATATCTAACTCACCTGTACACTCTACAACTAACTCACCTGTACACTCTATATCTAACTCACCTGTACACTCTATATCTAACTCACCTGTACACTCTATATCTAACTCACCTGTACACTCTATATCTAACTCACCTGTACACTCTATATCTAACTCACCTGTACACTCTATATCTAACTCACCTGTACACTCTATATCTAACTCACCTGTACACTCTATATCTAACTCACCTGTACACTCTACAACTAACTCACCTGTACACTCTATATCTAACGGACCTGTACACTCTACACCTAACTCACCTGTACACTCTATATCTAACTCACCTGTACACTCTATATCTAACTCACCTGTACACTCTATATCTAACTCACCTGTACACTCTACATCTAACTCACCTGTACACTCTACAACTAACTCACCTGTACACTCTACAACTAACTCACCTGTACACTCTACACCTAACTCACCTGTACACTCTATATCTAACTGACCTGTACACTCTATATCTAACTCACCTGTACACTCTACAACTAACTCACCTGTACACTCTACAACTAACTCACCTGTACACTCTACACCTAACTCACCTGTACACTCTATATCTAACTCACCTGTACACTCTATATCTAACTCACCTGTACACTCTACAACTAACTCACCTGTACACTCTACAACTAACTCACCTGTACACTCTACACCTAACTCACCTGTACACTCTATATCTAACTCACCTGTACACTCTATATCTAACTCACCTGTACACTCTACAACTAACTCACCTGTACACTCTACAACTAACTCACCTGTACACTCTACAACTAACTCACCTGTACACTCTATATCTAACTGACCTGTACACTCTATATCTAACTGACCTGTACACTCTATATCTAACTCACCTGTACACTCTATATCTAACTCACCTGTACACTCTATATCTAACTCACCTGTACACTCTATATCTAACTCACCTGTACACTCTATATCTAACTCACCTGTACACTCTATATCTAACTCACCTGTACACTCTACAACTAACTCACCTGTACACTCTATATCTAACGGACCTGTACACTCTACACCTAACTCACCTGTACACTCTATATCTAACTCACCTGTACACTCTATATCTAACTCACCTGTACACTCTACAACTAACTCACCTGTACACTCTACACCTAACTCACCTGTACACTCTATATCTAACTCACCTGTACACTCTACACCTAACTCACCTGTACACTCTATATCTAACTCACCTGTACACTCTACAACTAACTCACCTGTACACTCTATATCTAACTCACCTGTACACTCTACACCAAACTCACCTGTACACTCTATATCTAACTCACCTGTACACTCTATATCTAACTCACCTGTACACTCTATATCTAACTCACCTGTACACTCTACAACTAACTCACCTGTACACTCTACACCTAACTCACCTGTACACTCTATATCTAACTGACCTGTACACTCTATATCTAACTCACCTGTACACTCTACAACTAACTCACCTGTACACTCTACAACTAACTCACCTGTACACTCTACACCTAACTCACCTGTACACTCTATATCTAACTGACCTGTACACTCTATATCTAACTGACCTGTACACTCTACAACTAACTCACCTGTACACTCTATATCTAACTCACCTGTACACTCTACACCTAACTCACCTGTACACTCTACAACTAACTCACCTGTAAACTCTATATCTAACTCACCTGTACACTCTACACCTAACTCACCTGTACACTCTACAACTAACTCACCTGTACACTCTACAACTAACTCACCTGTACACTCTATATCTAACTCACCTGTACACTCTACACCTAACTCACCTGTACACTCTATATCTAACTCACCTGTACACTCTATATCTAACTCACCTGTACACTCTATATCTAACTGACCTTTACACTCTACACCTAACTCACCTGTACACTCTACACCTAACTCACCTGTACACTCTATATCTAACTCACCTGTACACTCTATATCTAACTCACCTGTACACTCTACAACTAACTCACCTGTACACTCTACACCTAACTCACCTGTACACTCTACACCTAACTCACCTGTACACTCTATATCTAACTCACCTGTACACTCTATATCTAACTCACCTGTACACTCTATATCTAACTCACCTGTACACTCTATATCTAACTCACCTGTACACTCTACACCTAACTCACCTGTACACTCTACACCTAACTCACCTGTACACTCTATATCTAACTCACCTGTACACTCTATATCTAACTCACCTGTACACTCTACAACTAACTCACCTGTACACTCTATATCTAACTCACCTGTACACTCTATATCTAACTCACCTGTACACTCTATATCTAACTCACCTGTACACTCTATATCTAACTCACCTGTACACTCTATATCTAACTCACCTGTACACTCTACACCTAACTCACCTGTACACTCTATATCTAACTCACCTGTACACTCTATATCTAACTCACCTGTACACTCTATATCTAACTCACCTGTACACTCTACAACTAACTCACCTGTACACTCTATATCTAACTCACCTGTACACTCTATATCTAACTCACCTGTACACTCTACACCTAACTCACCTGTACACTCTACAACTAACTCACCTGTACACTCTACAACTAACTCACCTGTACACTCTACAACTAACTCACCTGTACACTCTATATCTAACTCACCTGTACACTCTACACCTAACTCACCTGTACACTCTATATCTAACTCACCTGTACACTCTACACCTAACTCACCTGTACACTCTACAACTAACTCACCTGTACACTCTACAACTAACTCACCTGTACACTCTACAACTAACTCACCTGTACACTCTATATCTAACTCACCTGTACACTCTACACCTAACTCACCTGTACACTCTATATCTAACTCACCTGTACACTCTATATCTAACTCACCTGTACACTCTATATCTAACTCACCTGTACACTCTACAACTAACTCACCTGTACACTCTACAACTAACTCACCTGTACACTCTACACCTAACTCACCTGTACACTCTATATCTAACTGACCTGTACACTCTATATCTAACTCACCTGTACACTCTACACCTAACTCACCTGTACACTCTACAACTAACTCACCTGTACACTCTACAACTAACTCACCTGTACACTCTATATCTAACTCACCTGTACACTCTACACCTAACTCACCTGTACACTCTACAACTAACTCACCTGTACACTCTACAACTAACTCACCTGTACACTCTATATCTAACTCACCTGTACACTCTACACCTAACTCACCTGTACACTCTACAACTAACTCACCTGTACACTCTACAACTAACTCACCTGTACACTCTATATCTAACTGACCTGTACACTCTATATCTAACTGACCTGTACACTCTATATCTAACTCACCTGTACACTCTATATCTAACTCACCTGTACACTCTATATCTAACTCACCTGTACACTCTATATCTAACTCACATGTACACTCTATATCTAACTCACCTGTACACTCTTTATCTAACTCACCTGTACACTCTACAACTAACTCACCTGTACACTCTATATCTAACGGACCTGTACACTCTACACCTAACTCACCTGTACACTCTACAACTAACTCACCTGTACACTCTATATCTAACTCACCTGTACACTCTACAACTAACTCACCTGTACACTCTACAACTAACTCACCTGTACACTCTATATCTAACTCACCTGTACACTCTACACCTAACTCACCTGTACACTCTACAACTAACTCACCTGTACACTCTACAACTAACTCACCTGTACACTCTACACCTAACTCACCTGTACACTCTACAACTAACTCACCTGTACACTCTATATCTAACTCACCTGTACACTCTATATCTAACTCACCTGTACACTCTATATCTAACTCACCTGTACACTCTATATCTAACTCACCTGTACACTCTATATCTAACTCACCTGTACACTCTATATCTAACTCACCTGTACACTCTACAACTAACTCACCTGTACACTCTATATCTAACGGACCTGTACACTCTACACCTAACTCACCTGTACACTCTATATCTAACTCACCTGTACACTCTATATCTAACTCACCTGTACACTCTACAACTAACTCACCTGTACACTCTACACCTAACTCACCTGTACACTCTATATCTAACTCACCTGTACACTCTACACCTAACTCACCTGTACACTCTATATCTAACTCACCTGTACACTCTACAACTAACTCACCTGTACACTCTATATCTAACTCACCTGTACACTCTACACCAAACTCACCTGTACACTCTATATCTAACTCACCTGTACACTCTATATCTAACTCACCTGTACACTCTATATCTAACTCACCTGTACACTCTACAACTAACTCACCTGTACACTCTACACCTAACTCACCTGTACACTCTATATCTAACTGACCTGTACACTCTATATCTAACTCACCTGTACACTCTACAACTAACTCACCTGTACACTCTACAACTAACTCACCTGTACACTCTACACCTAACTCACCTGTACACTCTATATCTAACTGACCTGTACACTCTATATCTAACTGACCTGTACACTCTACAACTAACTCACCTGTACACTCTACAACTAACTCACCTGTACACTCTACACCTAACTCACCTGTACACTCTATATCTAACTGACCTGTACACTCTACATCTAACTCACCTGTACACTCTACACCTAACTCACCTGTACACTCTACACCTAACTCACCTGTACACTCTACAACTAACTCACCTGTACACTCTACAACTAACTCACCTGTACACTCTATATCTAACTCACCTGTACACTCTACACCTAACTCACCTGTACACTCTATATCTAACTCACCTGTACACTCTATATCTAACTCACCTGTACACTCTATATCTAACTCACCTGTACACTCTACATCTAACTCACCTGTACACTCTACACCTAACTCACCTGTACACTCTACACCTAACTCACCTGTACACTCTATATCTAACTCACCTGTACACTCTATATCTAACTCACCTGTACACTCTACAACTAACTCACCTGTACACTCTACACCTAACTCACCTGTACACTCTATATCTAACTCACCTGTACACTCTATATCTAACTCACCTGTACACTCTATATCTAACTCACCTGTACACTCTATATCTAACTCACCTGTACACTCTACACCTAACTCACCTGTACACTCTATATCTAACTCACCTGTACACTCTATATCTAACTCACCTGTACACTCTACAACTAACTCACCTGTACACTCTATATCTAACTCACCTGTACACTCTATATCTAACTCACCTGTACACTCTATATCTAACTCACCTGTACACTCTACACCTAACTCACCTGTACACTCTACACCTAACTCACCTGTACACTCTACACCTAACTCACCTGTACACTCTATATCTAACTCACCTGTACACTCTATATCTAACTCACCTGTACACTCTACACCTAACTCACCTGTACACTCTACACCTAACTCACCTGTACACTCTACAACTAACTCACCTGTACACTCTATATCTAACTCACCTGTACACTCTATATCTAACTCACCTGTACACTCTATATCTAACTCACCTGTACACTCTATATCTAACTCACCTGTACACTCTACACCTAACTCACCTGTACACTCTATATCTAACTCACCTGTACACTCTATATCTAACTCACCTGTACACTCTATATCTAACTCACCTGTACACTCTACACCTAACTCACCTGTACACTCTATATCTAACTCACCTGTACACTCTATATCTAACTCACCTGTACACTCTACATCTAACTCACCTGTACACTCTACACCTAACTCACCTGTACACTCTACACCTAACTCACCTGTACACTCTATATCTAACTCACCTGTACACTCTATATCTAACTCACCTGTACACTCTACAACTAACTCACCTGTACACTCTACACCTAACTCACCTGTACACTCTACACCTAACTCACCTGTACACTCTATATCTAACTCACCTGTACACTCTATATCTAACTCACCTGTACACTCTATATCTAACTCACCTGTACACTCTATATCTAACTCACCTGTACACTCTACACCTAACTCACCTGTACACTCTACACCTAACTCACCTGTACACTCTATATCTAACTCACCTGTACTCTCTATATCTAACTCACCTGTACACTCTACAACTAACTCACCTGTACACTCTATATCTAACTCACCTGTACACTCTATATCTAACTCACCTGTACACTCTATATCTAACTCACCTGTACACTCTATATCTAACTCACCTGTACACTCTATATCTAACTCACCTGTACACTCTATATCTAACTCACCTGTACACTCTATATCTAACTCACCTGTACACTCTATATCTAACTCACCTGTACACTCTACAACTAACTCACCTGTACACTCTATATCTAACGGACCTGTACACTCTACACCTAACTCACCTGTACACTCTATATCTAACTCACCTGTACACTCTATATCTAACTCACCTGTACACTCTATATCTAACTCACCTGTACACTCTACATCTAACTCACCTGTACACTCTACAACTAACTCACCTGTACACTCTACAACTAACTCACCTGTACACTCTACACCTAACTCACCTGTACACTCTATATCTAACTGACCTGTACACTCTATATCTAACTCACCTGTACACTCTACAACTAACTCACCTGTACACTCTACAACTAACTCACCTGTACACTCTACACCTAACTCACCTGTACACTCTATATCTAACTCACCTGTACACTCTATATCTAACTCACCTGTACACTCTACAACTAACTCACCTGTACACTCTACAACTAACTCACCTGTACACTCTACACCTAACTCACCTGTACACTCTATATCTAACTCACCTGTACACTCTATATCTAACTCACCTGTACACTCTACAACTAACTCACCTGTACACTCTACACCTAACTCACCTGTACACTCTATATCTAACTCACCTGTACACTCTACACCTAACTCACCTGTACACTCTATATCTAACTCACCTGTACACTCTACAACTAACTCACCTGTACACTCTATATCTAACTCACCTGTACACTCTACAACAAACTCACCTGTACACTCTATATCTAACTCACCTGTACACTCTATATCTAACTCACCTGTACACTCTATATCTAACTCACCTGTACACTCTACAACTAACTCACCTGTACACTCTACAACTAACTCACCTGTACACTCTACACCTAACTCACCTGTACACTCTATATCTAACTGACCTGTACACTCTATATCTAACTCACCTGTACACTCTACAACTAACTCACCTGTACACTCTACAACTAACTCACCTGTACACTCTACACCTAACTCACCTGTACACTCTATATCTAACTGACCTGTACACTCTATATCTAACTCACCTGTACACTCTACAACTAACTCACCTGTACACTCTACAACTAACTCACCTGTACACTCTATATCTAACTCACCTGTACACTCTACACCTAACTCACCTGTACACTCTACAACTAACTCACCTGTACACTCTATATCTAACTCACCTGTACACTCTACACCTAACTCACCTGTACACTCTACAACTAACTCACCTGTACACTCTACAACTAACTCACCTGTACACTCTATATCTAACTCACCTGTACACTCTATATCTAACTCACCTGTACACTCTATATCTAACTCACCTGTACACTCTATATCTAACTCACCTGTACACTCTACACCTAACTCACCTGTACACTCTACACCTAACTCACCTGTACACTCTATATCTAACTCACCTGTACACTCTATATCTAACTCACCTGTACACTCTACACCTAACTCACCTGTACACTCTACACCTAACTCACCTGTACACTCTATATCTAACTCACCTGTACACTCTATATCTAACTCACCTGTACACTCTACAACTAACTCACCTGTACACTCTACACCTAACTCACCTGTACACTCTACACCTAACTCACCTGTACACTCTATATCTAACTCACCTGTACACTCTATATCTAACTCACCTGTACACTCTATATCTAACTCACCTGTACACTCTATATCTAACTCACCTGTACACTCTACACCTAACTCACCTGTACACTCTACACCTAACTCACCTGTACACTCTATATCTAACTCACCTGTACACTCTATATCTAACTCACCTGTACACTCTACACCTAACTCACCTGTACACTCTACACCTAACTCACCTGTACACTCTATATCTAACTCACCTGTACACTCTATATCTAACTCACCTGTACACTCTACACCTAACTCACCTGTACACTCTACACCTAACTCACCTGTACACTCTACAACTAACTCACCTGTACACTCTATATCTAACTCACCTGTACACTCTATATCTAACTCACCTGTACACTCTATATCTAACTCACCTGTACACTCTATATCTAACTCACCTGTACACTCTACACCTAACTCACCTGTACACTCTATATCTAACTCACCTGTACACTCTATATCTAACTCACCTGTACACTCTATATCTAACTCACCTGTACACTCTACACCTAACTCACCTGTACACTCTATATCTAACTCACCTGTACACTCTATATCTAACTCACCTGTACACTCTACATCTAACTCACCTGTACACTCTACACCTAACTCACCTGTACACTCTACACCTAACTCACCTGTACACTCTATATCTAACTCACCTGTACACTCTACAACTAACTCACCTGTACACTCTACACCTAACTCACCTGTACACTCTACACCTAACTCACCTGTACACTCTATATCTAACTCACCTGTACACTCTATATCTAACTCACCTGTACACTCTATATCTAACTCACCTGTACACTCTATATCTAACTCACCTGTACACTCTACACCTAACTCACCTGTACACTCTACACCTAACTCACCTGTACACTCTATATCTAACTCACCTGTACTCTCTATATCTAACTCACCTGTACACTCTACAACTAACTCACCTGTACACTCTATATCTAACTCACCTGTACACTCTATATCTAACTCACCTGTACACTCTATATCTAACTCACCTGTACACTCTATATCTAACTCACCTGTACACTCTATATCTAACTCACCTGTACACTCTATATCTAACTCACCTGTACACTCTACAACTAACTCACCTGTACACTCTATATCTAACGGACCTGTACACTCTACATCTAACTCACCTGTACACTCTACAACTAACTCACCTGTACACTCTACAACTAACTCACCTGTACACTCTACACCTAACTCACCTGTACACTCTATATCTAACTGACCTGTACACTCTATATCTAACTCACCTGTACACTCTACAACTAACTCACCTGTACACTCTACAACTAACTCACCTGTACACTCTACACCTAACTCACCTGTACACTCTATATCTAACTCACCTGTACACTCTATATCTAACTCACCTGTACACTCTACAACTAACTCACCTGTACACTCTACAACTAACTCACCTGTACACTCTACACCTAACTCACCCGTACACTCTATATCTAACTGACCTGTACACTCTATATCTAACTCACCTGTACACTCTACAACTAACTCACCTGTACACTCTACACCTAACTCACCTGTACACTCTATATCTAACTCACCTGTACACTCTACACCTAACTCACCTGTACACTCTATATCTAACTCACCTGTACACTCTACAACTAACTCACCTGTACACTCTATATCTAACTCACCTGTACACTCTACACCAAACTCACCTGTACACTCTATATCTAACTCACCTGTACACTCTATATCTAACTCACCTGTACACTCTATATCTAACTCACCTGTACACTCTACAACTAACTCACCTGTACACTCTACAACTAACTCACCTGTACACTCTACACCTAACTCACCTGTACACTCTATATCTAACTGACCTGTACACTCTATATCTAACTCACCTGTACACTCTACAACTAACTCACCTGTACACTCTACAACTAACTCACCTGTACACTCTATATCTAACTGACCTGTACACTCTATATCTAACTCACCTGTACACTCTACAACTAACTCACCTGTACACTCTACAACTAACTCACCTGTACACTCTATATCTAACTCACCTGTACACTCTACACCTAACTCACCTGTACACTCTACAACTAACTCACCTGTACACTCTATATCTAACTCACCTGTACACTCTACACCTAACTCACCTGTACACTCTACAACTAACTCACCTGTACACTCTACAACTAACTCACCTGTACACTCTATATCTAACTCACCTGTACACTCTATATCTAACTCACCTGTACACTCTATATCTAACTCACCTGTACACTCTATATCTAACTCACCTGTACACTCTACACCTAACTCACCTGTACACTCTACACCTAACTCACCTGTACACTCTATATCTAACTCACCTGTACACTCTATATCTAACTCACCTGTACACTCTACAACTAACTCACCTGTACACTCTACACCTAACTCACCTGTACACTCTACACCTAACTCACCTGTACACTCTATATCTAACTCACCTGTACACTCTATATCTAACTCACCTGTACACTCTATATCTAACTCACCTGTACACTCTATATCTAACTCACCTGTACACTCTACACCTAACTCACCTGTACACTCTACACCTAACTCACCTGTACACTCTATATCTAACTCACCTGTACACTCTATATCTAACTCACCTGTACACTCTACACCTAACTCACCTGTACACTCTACACCTAACTCACCTGTACACTCTATATCTAACTCACCTGTACTCTCTATATCTAACTCACCTGTACACTCTACAACTAACTCACCTGTACACTCTATATCTAACTCACCTGTACACTCTATATCTAACTCACCTGTACACTCTATATCTAACTCACCTGTACACTCTATATCTAACTCACCTGTACACTCTATATCTAACTCACCTGTACACTCTATATCTAACTCACCTGTACACTCTATATCTAACTCACCTGTACACTCTACAACTAACTCACCTGTACACTCTATATCTAACGGACCTGTACACTCTACATCTAACTCACCTGTACACTCTACAACTAACTCACCTGTACACTCTACAACTAACTCACCTGTACACTCTACACCTAACTCACCTGTACACTCTATATCTAACTGACCTGTACACTCTATATCTAACTCACCTGTACACTCTACAACTAACTCACCTGTACACTCTACAACTAACTCACCTGTACACTCTACACCTAACTCACCTGTACACTCTATATCTAACTCACCTGTACACTCTATATCTAACTCACCTGTACACTCTACAACTAACTCACCTGTACACTCTACAACTAACTCACCTGTACACTCTACACCTAACTCACCCGTACACTCTATATCTAACTGACCTGTACACTCTATATCTAACTCACCTGTACACTCTACAACTAACTCACCTGTACACTCTACACCTAACTCACCTGTACACTCTATATCTAACTCACCTGTACACTCTACACCTAACTCACCTGTACACTCTATATCTAACTCACCTGTACACTCTACAACTAACTCACCTGTACACTCTATATCTAACTCACCTGTACACTCTACACCAAACTCACCTGTACACTCTATATCTAACTCACCTGTACACTCTATATCTAACTCACCTGTACACTCTATATCTAACTCACCTGTACACTCTACAACTAACTCACCTGTACACTCTACAACTAACTCACCTGTACACTCTACACCTAACTCACCTGTACACTCTATATCTAACTGACCTGTACACTCTATATCTAACTCACCTGTACACTCTACAACTAACTCACCTGTACACTCTACAACTAACTCACCTGTACACTCTACACCTAACTCACCTGTACACTCTATATCTAACTGACCTGTACACTCTATATCTAACTCACCTGTACACTCTACAACTAACTCACCTGTACACTCTACAACTAACTCACCTGTACACTCTATATCTAACTCACCTGTACACTCTACACCTAACTCACCTGTACACTCTACAACTAACTCACCTGTACACTCTATATCTAACTCACCTGTACACTCTACACCTAACTCACCTGTACACTCTACAACTAACTCACCTGTACACTCTACAACTAACTCACCTGTACACTCTATATCTAACTCACCTGTACACTCTATATCTAACTCACCTGTACACTCTATATCTAACTCACCTGTACACTCTATATCTAACTCACCTGTACACTCTACACCTAACTCACCTGTACACTCTACACCTAACTCACCTGTACACTCTATATCTAACTCACCTGTACACTCTATATCTAACTCACCTGTACACTCTACAACTAACTCACCTGTACACTCTACACCTAACTCACCTGTACACTCTACACCTAACTCACCTGTACACTCTATATCTAACTCACCTGTACACTCTATATCTAACTCACCTGTACACTCTATATCTAACTCACCTGTACACTCTATATCTAACTCACCTGTACACTCTACACCTAACTCACCTGTACACTCTACACCTAACTCACCTGTACACTCTATATCTAACTCACCTGTACACTCTATATCTAACTCACCTGTACACTCTACAACTAACTCACCTGTACACTCTATATCTAACTCACCTGGACACTCTATATCTAACTCACCTGTACACTCTATATCTAACTCACCTGTACACTCTATATCTAACTCACCTGTACACTCTACACCTAACTCACCTGTACACTCTATATCTAACTCACCTGTACACTCTATATCTAACTCACCTGTACACTCTATATCTAACTCACCTGTACACTCTACAACTAACTCACCTGTACACTCTATATCTAACGGACCTGTACACTCTACATCTAACTCACCTGTACACTCTACAACTAACTCACCTGTACACTCTACAACTAACTCACCTGTACACTCTACACCTAACTCACCTGTACACTCTATATCTAACTGACCTGTACACTCTATATCTAACTCACCTGTACACTCTACAACTAACTCACCTGTACACTCTACAACTAACTCACCTGTACACTCTACACCTAACTCACCTGTACACTCTATATCTAACTCACCTGTACACTCTATATCTAACTCACCTGTACACTCTACAACTAACTCACCTGTACACTCTACAACTAACTCACCTGTACACTCTACACCTAACTCACCCGTACACTCTATATCTAACTGACCTGTACACTCTATATCTAACTCACCTGTACACTCTACAACTAACTCACCTGTACACTCTACACCTAACTCACCTGTACACTCTATATCTAACTCACCTGTACACTCTACACCTAACTCACCTGTACACTCTATATCTAACTCACCTGTACACTCTACAACTAACTCACCTGTACACTCTATATCTAACTCACCTGTACACTCTACACCAAACTCACCTGTACACTCTATATCTAACTCACCTGTACACTCTATATCTAACTCACCTGTACACTCTATATCTAACTCACCTGTACACTCTACAACTAACTCACCTGTACACTCTACAACTAACTCACCTGTACACTCTACACCTAACTCACCTGTACACTCTATATCTAACTGACCTGTACACTCTATATCTAACTCACCTGTACACTCTACAACTAACTCACCTGTACACTCTACAACTAACTCACCTGTACACTCTACACCTAACTCACCTGTACACTCTATATCTAACTGACCTGTACACTCTATATCTAACTCACCTGTACACTCTACAACTAACTCACCTGTACACTCTACAACTAACTCACCTGTACACTCTATATCTAACTCACCTGTACACTCTACACCTAACTCACCTGTACACTCTACAACTAACTCACCTGTACACTCTATATCTAACTCACCTGTACACTCTACACCTAACTCACCTGTACACTCTACAACTAACTCACCTGTACACTCTACAACTAACTCACCTGTACACTCTATATCTAACTCACCTGTACACTCTATATCTAACTCACCTGTACACTCTATATCTAACTCACCTGTACACTCTATATCTAACTCACCTGTACACTCTACACCTAACTCACCTGTACACTCTACACCTAACTCACCTGTACACTCTATATCTAACTCACCTGTACACTCTATATCTAACTCACCTGTACACTCTACAACTAACTCACCTGTACACTCTACACCTAACTCACCTGTACACTCTACACCTAACTCACCTGTACACTCTATATCTAACTCACCTGTACACTCTATATCTAACTCACCTGTACACTCTATATCTAACTCACCTGTACACTCTATATCTAACTCACCTGTACACTCTACACCTAACTCACCTGTACACTCTACACCTAACTCACCTGTACACTCTATATCTAACTCACCTGTACACTCTATATCTAACTCACCTGTACACTCTACAACTAACTCACCTGTACACTCTATATCTAACTCACCTGGACACTCTATATCTAACTCACCTGTACACTCTATATCTAACTCACCTGTACACTCTATATCTAACTCACCTGTACACTCTACACCTAACTCACCTGTACACTCTATATCTAACTCACCTGTACACTCTATATCTAACTCACCTGTACACTCTACAACTAACTCACCTGTACACTCTACACCTAACTCACCTGTACACTCTATATCTAACTGACCTGTACACTCTATATCTAACTCACCTGTACAACTGCATAATCACTAATTGTTTAACCAATTACAATGAATTATCATGAAGAACACGTGCATGCGCACGGACACAATCATTAAGAAAAACGTTCATGTCAGTACACACATTTTCTGATTTTTCATACAGTCACATCAGTTTTGTTTGAAAAAATAAACATTCTGAGAATGTAAAGAGTATAAAGTACAAATATTTATATATATATATATATATATATATATATATATATATATATATATATATATATATATATATATATATATATATATAGTATAAAGTATATAATATGAAAAATAGAAAAAAATATGCAGAATGTAGCCCATATGTTTATTAATGTATCATATGTATTTAGTTGTTATTGTAGTTGCCTTTTATGATTGTGTAACAGGCAGTTTAATCAATTAAATATTAATATACATTCAGTGTATCTATTAATAAATAAGGGATTATCCAGTTTTACATGCGTAGGAGGTTAATATATGACTGGTCTTATTGTAAACATTACATCTGGATGGGACTGCAGCATCATTTATTTTTTTATTTCAAGTTTACATGTACAAATATCAATGAATATTCAGTCATTCCAGTTCCAGAGTATATTCAAAATATATGAGACATATTTCGTACAAATATTCTGTTTGAAAAAAGAAGGGGAAAAAAAGTAATTAAATTATGACAGTATATTACCAGAGTTCAGAGTAGATATCAACCATTTATATACATTTCTTATTTTTACTCAATTTCAGAGACTCAAAGTAATAATTAACTTCAATTAAAAATGATTTAAATAAAGGAGTTGAGTTTTGAAATTTGCTTTTATGATTATGAAGTGTCTCTAATAATACGTAAATATTTACCATAGTGTCTATTTTCTTATCTCTAAATCCAAAATAACAAATTATATTATTTTCTTCTGAAGTAATCTTATATGTAGTTTTACTAAATGAGCCTCTATAGAACAACTGAATTAGACTGTTCAGTTTAACAAAACACATTTATTGTCAATGTCACAGAATCTTGTAATACAAGTGTTATATATGTTGTGTATGTCATGACCTCCGCTCCGGTGACCTTTGCCCCAGTGCTCATCCACACTCACCTGGTCCCGCACTGCGCAGCTGCAGCCGTTCCTCATCTGTGGCTATAAAAGCAGTAAGGCTTGCAGTTGCCAGTGCGGGACCATTCAGTAATGTCACCTCCATAACCCGGACAACTTTCACCATCTCCTCAATCACCATAACCCGGACATTCATCATCACAATGGACTCTGACCGTTTGCTTCCAGGTTTTGTCTCGTTCTTGTCTTTATGTTTCTTAGTTTTGTTATTAAATTATTTTTCCCTTCAGTACTGTGCAATGGAGTCCTCCTTCACCTCACCCCGATCCTGACAGAATGGTCCCGCCAACCATCTGGACTCCGCCAGTGCTGAAGGGACCCTTTTTGTTTTAGTTTTCCCTGTTCTGTTCTGTCTAAAGTCTGTCCAGTCTTGTGTTCTGTCCCTGTATTTCCCAGCTACTTATGTTTCCCTGCCCAGCGTTCTGTGTCTCTGCCCAGCGTTCTGTGTCTCTGCCCAACGTTCTGTGTCTCTGCCCAGCGTTCTGTGTCTCTGCCCAACGTTCTGTGTCTCTGCCCAGCGTTCTGTGTATCTGCCCAGCTTTCTGTGTATCTTCCTAGCGGTCTGTGTCTCTTCCTAAGCGTTCTGTGTCTCTTCCTAGCGTTCTGTGTCTCTTCCTAGCGTTCTGTGTCTCTTCCTAGCGTTCTGTGTCTCTTCCTAAGTGTTCTGTGTCTCTTCCTAAGTGTTCTGTGTCTCTGGCTTAGCGTTCCGTGTCTCGTGCTAAGCGTTCCGTGTATCTTGCTAAGCGTTCCGTGTCTCTTGCTAAGCGTTCCGTGTCTCTTGCTAAGCGTTCCGTGTCTCTGGCTAAGCGTTCCGTGTCTCTGGCTAAGCGTTCCGTGTTTTTGGCTAGCGTTCCGTGTTTTTGGCTAGCGTTCCGTGTTTTTGGCTAGCGTTCCGAGTTTCTGGCTAGCGTTCCGAGTTTCTGGCTAGCGTTCCGAGTTTCTGGCGTTCCTTCGGTCTTTTTCGCCTCTTTTGGTCGGTCTTTTTCGTCTCTTTTGTCTTTTTCTCTGTCTCGGTTGGTCTTTTTCATCTCTTTTGTCTGTCTCTTCGTCTCTTTTGTCTTTTCCGTCTCTTCGTCTCTTTTGTCTTTTTCGTCTCTTTTGTCTTTTTGTCTGTCTTGGTCGGTCTTTTTCGTCTCTTGTCTTTTCGTCTGTCTTGGTCGGTCTTTTTCGTCTCTTGTCTTTTCGTCTGTCTTGGTCGGTCTTTTTCGTCTCTTTTGTCTTTTCGTCTGTCTTGGTCGGTCTTTTTCGTCTCTTTTGTCTTTTCGTCTGTCTTGGTCGGTCTTTTCGTCTCTTTTGTCTCTTGTCTTTTTCGTCTCTTTTGTCTTTTTCGTCTATTTTGTCTTTTCGTCTCTTTTGTCTCTTCGTCTCTTTTGTCTATTTCGTCTCTTTTGTCTTGTCTTCTGTTTTAGTTTGTCGTTGGTCTTTTCTGTCTGTGGCTGTCCCTACCTGTTGCCCGTTGATGGCTTCTGTCCCCTGTCCCTGCCTGTTGCTTTTCTCCCCCTCGGATTTCCCCTCTCTTCCTTACCCCGGGCCTTTTTGCCGTGTCTGGCCGGGTTTCGCCCCGGACCCTTTTTGCCGTGTCTGGCCAGGTTTTGCCCCGGACCTGTTCCCTTGTTGCCCCCGTGTCGGCCCGGTCCTTTTGTTTCATCGTTTTGTCCTGTCTTTGTCCAGTGCCTTGTCTCTGTTCTTTTTTGTCGCTCCCTGCCAGAGTCTGTGGTGACCCCACCCTATCAGTTTTGCTCCTGCTACCAACCCAGTCCACTCAGACCACTCAGTTCTGAGGGTACTCCGCCCAGGGGGTTTCCACACCGCCCTGCCCAGAGGGATTCCACACCGCTCTGCCCAGAGGGTACTCCGCCCAGGGGGTTTCCACACCGCCCTGCCCAGAGGGATTCCACACCGCTCTGCCCAGAGGGTACTCCGCCCAGGGGGTTTCCACACCGCCCTGCCCAGAGGGATTCCACACCGCCCTGCCCAGAGGGATTCCACACCGCTCTGCCCAGAGGGTACTCCGCCCAGGGGGTTTCCACACCGCCCTGCCCAGAGGGATTCCACACCGCCCTGCCCAGAGGGTACTCCGCCCAGGGGGTTTCCACACCGCCCTGCCCAGAGGGATTCCACACCGCTCTGCCCAGAGGGTACTCCGCCCAGGGGGTTTCCACACCGCCCTGCCCAGAGGGATTCCACACCGCTCTGCCTAGAAGGTACTCCGCCCAGGGGGTTTCCACACCACCCTGCCCAGAGGGATTCCACACCGCTCTGCCTAGAGGGTACTCCGCCCAGGGGGTTTCCACACCGCCCTGCCCAGAAGGGATTCCACACCGCTTTGCCCAGAGGGTACTCCGCCCAGGGGGTTTCCATGCCGCCCTGCCTGGAGAAATACTACTTAAAAAATTTTTTTTTTGAGCTCTGGACAATGGGGGGGGTCTTCGTTTTTTGTTTTTTAGGGGCGTCAGGAGCCGCCCCTTAGGGGGGGGGTACTGTCATGACCTCCGCTCCGGTGACCTTTCCCCCAGTGCTCATCCACACTCACCTGGTCCCGCACTGCGCAGCTGCAGCCGTTCCTCATCTGTGGCTATAAAAGCAGTAAGGCTTGCAGTTGCCAGTGCGGGACCATTCAGTAATGTCACCTCCATAACCCGGACAACTTCTGCCATCTCCTCAATCACCATAACCCGGACATTCATCATCACCACGGACTCTGGTCGTTGTTCCCAGGTTTTGTCTGTCTTGTCTTTGTTTCTTAGTTTTGTTATTAAATTATTTTTCCCTTCATTACTGTGCATTGGAGTCCTCCTTCACCTCACCCCGATCCGTGACAGTGTAGTTCTCTAATTTTGTTTGTGATACAAAATCTAAAAGGAACAAGCCATGCCTTACACCAGTTATTAGTAAAAACAGCATTCCAATATGGTGTTATTTTTTATCATTATATCAATACCATTTATATAAAGAGTATTAACAAAGAGCGTACATATAAAGAGGTCTCACTCTGCCCTGTTTTCAGTGTCATGGCAGCTCCACAGTGTCAGCCAGTGTCTGCCACCAACCTTTGAATAGTATAACTGCACCATTATAAAAAAGACAAATCTATTATTAATTTATCAATTGATTGATAAATACAATTGCAACTAATGAAAGAACCCATTGGCCTTACTTGTTTTCAAGTTTTTCAAAGTTATTTATATTACTGTGTGATTACTTATATGAATTATTAATAAATAATAAAAAAAAAACTCATTGCGTTCTTTATTTTAATATTCTGCAAAAATTACATCATACATTAAATTCCAAACATTACCATCTGATAAGGATGTACTATATCTGATAAATTCCTTATTTCTAAATAATTATTTTAATAATTGTCAACCTTTGACGATCATCAATCTATCATAAGTCGATTTTATTACTCTAATTGAAACAGTTAAATTGACACTATTCAAATCAAGTAGTGTGATGGTTTAATGTGAGTAATAATGAGTCGACCAACTGGATAGAAACAAAAGAACAAGCTAACATTAATTGTCTTTCCTGATATGTTCATTTGAAAAACAACAATTAAGGCCAATGAGTTATTTGATTAATTGCAATTTTATTTATCAATGAATCAATGAATTAATAATAGATTATACTTTTTTATGATGGTGCAGTTATACTATTCAAAGGCTGGTGGCAGACACTGGTGGCACTGGTTTCCACACTCGATAGAGGGCGCTGTGGAGCTGCCATGACACTGAAAACAGGGCAGAGTGAGACCTCTTTGGTCATTTTTCTCATTGTAGAGGCTGTGTTTTTACCTCATTATCGCCCATAAACAAACAATAAAGCACTGTCTTTTAATTAAATAAGAGCCTGTTTCTTCATCCAAATGGTGACGGTCACTGGTGAACGGGTGTCAGTGGTGGTGAACGGGTGTCAGTGGTGGTGAACTGGTGTCACTGGTGGTGAATGGGTGTCAGTGGTGGTGAACGGGTGTCAGTGGTGGTGAACGGGTGTCAGTGGTGGTGAACGGGTGTCAGTGGTGGTGAACGGGTGTCAGTGGTGGTGAACGGGTGTCAGTGGTGGTGAACGGGTGTCAGTGGTGGTGAACTGGTGTCGGTGGTGGTGAACGGGTGTCGGTGGTGGTGAACTGGTGTCGGTGGTGGTGAACGGGTGTCAGTGGTGGTGAACGGGTGTCAGTGGTGGTGAACGGGTGTCAGTGGTGGTGAACTGGTGTCACTGGTGGTGAATGGGTGTCAGTGGTGGTGAACTGGTGTCAGTGGTGGTGAACGGGTGTCAGTGGTGGTGAACGGGTGTCAGTGGTGGTGAACGGGTGTCAGTGGTGGTGAACTGGTGTCAGTGGTGGTGAACGGGTGTCAGTGGTGGTGAACGGGTGTCAGTGGTGGTGAACGGGTGTCAGTGGTGGTGAACGGGTGTCAGTGGTGGTGAACGGGTGTCAGTGGTGGTGAACGGGTGTCAGTGGTGGTGAACGGGTGTCAGTGGTGGTGAACGGGTGTCAGTGGTGGTGAACTGGTGTCAGTGGTGGTGAACGGGTGTCAGTGGTGGTGAACGGGTGTCAGTGGTGGTGAACGGGTGTCAGTGGTGGTGAACGGGTGTCAGTGGTGGTGAACGGGTGTCAGTGGTGGTGAACGGGTGTCAGTGGTGGTGAACTGGTGTCGGTGGTGGTGAACGGGTGTCAGTGGTGGTGAACTGGTGTCGGTGGTGGTGAACGGGTGTCAGTGGTGGTGAACGGGTGTCAGTGGTGGTGAACGGGTGTCAGTGGTGGTGAACTGGTGTCACTGGTGGTGAATGGGTGTCAGTGGTGGTGAACTGGTGTCAGTGGTGGTGAACTGGTGTCAGTGGTGGTGAACTGGTGTCAGTGGTGGTGAACTGGTGTCAGTGGTGGTGAACGGGTGTCAGTGGTGGTGAACGGGTGTGAGTGGTGGTGAACTGGTGTCAGTGGTGGTGAACTGGTGTCAGTGGTGGTGAACGGGTGTCAGTGGTGGTGAACGGGTGTCAGTGGTGGTGAACGGGTGTGAGTGGTGGTGAACTGGTGTCAGTGGTGGTGAACTGGTGTCAGTGGTGGTGAACTGGTGTCAGTGGTGGTGAACTGGTGTCAGTGGTGGTGAACGGGTGTCAGTTCTACCTATGTGTCAGATGGATGAGTTGAAGTATTTTCAGTGCTTCTGTGTCCAGACATGGTCACATCATACAGATGGGTCAGGGGTCAGGGGTCAACAGATAATATTCAGTGGTGTGTTGGACTGTGTAGTAGAACAGGTGCAGCTATGTCATATCAAATGTCAAATGAATGAAAGGAACTATGTCCCACACTGAACCCACATTGAACCCAATAAACTGAACCCAACTTCACTGAAAAAAGTCCAACGTTGAATCAACTTTAAAATTCTTCTTTAATCGGTCACATAAACAAATATTTGTGAAGTTGATTGAATGTTGGACTTTTTTCACTGCATACTCATATGTTTCTTTTCTTACCAGACAACACCACACAGGCCTCCTGGTCCATTTCAAATTCAATCTGGTGTATTTGACGCGTCTTCATAGTGACACAAAAATAAAATAAATCCACAGGAGTGTGGACACATGCACAGCGAGTGTGGAATGATCTACATTCAACCTACCAGACAGAAAATCAACACAGTCAACTCCTGTGTCCTCATTGGGTGTCCATGTCTGCGGTGTGCAGACATGTCCAGCGTCTGTCAGTGTCTATGGATTCTGTAGAAGGAAAGTGTCTGTTGTCTCCTGGAGATTCACACAACTGACCATAACAGTCCCACAGTGGGACCAGGACGGTCTGGGTTGGACTAGAATGGTGTTAGAATGTGTCAACTACACATGATGTCCAATGTCCAATGTGGGGACACAACTATGGAATCATGTGATGTCAGTGCACTACCTCTATTGATTGTTTGTTTGTCAGCAGCTTTATTTTTAAAACCTACTGAACCAGTTTCCAGTAAATGTTGAGTTCAGGTGTGAGGTGAACCAAAATAGATCCCATTACAACTTAATGAATGTAGGTCAAAGGTCAGAGGTTACACTCACCAAAATATGTTTTTGCAATTATAAGAGATGGAGCCAATCAGATTAACTGTGTGAGGGGGCGGGGTTTGTTGTTCTGGGCACCACTTCTTTTTAACATATTTAATATATTTTTCTCTGTGTTTCTTGGTGTATTTTTGTGTATTTTTGTGTATTTTGTCGTTAATAGGGTGGTTTCAGATGACGTCACATTGCTATATAGTCGACATGCAATTTTCAGATGGAGGGCAGGAAGTGAAGTAGTTTGAGGAACAAGTCTATATTTTGTGTCGTTTACGGCTGCGACAATCGTTCTAACCCAGTGAAGGAAAAGTCAAAGATTGTCATTCACAAAGATGAGAAACTCACAGAAACACACTGTAAAAAGTGGATTTTAAATTTCCGTTTAGAGTCAGGAGGAGCAAAGTCTGCTAATGCTAATGCTAATACCAATGTCTGCAGTGACCACTTGGTCAGAAGTTTGTTCCAAAGCTAACTTTTTTTAGTAGATGTTCTTCTGTAATATGCTTTAACTGGACAAATAAACATGTACTAGCATGTTTGGTTACATTAGCACTAGCATGTTTAGTTACATTAGCACTAGCATGTTTGGTTACATTAGCACTAGCATGTTTGGTTACATTATCACTAGCATGTTTGGTTACATTATCACTAGCATGTTTGGTTACATTAGCACTAGCATGTTTGGTTACATTATCACTAGCATGTTTGGTTACATTAGCACTAGCATGTTTGGTTACATTATCACTAGCATGTTTGGTTACATTAGCACTAGCATGTTTAGTTACATTATCACTAGCATGTTTGGTTACATTATCACTAGCATGTTTGGTTACATTAGCACTAGCATGTTTGGTTACATTAGCACTAGCATGTTTGGTTACATTATCACTAGCATGTTTGGTTACATTAGCACTAGCATGTTTGGTTACATTATCACTAGCATGTTTGGTTACATTAGCACTAGCATGTTTAGTTACATTATCACTAGCATGTTTGGTTACATTAGCACTAGCATGTTTGGTTACATTATCACTAGCATGTTTGGTTACATTATCACTAGCATGTTTGGTTACATTAGCACTAGCATGTTTGGTTACATTAGCACTAGCATGTTTGGTTACATTATCACTAGCATGTTTGGTTACATTAGCACTAGCATGTTTGGTTACATTAGCACTAGCATGTTTGGTTACATTATTCGCTACTGCTAGCAGCGAGCAGTAACTAATGTAAATATACATGCGATAGATCTTGGACTGCCATGTTTTCAAATAAAACTCTCACCCTGGTGACGAACAAACCATAATTATGTCTGAACCTTTTGGTGCTCAGGTTGTGGACCCACCCACTAACAAAAAAGTTCTATGGATCCAAACATTTCTAGGTTTTGATTTGATGTTGGTGTAGTAGGATGTTAGGGTTGGGGTTACCACACCCTAACCACAGTCTCCATGGTTACTTCCTGCCCTCCAGCTGAAGTTGTGATGTCATCGCAGTCACGTGACTGAAACCGACCGATTGGAGTAAACGGCCAATTGACTTTGATATTTTATAGATGAAAGTGTTGTTTGTTTCAGACGGATGTGATCCACCAGAGTGTTTATGAACTGGTTCACACTGAAGACCAACAGGAACTGAGGAGGAACCTCCACTTTTTTTACAGTGTATTCTTCCCGTATATTTTTACAGTGTATTCTTCCCATATATATTTTTACAGTGTATTCTTCCCGTATATATTTTTAGCGTATTCTACGGCCACTTAAGGTGCACAGTGTTAAACGTATATTGAGTACCACCCAGTGCACATGCGCAACCAATCCAGAGCCAGACGGATTGGCCCACCGGGCATTGTCGAATCTCCGACTGTCATGTCTCAAAAATTATCCATCTGGAGCAGAAAAAAGAAAAAGCTGGAAGAGGATAAAAACACCAAGACAAAGGTAGGTTGGCATTTTTGCATGTTCAACATGACAGTATTTTGTCATCAATCGTCAAGTCTTTGCCGAGGTAGCTAGATAGTTATTTAACAATCTATGGAAAGTGCACCAACTACCTATGGTTAGACAGGAAGACGTTTGAAGGAGTATTAACCAGACCTAAAGTTAATTAGTAGTTAGTAGTAGTAGTTAACTAAAGTTAATTAAATTACTATGGGTGTTGTTTTTCACTATTTAAAATCAATATTGTACTATATTAGTTACGATATTGTACTAGTATTAGGAAGGCAATCAGTGGGCGAGAGCAAGAGCTTGGCTTCACACTAACTCCAAGGAGGTCAAGACGACATCCCGCAGTGGTCCTCACAGACCTTGATTATGCGGACGACATCAGCCTGCTCTCTGACAATGTGGAACAAGCACAAGAACTACTGAACAGGGTAGAGATTGAGTGCGCCAAAGTAGGCCTCAGGTTAAATGCCAAGAAAACCGAGGTCATCACCTACAATATTCCACCAGAACATCAACCTATGACAACAACAGGAGGTACCCTGCTGAAGGAAGTCGACGACTTCAAGTACCTGGGCTCATGGGTCAACTCAACTGAGCAAGATCTAAAAGTGAGGAAGGCACTTGCATGGAGGGCCCTGAACGGCATGGCCAGTGTATGGAACTCCAACCTCCCCCGCCAAATCAAACTCAACTTCTTCTACGCAACAGTGGAGTCCGTTCTCCTCTATGGCAGCGAATGCTGGACCCTGGAGCCAACCCTAGAGAAGTCCCTGGACGGGTGCTACACCAGGATGCTGCATGCAGTGCTTAACATCAGCAAGAACGAACACGTAGCCAACAGAATTCTCTACGAAGGAGTGCAGAGGGTGAGCGAGAAGATTGCTGTAAGGACAATGAGACTAGCAGGACACTGCCAAAGGCACCGAGAGCTGCCGGCCAGTAATGTTGTGCTATGGGAACCAACGCACGGGCGCCGGTCAAGAGGACGTCCTAAACTAACATATGTGGACATTCTCAAGATGGACGTGGGAGCTCAGAGCACCAGCGAACTGGCCAGATGTATGGAGAATCGGGATGACTGGAAACGACGATGGAAGGCTCGTCTGAGGACGACCTAGAGAGATTAGTACTATCTCCTTAAAATTATTGTTTTATTAATTACTTGTTATTTATACAATGTGACTTTCAGAGAAAATTGTCAATTCCTTCTTTGTGTGAATTATAGTAAAATTCAGTCATTACTTTGGTCTCTGACATACTTGTGTAATATTTTACTGGGGCATTGATGAAGTTTCTCGCAGCAAAATCTCCTTCACCTCAAATCAACTCCTCAGTTGATGATGATGCAGCAGGTGAGTAATGATGTAATTTGGTTGTAATTACAAATAAAACAATCCAATAAACGTATAGAATGAGCTTAATGAAGGTATATGTATTCACTCCAACAGGTTCATCTTCACTAGGATCACCAGCAACTGAACATGAGCAGGTACCAGTACCTGCACATCAGGTAGTTCAGCAGGTACCAACACCAGCACATCAGGCAGTTCAGCAGGTACCAACACCAGCACATCAGGCAGTTCAGCAGGTACCAACACCAGCACATCAGGCA
Organism: Siphamia tubifer; assembly: GCA_020466265.1. Lineage (NCBI taxonomy): Eukaryota > Metazoa > Chordata > Actinopteri > Kurtiformes > Apogonidae > Siphamia > Siphamia tubifer. The sequence goes on from JAIVEL010000024.1 coordinate 2,884,775, forward strand.
GTTCAGCAGGTACCAGTACCAGCACATCAGGCAGTTCAGCAGGTACCAACACCAGCACATCAGGCAGTTCAGCAGGTACCAGTACCAGCACATCAGGCTGTTCAGCAGGTACCAACACCAGCACATCAGATGTTGTTCCAGGTCAGTTATTCTCTTTTCTTCATTTTACTTTCAAATATCATTATATTTATTATATTCATTCAGAACCACTTCCACTCTGTGGTTTAAAGGTAAATTCCACCTTAAATATTTGCCCAAATTAAAACATCTATTGTTCTGCATCCACAAACACCACAGTCATGAAACTTCACCTGTGTGTAGATATCACCTCAAAGTTTGTACATTAACTCATATCAAATCAAATTATATATTTGTTAACAAATATTAAATACAAAGCAGAAAAAGGGGGAAAATCCGTCTAGGTTGAAAATAAAACTTTAAAGTAAATTTAGACCCACAATATGTTATTTCACTGTGACACTATAAATTATGAATCTGTGAACATTTACTGTGTACAATTTCAGGTTTGTACAACAATTAATAAATTAATAATAAAATAGTACAATTTGGTCAGTTGAGAGCATTTTAGCCAAACACACACAGATGTGTTATTATTGATTATTAGTAATCGTATTTGTTATTATTATTATTTATTATTTGTATTTTCTATTTTGTCACTTGGGTTACATTTGTTGTGAGACATTTTGCACATCTCTTTTGCATTTTAAAAAGAAGCTAAATTAAACTGTTCGACTTTGAAATTCACTGTGTTGTCTGATGATTTTACAAATAGTGAAAATAATTCAATGTACACATTCATATGATGTGAGTTTACTTCATAAGTAAAGTTTAAAGAGTCAGGATGACAATGGCATATTTTAAATACTTTATAAATGATGGTAATGGTAGTGGATATGTTTTGTACACATAGTGTGTGTGTGTGTGTGTGTGTGGGGGGGGGGGGGGTGAAATACCGCTTAGGGCCCCAGTAAAGCTTGGGCCGGCCCTGGCCTAGCCATACTAGCTCCTGCTAGCATCAGTAAATCTAGTCAGAGGGTGGGCCTAATAAAGTGACGCTGCGATGAGTGGTAGAGAAACAAGTGTAAACAACCATAGAAGAAGAACAACAGGTGTAGATTTCCTTTTATCACAGATGAGTGAAGAATGTGAGAAAACGTCAACAATCTTTAAGGGGTCATATCATGCTAAATAGACTTTTTAAGGTTTTTACAGCACATATATGTGTTGTCTGTGTGTTAGGAGACCCTGGAATCATGAAAAAAAAAACATCCATGCGCCTTTTCACTTGATCCGTGTCTTATTGGAGGGGGCGGAAAATGTTCAGTTTTGATTTGCTGCCCCTCACACATAACAGGTGCACTTTAATTTGAATATCCCACCCCATCCCACCCCACCTGCTCAGCTAACCCCACCTATTGACCTATGACCTCTGCTTGGACTCGGAGATCCGCCATAATTCTACATTGATGCAGAGACACAGAAGGAATGTGTGGACAAACTCTAAACACTTCTGTTCCTGGTTAAAAGGAAAAACACAAGTCACTACATGAGCTTCAAACTTCAGAAGATGAAAGACTGAAGTGGATCACATTTATTTTTAAAGAAATTTACCAAAGACCCTGTTAGTGTCCACTTCACAACAGACTGCTTTTCTAACCTGGGTCAGTACAACAGAACTGTGCCTTAAACCTGGAGCAGAACCAACTGTCCACAAACATTAGAGGAGGAACATGTAAGTATTTATATAATATGTTCTGTGTTTGTATTTAGAGTAACGTTAGTTAATGCTAACAAGAGCAGTGACTGCTGCTAGCTAGTTCTAGAACTTTACAGCAGTGAAACAACAGACGGTGTAAAAGTGCTTAGTGTTACTTGTTGGTAAATTTATAGAGATTCTCTACATGTTTCAGACAATTCCATGTGTTAGCGACACTCTGGGCTGATTAAAGCACAATGATAGGTGTAAGAGCAGCTGTTAGCATACATGCTAATGATGCTAATGTAACTGGAAATACTCATTACAAATATTACTGTCCCTGGTGTTTAGACAAATACATCTACACTAATAAATAGAACCTGTAAAATAACCTTGGTTAGAAGAAGAACACTTTAGAGGTTCAGCTCATCTTTTGGATTTTCTGGATCCACAGGATATCATGTATGACTCTGTAGATTCTGTCACAACTGCATCACAGTCAGTCCATGATGTGACTTACTTCATATTTCACATCAACATTTTAATAAGTTACATAAGATTATTAGTTTTAGAGTATGGCCTGAGGGAGCCATGTCTGCACTGAAGGACTGCTTTGAGTGCACCGAATGGAGCATATTCAAGGAGGCCGCAACAGACAACCAGAACACCGGCGTGGGTGAGTACGCTGCATCTGTGCTCAGCTACATAGAATGGTGCATGGAGAGGGTTACAGTCACCAGGACCATTGTCACCCGGGCCAACCAGAAGCCTTGGATGACCAAGGAGGTGTGGGATAGACTGAAGGAGCATAATGTTGCATTCAAATCTGGTGATGCGACGGCGCTCAGATCAGCGAGGGCGAATCTGAACCGGGCCATCAGAGGAGCAAAGCGCGCCTACAGTCAGAAGATACAAGGCTTCTTCCTGGACCCCAAAAACACCTGACAACTGTGGCAGGGCATCCAGACTGTCACGGACCACAAAGCCACACCCACATCCTGTCAGGACGACATCGGCTTCCTAAATGAGCTGAACAGCTTCTTCGGAAGGTTTGAGGCTCTGAACAATAGACCAGCAAGGAAAGCCACCCCCCACCCCGACGAACAGGCACTCAGGCTCGAAACCACTGCAGTGCGGAGAGCCCTGAGGAAGGTTAATGCACGGAAAGCTGCAGGCCCGGACAACATCCCAGGACGGCTGATAAAGGAATGTGCAGACCAGCTGGCCCATGTGCTCACGGACATTTTCAACATCTCGCTGAACCAGGCTGTCGTCCCCCCATGTTTCCAATCAGCCACAGTAATCCCAGTGCCCAAGAAACCAGCCGTCACATGCCTTAACGACCTTCGCGCCATTGCACTCAGACCCATCATCATGAAGTGCTTCGAGAGGGTTGTGAAGGACCACATCATCTCCATACTCCCCCCATCATTTGACCCCCACCAATATGCATACCAGCAAAATCGCTCCACTGAGGATGCCATCTCCGCTGCTCTCCACCTGAGCCTGGAGCACCTGGAGGAGAGGAACACCCATGTACGGATGCTGTTCTTGGACTTCAGCAGCGCTTTTAATACAATCATCCCCCAGGACCTGGTTGGCAAGTTGGAGCCCCTGGGTCTCAGAACATCCCTCTGCAACTGGTTACTGGACTTCCTCACTGACAGAACCCAGTCTGTCCGAGTGGGCAAGAATACATCCAGTGTCATCTCCCTGAGCACCGGCTCCCCCCAGGGATGCGTTCTGAGCCCCCTGCTATTCACTCTGATGACCCACGTCTGTCGCCCCAGGTACAGCAGCAACCACATCCTGAAGTACGCGGATGACACAACAGTTGTGGGTCTCATTCAGGACGATAAGGAACTGGCTTACAGGGAGGAAGTGCAACATCTTGTGGACTGGTGTAAGGTGAACAACCTGGTCCTGAATGTCGACAAAACGAAGGAGATCATCGTAGACTTCAGGGGATCCAGACCCAGTCACACACCCCTCCACATCAATGACACAGCGGTGGAAATCGTGAGCACAACCAAGTACCTGGGGGTGCAGATCACAGATGACCTCAGTTGGTCACTCCACACTTCCTCCCTGGCGAAGAAGGCACAGCAGCGCCTGCACTTCCCGCGATGGCTAGAAGAGCCCCCCGTCCTAACCACCTTCTACAGAGGGACAATAGAGACCCTGCTGACCAGCTGCATCTCCGTCTGGTCCGGGGGCTGCAGGGCCTCAGACTGGAAGTCTCTGCGGAGGGTGGTGAGGACGGTGGAGAAGATCATCGGGGCCCCGCTCCCCACAATTCAGGACATAGCAGAGAGCCGCTGCATATCCAGAGCCCACCGGATCCTCTCTGACCCCACTCATCCCCAGCACAGACTGTTCACTCGCATGGCATCTGGGAGAAGGTTCCGCAGCATCCGCTGTAGAATGGCCAGATTCAGGAATAGTTACTTCCCCCTGGCCACCAGACTGCTGAATGCCAAATAACAACCCCCCCACACACACACACATTCATCTACCTCATGGACAATGTACTCTCAGTGCACTTATCCATAAAATGGACAGAAATCTACCTCCTGGTTGTGAAACGACCCCCCAGCCGCTAAATTTTTTTTTATATTTGCACTACTTACTCTGTTTATTGCACTATTCATTCTGTTTACTCTGTTCCTTAGATGCTTTTTACTTATTTATTTAGTATGTGTGCTCCGGAAGACAAGCAACGATGTGTCGTTGCCAAAAATCCCACTGTTGTGTGTATTCTTGTGCAATGACAATAAAGGAAGTCTAAGTCTAAGTCTAAGTCTTTAGCTCTAACAGTGTAGAGGTTGATGTGTCTTATTTTTTACTATAATAGAATCTTCCAGCTCCATCCATAAGATACCTACAAATTGTAAGGGCGGCTGTGGTTCAGTTGGTAGAGTGGGTCGCGTCCCAACTCTGGCTGTCCACATGCAAGACACTGAACCCTGGCTTAGGCCCCCAGTAGGACTGACCTTTGACCTTAGAAACCTACTGGTGTATGAGTGTGTGTGTGAATGGGTGAATGCGAAGCTAATGTAAAGCGCTTTGAACCATGAAGGTGGAAAAGAACTATATAAATGCAGAACATTTACATATATTGTTTATGAAAGCTGGACCCTAACCCTAACCCTACTGGAGCTGTTTGAGGTGTTGTACTGTGTGTCAGCAGGTGTTAAATGTTCAGACAAGACAGTTAGGTACGTTCATCTGTGTAGAATAATAATGTCATCATTACCAGTTTACCATAAAATAGACTAGACTAGTTTATCCTGTGTTCACATCTAAAAGGTTCATGTTTCTTAATAAAACAAAATATAAATCAAATAAAAAGTAAACTATAATAAACACCAAATGTGAATTGAATGTGTGTGAAAATAGAAATCTTATAAATATTGTGTAATCACATATAGATTATTATTATTATGGTGAATTTGGGGGTTGTTGTAATAAGTTCTATTTTCTTATTTATTAGGACAAAGAAAGTGTTGAAGATATGACAGAACAAAGAATATGGAAAAGTGAAGAAGTGTCTCCATAGTATTAAAAACACATCTACTGGACTGTAGCTAACATTTGCTAACATTTGTTATTGTTCACTATAGTTTTAACTTTTATGTTTGTTGTTACATTGAATGTATTTGTTTCATAAAAGTCAAGTCTATATAAACCATTCTATGTGCTTTCAGTGTTTAACATTTTAACAAGTGGAGGGTACACTTATTTATTACATGTTCTTTCTTAATCATATTTATATTACAATGACTGCATGTCTATTAAATAACACTCGTATATGTTGAATATATTCTGTAGTTAGAACACATTCAAACCCTGGATGGTCAACTATGATGATGGTGGTTCTGAAGCTACTGCATTCTTCTAATGTACTACATTATAAAGGTGAGTTTATTATGTAACTTACGTATTATGTGAGTGACATATAGAAAATATACTGACTATGGAATTAAAATTCATTCAACAAACTGTAACGGGTCGGTCATAGATTTTATAAAGACGTAGAGGTGCCAGTCAGAGTCTCATCTGACAAATAATAATAATCAAAAAACAAAACAAAACACTTTGACTTCATGAACCCGCACAAAATAATAATGAATTACACACAGAAGAAATGACATTCACAACACCAGTTCAGTTTTGGTTTTAACTTATCATTTCAGTTCATAGTCCAGGAACATCCATTTAGAAAATCCAGTCCATATATTCCTCTCATGAATCCATTCCATGCATCACAGTGACATCCAATAGAACTGCTCCATAATCTACTCCAGGTCTTAGCCAGATCCCACCCTACCGTCAACCAGAAAAAAACAGTTTCACCCACAGATCAAAACACGGAACATTCATAAGATAAACACACGAGAAACAACATCTAAAAGTCTGTACCTCCCATCAGCTGTCCCTAGAGCAGTCAGGATGACAAGGAATACTTTGGCTTGCGCCTCAGCCGTCTGTTTGCTCGTTACACTGCGGATTAACCGAAAGAGCATTCTCAATTGCAGCAACAGTCAGGGGGAGACTGATATGCGGTGATCAGAGTTTGATCTTACCGTGCTCGATGATTAGAGGATTTACCCGAGTGATCGAAGGTAAGAGCGGTTTGGTGTGGCGTCTTCCTGGTGTTGTGTGTTCTGTGTCACGTCTGACTGACTGAGTTGTGGCTGGTTTTTTGAACTGGTTTAGGCGGGCTGTTTCTGTGTTACAATTGGTGCACGTCATATGGATGGATGACGGTGCGATGACAGGCGTGAATGGGTGGATGACGATGATGACGATGATGGGTGTGAATGAATGGATGGATGATTGTTTTGGTTTATGGAGCTGGCAGTTGGGTCGATATACCCCCCCCCCCCCTTAGTGAAAGCCGACCTAAGGTAAGTCAGTATAGTGATCCACAAGTGTTTTTCTCCTTTTTTTTTTTTTTTCTGTTGTTTAAAATGTAGCGTCCGGGAAACCAGGAAAGTCCTCTTCATCTGATTCGTCCTCGAAAATATCAAAAATATGTTGTCGCTCCCAATCGGAAGTTTCAAGCGAGAGATATGAACTACTTTCAAGTCCTCACCGGAGTCCTCCAAAACAATTTTATAGTTGACTGGTCCAACTTGCTGTACCACACGATATGGCCCTTGCCATTTGGGAGCCAGCTTGGCCATGAAGGACTTTGAGGCATTGGAGAGAGGATGGGCCTTTACCCAGACCCTGTCATGTTCGGAAAACTCCATTTCCCTCCTGTTTTTGTCATAGTTTCGTTTCTGCCTCTGACGTACTGTGACCAAATTTCTCGTAACTCGTGAGCTTAGCTCTTCCAGTTGAGCAACTTTGCTGTAGGCAGGAGAGTCCGGTGGCAGCACCCGAGGTTGCAGCAGGATGTCCAATGGCCCTGTAAGTGGGCGTCCAAGATGGAGCTCAGCCGCAGAAACACCTGTGGATTCTTGAACAGCTGAGTTGATGGCAAACCGGAACTCTGGCAGGTATTTGTCCCAGTCCATATGTTGTTCACCGACGTAGGAGGCCACCATGGTCTTCAGAATGCGATTCACTCTCTCAGTGAGGTTTGTTTGAGGATGGTATGCAGATGTAATTTTGTGTCCAACATTCCAGGTCCGGCACATGGCTTGGAATATGGACGACACAAACTGTGTCCCACGATCTGAGAGGAGGTAATCGGGTATGCCCCAACGGGTCAAGATCTCTGCCACCAGAATCCTGGAGATGTTTTTTGCGTTCACTGTCCTCAGGGGAAATAACTCCACCCACTTTGAATAGTAGTCTACAAAGACCAACAGGTAGACATTCTGCTTCGTACTCCTGGGAAATGGCCCCATTAGGTCCAGGCCAAGCATCTCCCAGGGACGATGGACAAGAGTCTGCTGGAGTTTGCCTGCAAGCTTCCTGTTTTCTGGTTTGTAGGCCTGACACACTCGATAATTCTGACAATGTACCCTGACAACCCAGCTCAGCTTTGGCCAGTAGACCAGTTGTTGTAGCCTTCTGTAGGTCTTGTGCCTCCCCAGGGGACCAGAAAGGAGGTCCTGATGGAAATAGTCCAGAAGGTGATTCCTAAAGCTGACAGGAATGTACAGTTGATACATTGTCTTGTATGGTAGTGTGACGACAAAATAAATGAGGTCTTCCATGATGTCGATACACGTGTTGGAGTTGGAAATTACCTTCCCGTTCTCTACCACTTTTTGGTACAAGGCCTGACACTCGGGGTCCTGCTGCTGCGCCTGCCAAATAGCTTCGATCGTGATTGGCAGCTCCTGTGATGTCTCAGAAGCAACAGTCATCAAGGTTGCACCAGGTAAAGAGAAATGGTTGTGCGGTGCTCGGGAGAGAGCATCCGGCACCGTGTTGTACCTTCCTCTTCTGTACTCCACTGTGAAAGTGAATTCCTGTAGGCGGAGGGCCCATCTGATCAGCCGAGAGCTAGGTTTGGTGGTCTTGAACACCCACAAAAGCGCGGCATGGTTGGTCACCACTGAGAACATGCAGCCTTCCAGATAGTGCCTCCATTTTTCCAAGGCCCACACAACAGCCAGACACTCTGTTTCCGTAGTTGAATAGTTCCTCTCTGCCGATTTCAGACTGCGACTAGCAAAGGCGAGGACCTCCTCGGTTCCAGTGCTGGATTTTTGGACAAAAACTGCACCAAGCCCAATACAGCTGGCATCAGTGTATACCATGAATGGTATGTTGAAGTTCGGATGTCCCAGAACTGGTGGCTTGACCAGACATTCTTTTAACTTGTCAAAAACAGCTTGGCATGCCAGAGACCACATAAACTTTGCTCCTTTTCTTTTCAGGGCATGCAGTGGTTAAGCAATTGAAGAGAATTCCGGAATGAAGCGATGATACCACCCTGCCATGCCCAGGAACCTCTGCAGGGCCTTCAGGTTGGTGGGGACGGGGAAACTGCAAAATGCCTTTGTCTTCTCTGGGTCCACATGGACTCCCTCTGCAGACACAACGTGTCCCAAGAACTTCAGAGAGGTCCTGAAAAACTTGCTCTTTTTCATGTTCAATGACAGTCCGGCCACTCACATCTGAGGTGCCATTTTTGTAACGGGTCGGTCATAGATTTTATAAAGACGTAGAGGTGCCAGTCAGAGTCTCATCTGACAAATAATAATAATCAAAAAACAAAACAAAACACTTTGACTTCGTAAACCCACACAAAATAATAATGAATTACACACAGAAGAAATGACATTCACAACACCAGTTCTGTCACGGATCGGGGTGAGGTGAAATGAGGACTCCAATGCACAATGCTGAAGGGAAAAATAATTTAATAACAAAACTAAGAAACAAAGACAAGACAGACAAAACCTGGGAACAACGACCAGAGTCCGTGGTGATGATGAATGTCTGGGTTATGGTGATTGAGGAGATGGTGAAAACGGTCCGGGTTATGGAGGTGACATTACTGAATGGTCCCGCACTGGCAACTGCAAGCCTTACTGCTTTTATAGCCACAGATGAGGAACGGCTTGCAGCTGCGTAGTGCGGGACCAGGTGAGTGTGGATGAGCACTGGGGGAAAGGTCACCGGAGCGGAGGTCATGACAGTACCCCCCCCCAAGGGGCGGCTCCTGACGCCCCTAAAAACAAAAAACAAAGACCCCCCCCCCCATTGTCCAGAGCTCAAAAAAAATTTTTTAAGTAGCATTTCTCCAGGCAGGGCGGCATGGAAACCCCCTGGTCGGAGTACTCTCTGGGCAGAGCGGTGTAGCATCCCTCTGGGCAGGGCGGTGTGGAAACCCCCTGGGCGGAGTACCCTCTGGGCAGAGCGGTGTGGAATCCCTTCTGGGCAGGGCGGTGTGGAAACCCCCTGGGCGGAGTACCCTCTAGGCAGAGCGGTGTGGAATCCCTCTGGGCAGGGTGGTGTGGAAACCCCCTGGGCGGAGTACCTTCTAGGCAGAGCGGTGTGGAATCCCTCTGGGCAGGGCGGTGTGGAAACCCCCTGGGCGGAGTACCCTCTGGGCAGGGCGGTGTGGAATCCCTCTGGGCAGGGCGGTGTGGAATCCCTCTGGGCAGGGCGGTGTGGAAACCCCCTGGGCGGAGTACCCTCTAGGCAGAGCCGTGTGGAATCCCTCTGGGCAGGGCGGTGTGGAAACCCCCTGGGCGGAGTACCCTCTGGGCAGAGCGGTGTGGAATCCCTCTAGGCAGGGCGGTGTGGAAACCCCCTGGGCGGATTACCCTCAGAACTGAGTGGTCTGAGTGGACTGGGTTGGTAACAGGAGCAAAACTGATAGGGTGGGGTCACCACAGACTCTGGCAGGGAGCGACAAAAAAGAACAGAGACAAGGCACTGGACAAAGACAGGACAAAACGGTGAAACAAAAAAACCGGGCCGACATGGGGGCAACAAGGGAACAGGTCCGGGGCGAAACCCGGCCAGACACGGCAAAAAGGTCCGGGGCGAAACCCGGCCAGACACGGCAAAAAGGCCCGGGGTAAGGAAGAGAGGGGAAATCCGAGGGGGAGAAAAGCAACAGGCAGGGACAGGGGACAGAAGCCATCAACGGGCAACAGGCAAGGAAAGGGGACAGAAGCCATCAACAGGCAACAGGCAGGGACAGGGGACAGAAGCTATCAACGGGCAACAGGCAGGGAGAGGGGACAGAAGCCATCAACGGGCAACAGGCAGGGACAGGGGACAGAAGCCATCAACGGGCAACAGGCAGGGACAGGGGACAGAAGCCATCAACGGGCAAGAGGCAGGGACAGGGGACAGAAGCCATCAACGAGCAAGAGGCAGGGACAGGGGACAGAAGCCATCAACGGGCAAGAGGCAGGGACAGGGGACAGAAGCCATCAACGGGCAAGAGTCAGGGACAGGGACTAAGAAGCCAGAACCAGGCAAGAGTCAGGGACAGGGACTAAGAAGCCAGCAACGGGCAACAGGCAGGGACAGGGGACAGAAGCCAGCAACGGGCAACAGGTAGGGACAGCCACAGACAGAAAAGACCAACGGCAGACTAAAACAGAAGAAAAGACAAAAGAGACACCAAGACAGAAGAAAAGACCAAAGAGACGAAACAGACCAAAGAGACGAAACAGACCAGAGAGACGAAACAGACCAAAGAGATGAAACAGACCAAAGAGACGAAGGAACGCTAGCCAGAAACTCGGAACGCTAGCCAGAAACTCGGAACGCTAGCCAGAAACTCGGAACGCTAGCCAGAAACTCGGAACGCTAGCCAGAAACTCAGAACGCTAGCCAGAAACTCTGAACGTTAGCCAGAAACTCGGAACGCTAGCCAGAAACTCGGAACGCTAGCCAGAAACTCGGAACGCTAGCCAGAAACACAGAACGCAAGCCAGAAACACCGAACGCTAAGCCAGAAACACCGAAGGCTAAGCCAGAAACACTGAACGCTAAGCCAGAAACACTGAACGCTAAGCCAGAAACACAGAAGGCTAAGCCAGAGACACAGAACGCTTAGCCAGAGACACAGAACGCTTAGCCAGAGACACAGAACGCTGGGCAGATACACAGAACGCTGGGCAGGGAAACATAACTAGCTGGGAAATACAGGGACAGAACACAAGACTGGACAGACTTTAGACAGAACAGAACGTGGAAAACTAAAACAAAAAGGGTCCCTTCAGCACTGGCGGAGTCCAGATGGTTGGCGGGACCATTCTGTCACGGATCGGGGTGAGGTGAAGGAGGACTCCAATGCACAGTAATGAAGGGAAAAATAATTTAATAACAAAACTAAGAAACAAAGACAAGACAGACAAAACCTGGGAACAACGACCAGAGTCCGTGGTGATGATGAATGTCCGGGTTATGGTGATTGAGGAGATGGCAGAAGTTGTCCGGGTTATGGAGGTGACAATACTGAATGGTCCCGCACTGGCAACTGCAAGCCTTACTGCTTTTATAGCCACAGATGAGGAACGGCTTGCAGCTGCGCAGTGCGGGACCAGGTGAGTGTGGATGAGCACTGGGGTAAAGGTCACCGGAGCGGAGGTCATGACAAGTTCAGTTTTGGTTTTAACTTATTATTTCAGTTCATAGTCCTGGAACATCCATTTAGAAAATCCAGTCCATATATTCCTCTCATGAATCCATTCCATGCATCACAGTGACATCCAATAGAACTGCTCCATAATCTACTCCAGGTTTTAGCCAGATCCCACCCTACCGTCAACCAGAAAAAAACAGTTTCACCCACAGATCAAAACACGGAACATTCATAAGATAAACACACGAGAAACAACATCTAAAAGTCTGTACCTCCCATCAGCTGTCCCTAGAGCAGTCAGGATGACAAGGAATACTTTGGCTTGCGCCTCAGCCGTCTGTTTGCTCGTTACACTGCGGATTAACCGAAAGAGCATTCTCAATTGCAGCAACAGTCAGGGGGAGACTAATATGCGGTGATCAGAGTTTGATCTTACCGTGCTCGATGATTAGAGGATTTACCCGAGTGACCGAAGGTAAGAGCGGTTTGGTGTGGCGTCTTCCTGGTGTTGTGTGTTCTGTGTCGCGTCTGACTGACTGAGTTGTGGCTGGTTTTTTGAACTGGTTTAGGCGGGCTGTTTCTGTGTTACAATTGGTGCACGTCATATGGATGGATGACGGTGCGATGACGATGATGACGATGATGGGTGTGAATGAATGGATGGATGATTGTTTTGGTTTATGGAGCTGGCAGTTGGGTCGATATAAAGCAGTCATTTTACTTGTGGTAACTGCAGCAGATATTCTCAGGTTCTGTATCATTGATGCATAAATAAAATACACTTGTGTTAGGAGAGAACTAAAAGGTGACCACTTTGATGTTGTATATATCACTTAATATGGGATTTTTTTAAATACATAATATTTAGATGCTTAATCAAATAACTTACTACAGCTGTCAAACATCTTGGACAGTTCTGGGGTATTTTTTTACCCTGTAAACACTGGTGGTAGTTAACTACATTTGAACATCCCTTTTACCAGTGGAACAGGTTAGTTGTAGAGGTTAGCCTTTGCTAACTAACACATAAACACCCACTAGCAGTGCGCTAAGCTAAGTAGTTCAGCAACACTATAGTCAGTGTGGCAACAAATGAAAAGGAAACATCTAAAGTAACAAAGTGAACTTACAATGTAGAACCGTTCTGCTGTTTCCTTGGTTTTTAAATGTGTTCTGGAGCCTCTTGTTCGGTGTCTGACTGTAGCTTAAACATATACGGTCGAACGGCGAAGTTTTAACCGGCTGTCACAGCACTATGTAGTTGCCATGGTAACATGATGCTGTTCTAGTTTTGGCACACCCCGCGGAATAGAGGGGCGGAGTCAGCTGTGGCTCAGTTGCACGAGAAGCCACAACCCATTAAAAAAACAAGCGTTTTAAAAAGGGCGGTCTTACCAGGTTGAAGAGGCTGCAGTATCTGCATCAACATGATATTTTGACAAAAGTATGTGACAGACAGGTCACTGAGACACCAGGGAAGTGTGTTAACTTGGGAAAAGTTGGCATGATATCTCCCCTTTAAATTCTTTTTACAGAAGCGACAACAGTCGTTCAGCTCCATAATCCACCATTTTGTTTAGTCATTCCTAACTTTCTCCGGACTCCTCTGTCAACTTTCCGGCGCTCTAACTACGTCATCCTAAAGATTACACTGATTGGTTGTAGTACCGTCCTTGTCGCAGGGTTCTTTACTCCACGCTCCAAAAAAAACAGGGAAAAATTCAGGTAATCTAGAGTTTGCAAAAAAATGGTGGTTTGTTTTGCCGTGGGCCTCCCAAGTGCAGTGCTCTATTTAAATAATTAAAAAAACTGTTTACAAAAACAAATAAAACAAACAAGCAAACTAAATTCAGAGGTCTCCTATTGCTCTTTGGCATGAAAAAAAAACATTTACTGAAACAATGAAAATGAGCAGCTTTGTCATTTCTGTTTGTCAGTTTATGTATCTCTTCCTCTGCTCTCGCTCTCTCTCTGCGTTCTCTCAGTCCTCCTGAAGTACTCCACGCCCCTCCCTCTGGGTGGGTCAAATAGAATTAATAGTACCAAAACAACAATGATAATATACATACTTCCACTAAAGGTGGATTCCACACTACATGACTTCTCTAACTAGTAACAGCAGTTTTAATGCTTAAACATTCTGTAAATATATCTAAGACACTCATTTGCATATCACCTGATCCATTTCACGAGAAATTTGACTATAAACGTATTCGGGAAGTGCCGCTCCATTTCCACTCCATCGGCGGACGCTACCTGTCACCTGAGCGCTGGTAAGTTTTGTTAGTTTGTAAATGTATGATAAATGACGAAGCTTCTAAGTGTGGACCCTTGGATGAACTATTGTTAGGAGGAAGAAGTGAAAGACTGAACGTTATACGGACACGGAGGGAAAGAGAGTGTTGTGTGTGCGTGTGTGTGTGTGTGTGTGTGTGTGTGTGCGTGTGTGTGTGTGTGTGCGTGTGCGTGTGTGTGTGTGTGCGTGTGTGCGCCTGAGAGCCGAAGCTTAGTGACAGGGCCGCGCTGTCACAGTCCTATTACATACAGAGAATTTGAAAGACAACCTTTTAGCCCCGCCTCCCCTGACTATGAAGCACCACTGGGCGGCTGTGGCTCAGTTGATAAAGCAGCTCGTCCATTGATCGAAGGGTTGGCAGTTCACATCCCACCTCTGGTTGTCAACATGTCGAAGGGTCCTTGAGCAAGACACTGAACCCTAAGTTGCTTCCAATAGGGTCAGGCAGGGGTCAGGGGTCAGGCAGCACAAGTGTATTGGCAGCAGCCGTCTACTGGTATATGAGTGTGTGTGTGAATGGGTGAATGTTAGGAATAAATGAACGATATAAGTATAGTCCATTTACCATTTTCTGTTTCACTGGACCCATACATGGAATGAATACAGATAGCACTGCTAGGCTAGGCTAAGAAAATATACTATGTAAGTGTAAGTCAGTAAGTGTATTCTTCCAGTGTATCGTTGTGTTTTTACAGCGTATGTGTCTTTCCAATGTCATCTAATGGTTAGAGAGCGATGACATATCCATGTTATTTTTGTTCCGCGTATGAGGCAACAGGGTCAGTGTTAGTCCTAGTCAGACCAGGGTCAGCGTTAGTCCTAGTCAGACCAGGGTCAGCCTTAGTCCTAGTCAGACCAGGGTCAGCCTTAGTCCTAGTCAGACCAGGGTCAGCCTTAGTCCTAGTCAGACCAGGGTCAGCCTTAGTCCTAGTCAGACCAGGGTCAGCGTTAGTCCTAGTCAGACCAGGGTCAGCCTTAGTCCTAGTCAGACCAGGGTCAGCGTTAGTCCTAGTCAGACTTACACTGACTCTGCCCATGAGTCAAACAGTTTGTCCACCTCAGGCCTATTGAGTTTGCTGTGATGGTCAGGTGACCAAATATGCCAGGGACGACTCGCACCACTCACACACACTCACACATTCACGGTAGCGAACCGTGTCCGAGCATGTGCTCGTCACACGCACGCACCGCATACTTGCTCCTGCTCAGAATGAATGGGAGTCTATGGCCACGCCCACTCAGGGTCACTGACATGAGTGAAAGTGTGTCAAATGTGACCTCTGACCCCCTAGGGACATGGGGAAAGTCAAAAGATTTTATTTGGGGGTGAGTTCGGGGGGGTCAGAAAAACGCTATATTGTTCTTGCTTGGTTTGTGAATTTTTCTTTCTTCTTCTTCTTCTTCTTATTAATAATTTATTTTTCCTTCGTCAGCCCTTTGACCTCTAATTTGACCCCCTGAACATGCATGAAAACTCCCCAATTTTTGCACACACCTCAGAAGTTTGAAAAATTGCAAGTATTTAAAGGTTTTGTAAAAGTCAGTTTAGAAATGTGTCTACAGCGCCACCTAGGAAAGGTGAAATAGTTTGTATTAGGCCAGATCATGACCTAGTGAAGTTAGAGCTATGAAAATCACTACATGTGTTCACCATATGATGATGAACAAAAAACCTAATGATGACCACGCCCATAAACCAACAGGAAGTCCACCATCTTGGATTGAAATTTGAATATGTTTGAGTCGTCATTTTCGCTGTCATTGGAATTTTTCTATCTCCTCCTAGACTGTTGGGCCAAATGAGCTCAAAATCAGTGAACATGATCTACACAAGTGGGACTTCAAAAGTTATCCAATTTAGTTGGAAAAGTTGCATCATTTTTTTGCTACACTGTCGCAAACTTTGCGAAGATTTCGGGAAAAATTACCGCTACATAAATTGCTTCAGCTCAGACATACGAACACCGATTTGGCTGAAATTTGACACAGTCGTCTGTCTCCCAGGTCTACATCCATTTAACTAAAGACATTCTGATATTGTACTATAGCGCCCCCTAGAAATGTACTTTTATTAAAATGGCTGTAGTTCGGACATACGAACACCGATTTGAGTGCAATTTGACTCGGATGTCTGTCTTTCCTGTCTACACCTGTTTGTCATATGAAATTGTTATTTCGCACTATAGCGCCCCCTACAGATTCCCGAAATATACCGTTCATAAAATGGCAGTAGATCGGATAAACCTGATCAGACCAGACAAATAGATAAACTAAGTACATGTGTCCAAGACATAAAGACTTGGATGAGTGACAATTATCTTTTACTGAACCCTGAAAAAACTGAAGTCATTATAATAGGTCCTAAAAATGCGAGAGACTCCCTACCTGACCACATAGTTACTGTAGACAACTTAAGTGGAACACCCAGTGACACAGTTAAAAATTTAGGAGTTTTATTTGATCCACATCTTTCATTCAAAGGGTCAGGGGTCAGAGGTCAGGGCACATTAACCAAACATGTAGAACAGCCTTCTTTCACCTGCGCAACATTAGCCAAAATTAGGAATATTCTGTCTAAAACGACTGCAGAAAAATTAATTCATGCATTTGTTACATCACGATTAGATTATTGTAACTCCTTACTTGTAGCGTGTCCTAAATATTCCCTAAAAAGCTTCAACTGGTTCAAAATGCAGCAGCAAGATTATTAACAGGATCAAATAGAAGAGAACACATCACCCCTGTGCTCCAAACCCTGACCCCTGACCCCTAACCCTATCACCCCTGTGCTCCAAACCCTGACCTCTGACCCCTAACCCTAACCCCTGTGCTCCAAACCCTGACCCCTAACCCCTAACCCTATCACCCCTGTGCTCCAAACCCTGACCCCTAACCCCTAACCCTATCACCCCTGTGCTCCAAACCCTGACCCCTGACCCCTAACCCTATCACCCCTGTGCTTCAAACCCTTCACTGGCTACCAGTTGAGTTTAGAATTTAATTTAAAATCCTCCTCCTTACATATTAAACCATTAATGGTATGGGTTAGGGTTAGGGGTCAGGGGTTAATGGTATGGGCCCCTCTTATCTTAAAGATGATCTGGTTCCGTACCAGCCCAATAAAACCCTTCGTTCTCAGAATGCAGGTTTATTGAAAGTTCCTAGGGTTTGTAAAAGTACAGTAGGAGCTAGAGCCTTTAGTTACCATGGTTACTGTCTGATGGAGCTAGAGCCTTTAGTTACCATGGTTACTGTCTGATGGAATCATCTTCATTTAATATTAAACAGGTCGACACAGTCTCTACATTTAAAATGAGGTTGAAAACATTCGTGTTTGATAAAAACTATGGTCAGGTTAGTTATAAACAGACTGAAGTCACAGTTCAGTCAAAGCTGCACTAGGAGTTAGAATGATGGAGGAAGTACAGACACTGAGTTCTTTCTTCTCTTTCTCTCTCTCTCCTCAGTTTCTGTCATTTTTATAACATATCTTTCATACCAAGTCTGTTCATGACTAGTCACATGGTGTCCCCTTTCCCCCCTCCCCCCCTGGGGGGAGTGGTGTCTCTCTTGACAGTGTCTGCGTGAGAGCATGAACAACAGGATCTGCGGTGACTTGCCTGTGCTGACCTGTGACCCCGGACCTCCTCCCTCACCTGTCTAGTGTCTGGACCAGCCCCCCCTCTTCAATTATAAATGGACGTTCATCTATAGTCTGTCCGTCCATGGGAGTGGATCTGTCCTTCAGTGTGGTTCTACCCAACATTCCTCACTGGGTTTGGAAGTTTTTACTGCTGAGAAGGAGGAGCTAAGGACAGGGGGAGGGTCTTTTCATATATCTGTGTAGTTGATTGTATTTCTGTAAAACCCTGTGAGACAACTTTGTTGTGATTTGTAAATATATTAATAAAATGTAATTGAATTATCTACAGGTGTATTGTTCAGTAGTTCCTGCTCTATTGTCTTTGTGACACTAAATAAACAAAAGGATATGGTTTTGAAATTATATTTGTGTTTCTTTTTCTTCTCAGTAACATCAAATAAAACAGGTCATTGTGGTTAAATTGTCAATTTGTATTGAATCAAACTGAACTGAAGTGGTCTGAATTGTCCAGAATCGCATCAAATTGAACCAAATTGTTTACTTTTTTTTTTTTTTTTTTTATGATTCACCCTGAATCGTAGTCTGTGAATCGAGATTTAAATTGGATCATTGTGTGAGTGAAAGATTAACACCCCTTATATCAGGGGTCTCAAACTCTGGTCCTCGAGGGCCGGTGTGTTGTATGTTTTAGATATTACCCTCTTTCCCATGATTCAGTTTAACCCTTTAACTCCTGAGACCTTAGCAGTTCCACATAAAAAATATTACACTAAGCAACAAAATTAAGAAAAAAAAACAGCCAAAGTCATTAATAAAATGAACAAAAATGAAGAATAAACCAACAAAATAATTTGTAACATGAACAAAATGAGACAAAATGGAGAAAAAATAAAGGAAAAATAATTAAATAAAAACAAAATATAAAAAATTTCAACAAAATTAACCAATAGTATGAATAAATATTTGCAAAATTATAAGTAACATGGAAAAAATTACCAAAAAAAGAAAACTATGATTGAAATTTGATCCCAGGAGTTTTAATTTTGACTTTTTTTTTTTTGATTAGTTGAATTTTGACTCAGTAAAAACAGTAAAAAAGGAAAACAAATTAATTATTAGGAATATTTAAACTCAACCATTCATTCAGAATACATCAGTTGTGACCATTAAGAGTTAATAATCAGCTCATCATTCTCTGCAGAACCTGTTAATGATGTAATGACTTTGAGGTTTAATGGAAGAAGGAATTATCTAATAATTAATTTTTTGTTTTGTTTTTTCACATTTTTCCATGTGTCTATTATGTGGAACTGCTGAAGTGTCAGGAGTTAAAGGGTTAAACTGAATCATGTGAAAGAAGGAAATATCTAAAATATCCAGGACACTAGCCCTCGAGGACCAGAGTTTGAAACCCCTGCCCTATATTTATATATATATATATATATATATATATATATATATATCTATATATATATATATATATATATACATATATATATATATATATATATATATATATATATATATATATATATATATATATACAAACGTGTGTTTGTTTCTTGTCGCTGTAGTTGTTTCTGGTGAAAGGAAGAAATATCTGCTGTTCACTTCATATGTGAATCTGTTTGTTACTGTTTGTGGACTGAGTAACTATTATTAAAGCTCCTCCCATTTTATGTTAAAGCTCCTCCCATTTTCTGTGAGTAAAGGTCTTTCCCTGTTGCCATGGAAACCAGCCTGTAGTTCCACACGCAGACACACAGAGCTGACTGGAGTAAAGTCTGTCTGAATGTTAAATCATGCCTCTGAACTACTGTGATTTTTGGTAAAAGTGTAAATAATTGTTGAAAACAAAGTTGATGATGAGTGACAGGAGGGTGTGAGGAACAAGTACATGTACTTTTTATGTGTGTACTGTGAAAAATAAGTGAGTTAGAACAATTTGAAAAACACTGAACTCAACATGAGACAGAAATGATTTTTCCAATAGAAGTCTATTGACAGAAATCCCTGACATCATCCCAAACAGGTTCCTGTCATTTCACTTTAAAAAGAGCTAGATCTTCAAACCCTGGTTTGTTTGAATTCTCACAACCATGGCAACATTTGTGGAAAAGATTGTTTGTCTACTATTTATGGTTTTGCCGTGAGGACGAGTTATTGAGACATTTTTCAGCTTAATTTTTTCTTCTCTCGTGCTCTAGCGATGACATCACCCACTGATAAAAAGTCAGATTTTGGTCTTTTCAGGGTGGATTTACTGAGTTCTCTATCGACAACCGTAAATCACACCCTCATGACAATCACATCCTAAAGACACCACAAAAATGACTGTGTTTGAAAGTTTAAATGAAGTCTGTGCCACAAAGTATGAAGAAGCACGAGTGTTTTTGTCTGTCCCATTAAGAATGAATGGAGTTTAATTTGGTATAATAATGCGAAATCTGTACGAAATATCGGAATTATGAGACCACATGTGTAATCTCTGGGACAATACGAAGAATTTTTCCTATTTACTGCACAACACTACGATGTTTGGTTTGGGAGTTATAGCCCCGTAAACATTTCAGATGAACATTTTTGACAGTTTTAACATTTATATTAAATATGTGAATCACACTGTTAATACTGACACAACAACTATAGAGAACAGGACACACATTTTAGCGTCAAAGGTTTTGGTCTATTTACAGCGGGACGGGCTGCATTTGTTTTTTGTATAAGTCATAATAATAAATACGATGATAAACAATCTAAACCTGTTCCTGCATTACATACAAACACACAGAGAATACGTTGTAAATCAGAAATTTTGACTATTTTATCATTTTGACTTCTTGTCTCATAATTATCCATTACTTACCAATTTTGACTTTTTATCTGATAATTTAGGCTTTTTTTCATAATTCTGTTTTTTTATCTCCTACTTTTGAATTTCCTAAATGTTCTGTCCATACAAAACTGAGTACCATGACCCAATAAAACACACAGTAACTCACTTTTAAAGCCTTTATTTTTGGATATTTTTTCCTGCTTAAATAAATAGTTCATCTAAATGCCGTTTTACTTTATTACAGTTCAGAAGACCACTGTAAAAGATAACAAATACATAAGAAAGTAAAAATACAAAAAGCTAAAAGCTTCATCTGTTTCTATAGATCCAATTTTTATCAACTTAATTGACACTTAAAATGAAAGTCAAAACAATACCATAAAAGACAAATCCAACAGAAGTGACCATTACTAGAATTACATGAGGACATGAGTTAAATAAGACTTTAAGGACAAATAATAAAAAGTTATTCATAAAAGCAGCTTTAGTTTGACCTTTGAAAGTAGTAAAGGGGGAACATGAGTTCAATCATTAGTTCCAGTTGGATGTTTCATTAATTGGCTTAAATAACGACTCTGTCATGTGTGGAAATCTGACTTTAATCATTTAGAATTTATTCATGTTATGGTCAATTTAAGGAAGACACAAACATTTATTTATTTATCTTATACATCCAAAGCCTTGTGTACAGTCTGTTTATGTCATACATAGTCATAGAGAAGAGTTTTTCAATACATTTAGAAGTTGTTGTTTTTTTTTTTTAGCTTTTTTTGTGAATATTTGTAGATTTTAGCATGTTTTATATATTTTTTCTTTTCAGTTAATTTTTGTGCATTTTGTTGTTACTGTAAGTACAAAAAAGCTGAGTTATTGTGTTTTTTGTGACGCGTTTGTCATATATATATATATATATATATATATATATATGTATATATATATATATATATATATATATATATATACACAATATTTTGAGCTTTTTAAACAATGGTGCATTCAGGAAAGTGAATGAAACTTGCTTCCACTCTTGTGCAGCTCTTTCTGCTGGTGGTGGTAGTGGTAAGGGGGGGGTCTGCACAGGCACCAGGGGGCACATGCATCTGCACACACTAATAATAATAATCATGCATTTCTCCAGCTCCACATAACTCCACTCCGCTCCGCGTCAAGGCAAAGGCGGCCGCGCAGTGATGGAGATGTGCGTGTAGGTGGAAGTGTCCGCCCGGCGGGACTGCCCCTGGCTTTTTTTTTTTTCCTGGGGAAGATCATATTGGATCATATTGTTTGCAGGACGCTGTGCCGTTCCTCCTGCAGCCCCCCCACTCCATCCAGACGTAGTTGTGAATTGAACATGGCGACTGTACCAGTGTATTGCATCTGCAGATTACCTTACGACGTGACCCAGTTTATGATCGAGTGCGATGCTTGCAAGGACTGGTTCCACGGCAGGTAAGAGCCCCGGTGTTCCGCCGCTGCTGCTTTTGTGTCGGCGCGCGCGCGACTGCTTCTGCATCTGCGGAAAAAAACAAACAAAAATGGCGAGTCTGTGTTAGTGTTTGACAGCTTTGTGACTGTGGCGGAACCCGTCTAACATCTGAAACAGAGGCCGCTTTCGGTGGTAGAAGGAGAAGAAGGCGGAGTTTAAACACACACACTCTGCTTCTTTTGGGACATTTTAATAATAATAATAATAATAATAATACAAAGCACACTGTTCCAAATAAAAAAAAAATGACACCGCTTTACCGACTGGTTTAGATCCGGGCTCGGTCTAATAAGTGGAGTTAACGGCGGTTGGACGATTCCCCCTCCCGCATTAGCCCCCGAGAGCTCAGTCGTTGTGACGAGCGGTGGGAAGCGACTCGAGCAGCGAGTGAAGAAGCCTTGGTACACATCGGTACACCCGGGCTGTTAGTTAGTAGTCGTTTAAGATCTTTAGCCTGGTTTTACGTGTAAATGCGGTTGTGTTTGAAGCTAACTTGTTGGGTGTTACAAAACACGGTTGGAAATCACGACCAGCGGGTTGAGCTCGGTCCACTATCGCCTGCCTTCCTGCCCCAGCTATGGCTGACAATAGCCCCCATGAAATGTATTTAACCCTCGGCGAAAGGGGGATAATACATCTACGAGCTGATTTTTGTCTTTCCGCTGAAAACACGCAGGAGCTTGGGTTCGCTCGTCTGAAATTAGACGGAGCCCGTCACCCGCCGCGGCTCCTCAGTTTCCCCGCCGCCGTTCGTTCATGAACTGGTCTAATCTGAGCCAAAGCCGTGTTTATCATCATGTTGTGCTTCACTCCGGTTGTCCCGGTTGTTACACTGCTCTTTTTTTCAGCCCGTTTTGTCCCCGTTGGGCTCGGGTGTGTGTCGTGTTGGTTCAGTGAACAAACCTCCAACAGCAGCGGACACAGTATTTACGCGCCTGAACCTTAACCCTTTCATGCTCCGTCGGACACACCGGCTGTACGGAGCCTGAGCACCGGGATGTGCTGCTGAATTACCGGCTGGGTATAAGCCCTGACCCCCGGTCATGAAGCAGCATAAAGCGGATGTTAAAGAAAAGTCTGTTTATAGAAAAAACGGTCACACACACATGAAGTAGTACACGGAGAGATGACCCTGAACGCATCATACTGGACTAAATACTGTACATTAACGACATTAAAGGGGACACAAAGTAAAGTACAACTGGTATTGAACTAAATACTGTCATTTACCTGTGAAACACCCCAGAACACAAACATGCTGACATACGTGTCACTTTAACGAAACAAACACTACACATTAATGTCATAAAAGATGACCCAAGTGCTGCTGGTGTCAGTATTTAACAAAATAGTCATTAACTGACTAACCCTAACCTGTGAAACACCCCAGAACACAAACCTATTTATATACATGGACTAAAATCAACTTAACATATTACTATGGTATACATTAATGTCATAAAAGGTGAAAGAACTGCAGCTGGTGTCAGTATTTAACAAAATACAGTCATTTAGTTTAGTCACTAATTGGACCTGTGAAATCTACCAAAATAAGAAAAGAGGAAATAAAAATATGCCACGATACTCGGAATATGTACTGTCTATACACAAGTAACCCCCCCAAACTCATCATATGCTGCAATAAACACGGTACATTATGGTCATAAAAGGTGACAGAAGTGGAACTGGTTTCAGTATTTTTCACTATTCAGAGGCTAAAGTAGACCTGTGAAACCTACCAAAATAAAAGAGGAAAGAAAAAGACGTCACATATAAGTATTGTATATACACATACTGTCGATACACAAGTAAAACATCATCCACTCATCATATGCTCCAATAAATACTACACATTAATGTCTTGAAACTGATTATACACTTTATATATATATATATATATATATATATATATATATATATATATATATATATATATATATATATATACACACATACATATTGATTCGCGGGCTGACCCGAAGTGGTTATCCACAGTTACGGGTCATTAAAAAATATTTTTGTGGTTGCAGTTCGTCGGGTCGTTTGAGATAGTCTAGTCCAGTCTTTGTTTCCCCCACACATCACTGAGGTGTAGTACTGCCCTCCCTGGCTTATAATAGAGAGTTCTAATAAAGGATGTCTGCTCAGCTTTCAGGGAGGACCGCTGATGGTCACACACATGCACTAAATATTTAAATATTTGGCTGCAAGACTAAAATATGCATTGATCTCAAACAATGTTGACTCCCTCTGTGTGGAGTTAAACAATGAGAACAAGTGCAGACAAAAAAAAGGGAAAAAGAAAAAAAGAGATAAACATTAAAATAACCTGGTAAATATGCTTCATTAAGTGAATGTCCGTGAAGGTGTCATACACCGTGGTCAGTATCCTACAGTATCAAGGGAGAGAGAGAAAAGATAGTTAGGTGAGTGTATATATATATATATATATATATATATATATATATATATATATATATATATATATATATATATATATATACATATACATATATAGTGATGAGACACTCAGCTCACAAGATCAAGGTGAGATTTCAATAACACTAAATGTCGCACATATTTGCGGTGGATGTCGCACATATTTGCGGTGCATGTCGCACATATTTGCGGTGGATGTCGTACATATTTGCAGTGCATGTCGCACATATTTGCGGTGGATGTCGCACAAAATATAAAAAATTTCAACAAAATTAACCAATAGTATGAATAAATATTTGCAAAATTATAAGTAACATGGAAAAAATTACCAAAAAAAGAAAACTATGATTGAAATTTGATCCCAGGAGTTTTAATTTTGACTTTTTTTTTTTTGATCAGTTGAATTTTGACTCAGTAAAAACAGTAAAAAAGGAAAACAAATTAATTATTAGGAATATTTAAACTCAACCATTCATTCAGAATACATCAGTTGTGACCATTAAGAGTTAATAATCAGCTCATCATTCTCTGCAGAACCTGTTAATGATGTAATGACTTTGAGGTTTAATGGAAGAAGGAATTATCTAATAATTAATTTTTTGTTTTGTTTTTTTCACATTTTTCCATGTGTCTATTATGTGGAACTGCTGAAGTGTCAGGAGTTAAAGGGTTAAACTGAATCATGTGAAAGAAGGAAATATCTAAAATATCCAGGACACTAGCCCTCGAGGACCAGAGTTTGAAACCCCTGCCCTATATTTATATATATATATATATATATATATATATATATATATATATATATATATATATATATATATATATATATATATATATATATATATATATATATACAAACGTGTGTTTGTTTCTTGTCGCTGTAGTTGTTTCTGGTGAAAGGAAGAAATATCTGCTGTTCACTTCATATGTGAATCTGTTTGTTACTGTTTGTGGACTGAGTAACTATTATTAAAGCTCCTCCCATTTTATGTTAAAGCTCCTCCCATTTTCTGTGAGTAAAGGTCTTTCCCTGTTGCCATGGAAACCAGCCTGTAGTTCCACACGCAGACACACAGAGCTGACTGGAGTAAAGTCTGTCTGAATGTTAAACCATGCCTCTGAACTACTGTGATTTTTGGTAAAAGTGTAAATAATTGTTGAAAACAAAGTTGATGATGAGTGACAGGAGGGTGTGAGGAACAAGTACATGTACTTTTTATGTGTGTACTGTGAAAAATAAGTGAGTTAGAACAATTTGAAAAACACTGAACTCAACATGAGACAGAAATGATTTTTCCAATAGAAGTCTATTGACAGAAATCCCTGACATCATCCCAAACAGGTTCCTGTCATTTCACTTTAAAAAGAGCTAGATCTTCAAACCCTGGTTTGTTTGAATTCTCACAACCATGGCAACATTTGTGGAAAAGATTGTTTGTCTACTATTTATGGTTTTGCCGTGAGGACGAGTTATTGAGACATTTTTCAGCTTAATTTTTTCTTCTCTCGTGCTCTAGCGATGACATCACCCACTGATAAAAAGTCAGATTTTGGTCTTTTCAGGGTGGATTTACTGAGTTCTCTATCGACAACCGTAAATCACACCCTCAGAAAAGATAGTTAGGTGAGTGTATATATATATATATATATATATATATATATATATATATATATATATATATATATATATATATATATATATATACATATACATATATAGTGATGAGACACTCAGCTCACAAGATCAAGGTGAGATTTCAATAACACTAAATGTCGCACATATTTGCGGTGGATGTCGCACATATTTGCGGTGCATGTCGCACATATTTGCGGTGGATGTCGTACATATTTGCAGTGCATGTCGCACATATTTGCGGTGGATGTCGCACATATTTGCGGTGGATGTCGCACATATTTGCGGTGGATGTCGTACATATTTGCAGTGCATGTCGCACATATTTGCGGTCGATGTCGCACATATTTGCAGTGGATGTCGTACATATTTGCCTTTGATGTCGTACATATTTGCGGTGGATGTCGCACATAATTACGGTCTATGTCGCACATATTTGCGATGGATGTCGCACATATTTGCGGTGGATGTCGTATATATTTGCGGTGGATGTTGCATGCATTTTTTCAGATTTTGCACATATTTGCGGTCGATGTTGAACATATTTGCCTTCAATGTCGCACATATTTGCGGTCGATGTCGCACATATTTGTTGTGGATGTCGTACATATTTGCGGTCGATGTCGCACATATTTGTTGTGGATGTCGTACATATTTGCGGTCGATGTCGCACATATTTGTTGTGGATGTCGTACATATTTGCGGTCGATGTCGCATATATTTGCGGAGGATGTCACACATATTTAAGGTTGTTGTCGCACATATTTGCGGTGGATGTCGTACATATTTGTGGTGGATGTCGCACATATTTGCGGTGGGTGTCGCACATAATTGCTGTCGATTTCGCACATATTTGCGCGTGGATGTCGCAAATATTTGCAGTCAATCTCGTACATATTTGCGGTGGAGGTCGCACATATTTGCAGTGGATGTTGTACATATTTGCCTTCGATGTCGCACATATTTGCGGTGGATGTCGTACATATTTGCGGTGGAGGTCGCACATATTTGCAGTGGATGTTGTACATATTTGCCTTCGATGTCGCACATATTTGCAGTGGATGTTGTACATATTTGCCTTCGATGTCGCACATATTTGCGCGGGGATGTCGCAAATATTTGCAGTCGATCTCGTACATATTTGCGGTCGATGTCGCACAAATTTGCGGTGGATGTCGCACATATTTGCGGTCGATGTTGTACATATTTGCCTTCGATGTCGCACATATTTGCCTTCGATGTCGCACATATTTGCGGTCGATGTCGCACACATTTGAGGTTGTGGATGTCGCACATATTTGCCTTCAATATCGTACATATTTGCGGTCAATGTCGTACATATTTGCGGTCGATGTCCCACATAATTGCGGTGGATGTCGCACATATTTGCGGTTGTTGTCGCACATATTTGTGGTGGATGTTGCACATATTTGCGGTGGATGTCGCACATATTTGTGGTGGATGTCACACATATTTGCCTTCGATATCGTACATATTTGCGGTTGTTGTCGCACATATCTGCGGTTGTTGTCGCATATATTTGCGGTGGATGTCGCACATATTTGCGATTGTGGATGTCGTACATATTTGTGATTGTGGATGTCGTACATATTTGCCTTCGATGTCGTACATATTTGCGGTTGATGTTGCACATATCTGCGGTTGTTGTCGCACATATTTGCGGTGGATGTCGCACATATTTGCCCTTGTTGTCGCACATATTTGCGGTGGATGTCGCACATATTTGCGGTCGATGTCGCACACATTTGAGGTTGTGGATGTCGCACATATTTGCCTTCAATATCGTACATATTTGCGGTCAATGTCGTACATATTTGCGGTCGATGTCCCACATAATTGCGGTTGATGTTGCACATATCTGCGGTTGTTGTTGCACATATTTGCGGTGGATGTCGCACATATTTGCGGTTGTTGACGCACATATTTGCGGTGGATGTCGCACATATTTGCGGTGGATGTCGCACATATTTGCGGTTGTTGTCGCACATATCTGCGGTTGTTGTCGCACATATTTGTGGTGGATGTCGCACATATTTGCGATTGTGGATGTCGTACATATTTGTGATTGTGGATGTCGCACATATTTGCGATTGTGGATGTCGTACATATTTGCCTTCGATGTCGTACATATTTGCGGTGGATGTTGCACATATTTGTGGTGGATGTTGTGCATATCTGCGGTTGTTGTCGCAGATATTTGCGATGGATGTTGTACATATTTGTGGTGGATGTAGCACATATTTGCCTTCGATATCGTACATATTTGCGGTTGATGTCGCTCATATTTTGCGGTTGTTGTCGCACATATCTGCGGTTGTTGTCGCACATATTTGTGGTGGATGTCGCACATATTTGCGATTGTGGATGTCGTACATATTTGTGATTGTGGATGTCGCACATATTTGCGATTGTGGATGTCGAACATATTTGCCTTCGATGTCGTACATATTTGTGGTGGATGTTGTGCATATCTGCGGTTGTTGTCGCAGATATTTGCGATGGATGTTGTACATATTTGTGGTGGATGTCGCACATATTTGCGGTGGATGTCGCACATATGTGGATGTCGCACATATTTGCGGTGGATGTTGTACATATTTGCGGTGGATGTCGCACATATTTGCGGTGGATGTCGTACATATTTGCAATTGTGTATGTTGCACATATTTGCGGTGGATGTCGCACATATTTGCGGTGGATGTTGCACATATTTGCGATGGATGTCACACATATTTGCCTTCGATATTGTACATATTTGCAGTTGTTGTCGCACATATCTGCGGTTGTTGTCACATATATTTGCGGTGGATGTCGCACATATTTGCGATTGTGGATGTCGTATATATTTGCGATTGTGGATGTCGTACATATTTGCCTTCGATGTCGAACATATTTGCGGTGAATGTTGCACATATTTGCGGTGGATGTCGCACATATTTGCGGTGGATGTCGCACATATTTGCGGTTGTTGATGCACATATTTGCGGTGGATGTCGCACATATTTGCCCTTGTTGTCGCACATATTTGCGGTGGATGTTGCACATGTCTGCGGTTGTTGTCGCACATATTTGCGGTGGATGTTGCACATATCTGCGGTTGTTGTCACACATATTTGCAGTGGATGTCGCACATATCTGCGGTTGTTGTCGCACATATTTGTGCTGGATGTCACACATATTTGCCTTCGATATCGTACATATTTGCGGTTGATGTCGCTCATATTTGCGGTTGTTGTCGCACATATCTGCGGTTGTTGTCGCACATATTTGCGGTGGATGTCGCACATATTTGCGATTGTGGATGTCGTACATATTTGTGATTGTGGATGTCGCACATATTTGCGATTGTGGATGTCGTACATATTTGTGATTGTGGATGTCGCACATATTTGCGATTGTGGATGTCGTACATATTTGCCTTCGATGTCGTACATATTTGCGGTGAATGTTGCACATATTTGTGGTGGATGTCGCACATATTTGCGGTGGATGTCGTACATATTTGCGGTTTATGGCGCTCATATTTGCGGTTGTTGTTGTTGTCACACATATTTGCGGTGGATGTCGCACATATTTGCCATTGTGGATGTCGTACATATTTGCCTGCGATGTCATACATATTTGCGGTTGTTGTCGCACATATTTGCAGTGGATGTCGCACATATTTGAGGTGGATGTCGTGCATTTGCGATTGTGGATGTCGCACATATTTGCGATTGTGGATGTCGTACAAAATTGCCTTTGATGTCGCACATATTTTCCTTCGATGTCGCACATATTTGCAGTCGATGTCGCACATGTTTGCGGTCGATGTCGCACATATTTGCGGTTGTGGATATTGTGGATGTTGCACATATTTGCGGTTGTGGATGTCGCACATATTTGGGGTTGTGGATGTTGCACATATTTGCGGTTGCGGATGTCGCACATTTCTGCGGTTGTGGATGTCGCACATTTCTGCGGTTGTGGATGTTGTGGATGTTGCACATATTTGTGGTTGTGAATGTCGCACATTTCTGCGGTTGTGGATGTCGCACATATTTGCGGTTGTGGATGTCGCACATATTTGTGGTTGTGAATATCGCACATTTCTGCGGTTGTTGATGTCGCACATATTTGTGGTTGTGGATGTCGCACATTTCTGCGGTTGTGGATGTCGCACATATTTGTGGTTGTGGATGTCGCACATTTCTGCGGTTGTGGATGTTGTGGATGTTGCACATATTTGTGGTTGTGGATGTCGCACATTTCTGCGGTTGTGGATGTTGTGGATGTTGCACATATTTGTGGTTGTGGATGTCGCACATTTCTGCGGTTGTGGATGCCGCACATATTTGCGGTTGTGGATGTTGTGGATGTTGCACATATTTGCGATTGTGGATGTCGTACATATTTGCCTTCGATGTCGTACATATTTGCGGTGAATGTTGCACATATTTGTGGTGGATGTCGCACATATTTGCGGTGGATGTTGCACATATTTGTGGTGGATGTCGCACATATTTGCGGCGGATGTCGTACATATTTGCGGTTTATAGCGCTCATATTTGCGGTTGTTGTTGTTGTCACACATATTTGCGGTGGATGTCGCACATATTTGCCATTGTGGATGTCGTACATATTTGCCTGCGATGTCATACATATTTGCGGTTGTTGTCGCACATATTTGCAGTGGATGTCGCACATATTTGCGGTGGATGTCGTACATATTTGCGGTGTATGTCGTACATATTTGAGGTGGATGTCGTACATTTGCGATTGTGGATGTCGCACATATTTGCGATTGTGGATGTCGTACAAAATTGCCTTTGATGTCGCACATATTTTCCTTCGATGTCGCACATATTTGCAGTCGATGTCGCACATATTTGCGGTCGATGTCGCACATATTTGCGGTTGTGGATATTGTGGATGTTGCACATATTTGCGGTTGTGGATGTCGCACATATTTGGGGTTGTGGATGTTGCACATATTTGCGGTGGATGTTGCACATTTCTGCGGTTGTTGTCGCACATATTTGTGGTGGATGTCGCACATATTTGCGATTGTGGATGTCGTACATATTTGTGATTGTGGATGTCGCACATATTTGTGATTGTGGATGTCGCACATATTTGCGATTGTGGATGTCGTACATATTTGCCTTCGATGTCGTACATATTTGCGGTGGATGTTGCACATATTTGTGGTGGATGTTGTGCATATCTGCGGTTGTTGTCGCAGATATTTGCGATGGATGTTGTACATATTTGTGGTGGATGTCGCACATATTTGCGGTGGATGTCGCACATATGTGGATGTCGCACATATTTGCGGTGGATGTTGTACATATTTGCGGTGGATGTCGCACATATTTGCGGTGGATGTCGTACATATTTGCAATTGTGTATGTTGCACATATTTGCGGTGGATGTCGCACATATTTGCGATGGATGTCACACATATTTGCCTTCGATATTGTACATATTTGCAGTTGTTGTCGCACATATCTGCAGTTGTTGTCACATATATTTGCGGTGGATGTCGCACATATTTGCGATTGTGGATGTCGTATATATTTGCGATTGTGGATGTCGTACATATTTGCCTTCGATGTCGTACATATTTGCGGTGAATGTTGCACATATTTGCGGTGGATGTCGCACATATTTGCGGTGGATGTCGCACATATTTGCGGTTGTTGATGCACATATTTGCGGTGGATGTCGCACATATTTGCCCTTGTTGTCGCACATATTTGCGGTGGATGTTGCACATATTTGCGGTGGATGTTGCACATGTCTGCGGTTGTTGTCGCACATATTTGCGGTGGATGTTGCACATATCTGCGGTGGATGTTGCACATGTCTGCGGTTGTTGTCGCACATATTTGCAGTGGATGTTGCACATATCTGCGGTTGTTGTCACACATATTTGCAGTGGATGTCGCACATATTTGCGGTTGTTGTCGCACATATTTGCAGTGGATGTTGCACATATCTGCGGTTGTTGTCGCACATATTTGCGGTGGATGTTGCACATATCTGCGGTTGTTGTCACACATATTTGCGGTGGATGTCGCACATATCTGCGGTTGTTGTCACACATATTTGCGGTGGATGTCGCACATATTTGCGGTTGTTGTCGCACATATTTGCAGTGGATGTTGCACATATCTGCGGTTGTTGTCGCACATATTTGCGGTGGATGTAGCACATATCTGCGGTTGTTGTCACACATATTTGCGGTGGATGTAGCACATATCTGCGGTTGTTGTCACACATATTTGCGGTGGATGTTGCACATATCTGCGGTTGTTGTCACACATATTTGCGGTGGATGTAGCACATATCTGCGGTTGTTGTCACACATATTTGTGCTGGATGTCACACATATTTGCCTTCGATATTGTACATATTTGCGGTTGATGTCGCTCATATTTGCGGTTGTTGTCGCACATATCTGCGGTTGTTGTCGCACATATTTGCGGTGGATGTCGCACATATTTGTGATTGTGGATGTCGCACATATTTGCGATTGTGGATGTCGTACATATTTGCCTTCGATGTCGTACATATTTGCGGTGAATGTTGCACATATTTGTGGTGGATGTCGCACATATTTGCGGTGGATGTCGTACATATTTGCGGTTTATGGCGCTCATATTTGCGGTTGTGGATGTCGTACAAAATTGCCTTTGATGTCGCACATATTTTCCTTCGATGTCGCACATATTTGCAGTCGATGTCGCACATATTTGCGGTCGATGTCGCACATATTTGCGGTTGTGGATATTGTGGATGTTGCACATATTTGCGGTTGTGGATGTCGCACATATTTGGGGTTGTGGATGTTGCACATATATGCGGTTGCGGATGTCGCACATTTCTGCGGTTGTGGATGTCGCACATTTCTGCGGTTGTGGATGTTGTGGATGTTGCACATATTTGTGGTTGTGAATGTCGCACATTTCTGCGGTTGTGGATGTCGCACATATTTGCGGTTGTGGATGTCGCACATATTTGTGGTTGTGAATATCGCACATTTCTGCGGTTGTGGATGTCGCACATATTTGTGGTTGTGGATGTCGCACATTTCTGCGGTTGTGGATGTTGTGGATGTTGCACATATTTGCGGTGGATGTCGCACATATTTGCGGTTGTTGATGCACATATTTGCGGTGGATGTCGCACATATTTGTGGTTGTGGATGTCGCACATTTCTGCGGTTGTGGATGTTGTGGATGTCGCACATATTTGCGGTGGATGTCGCACATATTTGCGGTTGTTGATGCACATATTTGCGGTGGATGTCGCACATATTTGCCCTTGTTGTCGCACATATTTGCGGTGGATGTTGCACATGTCTGCGGTTGTTGTCGCACATATTTGCGGTGGATGTTGCACATATCTGCGGTTGTTGTCACACATATTTGCAGTGGATGTCGCACATATCTGCGGTTGTTGTCGCACATATTTGTGCTGGATGTCACACATATTTGCCTTCGATATCGTACATATTTGCGGTTGATGTCGCTCATATTTGCGGTTGTTGTCGCACATATCTGCGGTTGTTGTCGCACATATTTGCGGTGGATGTCGCACATATTTGCGATTGTGGATGTCGTACATATTTGTGATTGTGGATGTCGCACATATTTGCGATTGTGGATGTCGTACATATTTGTGATTGTGGATGTCGCACATATTTGCGATTGTGGATGTCGTACATATTTGCCTTCGATGTCGTACATATTTGCGGTGAATGTTGCACATATTTGTGGTGGATGTCGCACATATTTGCGGTGGATGTCGTACATATTTGCGGTTTATGGTGCTCATATTTGCGGTTGTTGTTGTTGTCACACATATTTGCGGTGGATGTCGCACATATTTGCCATTGTGGATGTCGTACATATTTGCCTGCGATGTCATACATATTTGCGGTTGTTGTCGCACATATTTGCAGTGGATGTCGCACATATTTGAGGTGGATGTCGTGCATTTGCGATTGTGGATGTCGCACATATTTGCGATTGTGGATGTCGTACAAAATTGCCTTTGATGTCGCACATATTTTCCTTCGATGTCGCACATATTTGCAGTCGATGTCGCACATGTTTGCGGTCGATGTCGCACATATTTGCGGTTGTGGATATTGTGGATGTTGCACATATTTGCGGTTGTGGATGTCGCACATATTTGGGGTTGTGGATGTTGCACATATTTGCGGTTGCGGATGTCGCACATTTCTGCGGTTGTGGATGTCGCACATTTCTGCGGTTGTGGATGTTGTGGATGTTGCACATATTTGTGGTTGTGAATGTCGCACATTTCTGCGGTTGTGGATGTCGCACATATTTGCGGTTGTGGATGTCGCACATATTTGTGGTTGTGAATATCGCACATTTCTGCGGTTGTTGATGTCGCACATATTTGTGGTTGTGGATGTCGCACATTTCTGCGGTTGTGGATGTTGTGGATGTTGCACATATTTGTGGTTGTGGATGTCGCACATTTCTGCGGTTGTGGATGCCGCACATATTTGCGGTTGTGTATGTCGCACATATTCGTGGTCAGTTAAACCATGCCTTTGAACTCCTGTGGTTTTTGGGAAAAGTGTAAATAGTTGGTGAAAACAAAGTTGATCAAAAGTAAGAGTCCACCAATACATTGGTTGGCCGATAAATCGGGCCGATATTTGAGTTTTTTAAGTGCATTGGTCGATTCACATGTTGTTTTTCTGACCCCCACGGTGTCATTTCCAGACGGGCACAGTTGTGTGTTGCCTGTCTGGACGTTAGCATCAAATGTTCAACACTTTAGTTAAAAAGTG
This sequence comes from Siphamia tubifer, assembly GCA_020466265.1. Classification (NCBI taxonomy): domain Eukaryota; kingdom Metazoa; phylum Chordata; class Actinopteri; order Kurtiformes; family Apogonidae; genus Siphamia; species Siphamia tubifer. The sequence goes on from JAIVEL010000024.1 coordinate 2,919,637, forward strand.
AAACACCATCCCTTCATAAATATATTCATGTCATACACTGTTAGAAATCAGAATAATTTTAGACCAGTAACCAATCAAAGGGGTGCTCACAGACACAAGCGTAACAGCTGTTAGCTCAGTTAGCCTCTGTAGCTAAGAGGCTAAGATGTCACCTTACATTCAAAGTTTTCCCATTTTCCACCAACACCGTCTGATGACTGGACTGTTTTGTTCATGTGACCAATTATCTGTGGTGATGACGTATGAAGATTGTTTTCTTCTAAAGCACAGACTTTACTCAGTGTTGGCGAACACTAACAAACACTAACAGACTGTGGACATGAATAACAATGCAAACACTAACTTGCATTAGATTTGCTTTTCATTGTTTTTGTATTGTTTCCATTTTCCGTATTTTATAGGAAAGTTATTTTCACTTTGAAAATAATGATTACGCAGTGTGGACGGTGCACCATATGTTACTTGTTTGGAACTTTGTCTAAATAATTATTTTATGTTCTACAGGTTGTTTAAAAACATAAACACATTTTATTTTTGCAAAAAATACTCAGATATATTTATTTTGAACATTATTGATTATTGGAGTGGGTCAAAGGTCATACAATTGTGAAGGCCTGGGCCTTTGGGGCAAGGGAGGGAGGAACCTTTCCCTGCAGTCGCTCCTCCCTCTGCTCTCCTCTACAGGGGTGCACCCTGGCTCTCCATTGGTCCTGACGGGTGTCTGCCCTTTTAAGAGCTCATCAGCTGCACCTGACGAGGTGGCTCGGCCCTGCATCCGCCGGCATCCATGCAGTGGCTCTCGTTCATTCACAAAACCGACGGTGTACTATTATCGTAAACATGACCGATTAAACATTGACGTAACCGTCCTTTATGTCCACGATCTGAGCCAGTCGTGACACAATGCACAATTATTGCTGCTTGCACAATACTGAATTTCAGAGTGAAAAAGTCTCTCCTAAAGTAACAAAAGTGTAAACAGAAATAGATAACATATATTTTGACCCGTTCTAATAACCGAGTAATGTATTTGTATATTTTGTAAAAATAAAAAGTCTCTTGGAGCTCTTAAACAACATGTATAACATCAAATATTTAAAAGAATTAACATTACACACGAATAGCATATTGTGCACAGTACATAATACTGAAGGTAACAGTGAAAATAACTCCCCTAAAATATAGACAGTGTAATGTGCACAATGTTACATGTTTGTAATTTTAAATATAATTAAGTATTTTATGTTTTATAGGTTTTTTTTAAATATTACAAGTTCTAACTCAATTCATTCATTCATTCATTATCTAAACCCGCTTTATCCGCACTCGGGTCATGGGGGTCACTGGGGGCCTAATCCAGCTACAATGGGTGAAGGCGGGGTACACCCTGTATGAGACGCCAGTTCATCTCAGGGCTGAACATATATAGACAAACAATCACTCTCACATTCACACCTATGGACAATTTTAGATTAACCAATTAACCTATCAGTGCATGTGTTTGGATGGTGGGAGGAAACCGGAGTGCCCGGCGAAAACCCACGCGGACATGGGGAGGACATGCAAACTCCACGCAGAAAGGTCTGGTATAGGATTCCAACCAGGGTCCTTCTTGCTGTGAGGCACGAGTGCTAACCACTGCACCACCGTGCTAACCACTGCACCACCGTGCTAACCACTGCACCACCGTGCTAACCACTGCACCACCGCGCTAACCACTGCACCACCGTGCTAACCACTGCACCACCGCGCTAACCACTGCACCACCGTGCTAACCACTGCACCACCGCGCTAACCACTGCACCACCGCGCTAACCACTGCACCACTGCGCTAACCACTGCACCACCGCGCTAACCACTGCACCACCGCGCTAACCACTGCACCACCGTGCTGCCCTTCTAACTCAATTTGTTTTTTTTATTTCATTTGTTACTGTTAAATACTTATTTTGAACTTGAGCCCTGAAATATGTACAATTTTTTACTTATTTATCAATTTATTTTTACCCACATCAGCCCCAAATATCAGCTTAAGGAAATTGTCAGTCCATATCAGCCATAATGCTAACGTTAGCCCAATGCTATCATAATCCGTTCCCATTTTTCTCTGGCAGTGTGTGTTTATGTTAGTGTTTGTTTGTCATAATATCTAATGTAGTAGACGGGCAGGTTTTTGTGAGGGTTAGATGTTACCCATGACAAATAAAAAAAGAGGATGGTCCCAAACTCCAGGTTTGATCAGTGTTCATACATTTACTGTGACTTACTGCTGTTGCACTAACTAACATAACACTGAATAGCCTGGACCCATTTTCCTCTAGCTTCACCGTTAACAGGGAAGGAGTGGAAGGAAATATAAGATGCTTCTGGACATGACAACAACATCCTGGTATGTTACAATAACTGTTGGTCCATGCTGGTGTCTGTGACATTTAACTTTTACTGGTGCAGAAGTAGGGTTACGCTGAGCTTACGTATGTCTGGTACGAAATGAAGAAGTTGACAAGTGATAGGCAGATAAATCAGCCAATCAGAGCCCAGATGAGTTAACCTGACTCACATCATCTGGCTGAGTTACACTAGACTCACACAAGCATCTGAGGACCATGTGGATCAGATCTACTTCAAAATGAAGGAGCCAATCAGTGTGGGTGGGCGGAGCTACCCTGTGGTATTGTGTCTGGTGTGACGTAAAACAGAAGTAACGGTCGTGTTCACATCCACAACAATGACAGCATGTGTTTTCTATGGACTGGACAATTTCCAGTGTTTTGTTTTCTTTCTTCTTCTGACCAGGTTTGTCAACAGTTTGATCACATGGTTCCACTGGTGGGTACAGAAATAGTACCAGTGCAGAAGCCCATGGTTACTGTGGTACCCCCCATAGTTTTCATTTATTTATTTTTTATTTATTCTATTTTGGTCAAAATACAAAACAAGGCGGTAAGACACAGTTTCACACATAATAAAACCACTGCTTGACCAAAAAGGTCTATGGCTGAAGCTGAAGCTTATTTAGCACCGCTATGTTAAACAAGAAAAAAACAAACAAAACAACAACAAAAGCCCACAATGCAAAAGCTTAAGCTTGATGTCATTTTTTCTTTCACCTTCTCTACTTTCTCCTTTCCTTTTCTCCCTCTCTCTCTCTCTCTCTCGCCCTCTCTCCCTCACACTCTCTCTCCCTCTCTTTCTCTCGCCCTTCTTACTTTTACTTCCTTTATCCTAGTTTCCTTTTTCATTCCTCTTTCTTCCATTCTCACTTATACATGCATATAAATACACACACACACACACACACACACACACACACACACACACACACACATATACATATATATATATAAAGATAAACAGAAATAGATTACAAAACAAACAAAAATAGTAAATTGATTAGTAAATCAATCAATTAGTTAGTTATTAGTAATATTAATACTACTATTACTGCTAATAATACTAATAAGACAGTGTAGTTGTGTGTTTGTATAATATGTGTTTGTTTACTCCTACAGAGCAGTGTATTTATCAATGACCCTTGTTTTGTATAATGTTTTGAATATGTTTATAGAGTTTGTTGTTTTTAGTTCATTGTCCAGAATGTTCTACAGATGTACTCCTTTGACTCTAGTGCTTTTTCCTTTAGTATTTGTTCTTGCTTTTATTTAATTGAATATTGCAGTGAACAGTTCCTGATGCATTCTGGGAGAATATTATTGTCTATACATGATAACAGCTGTGTTTAGGTTTGTTAAGTCTTCTAGTTTTAGAAGTCTGTTTTTAATGAAGAGTGAATTTGTTGGTGTAAGATAGTCATAATGATTGATAATTCTTTATTTTTTTGTAGAATAAAAACTGAATGGATTATTGATTTAAACGTGTGTCCCCACACTTCCACACAGTAAGTTAAATATGACAATAATAGAGAGCACTATAGTGTGTGGAGGGATTTATTGTTTACACAGTATTTGACTTTGTATAAGATAGCAATTGTTTTAGATATTTTTATTTTTAAGTTGAGTTTATCATCAATTATAACACCTACAAATGATGTTTGTTTACTTGTTCAATAGCTCTGTCATTAATAGATATTTTTTATTGGAATTTAGATTTTTTTTTTCCAAATAAAATACAATTTGTCTCGTCATTTGAACCCACTTTATCCTCACTAGGGTCATGGGGGTCACTGGGGGCCTAATCCAGCTACAATGGGTGAAGGCGGGGTCAGAGGTCACCCTGTATGAGTCTCCAGTTCATCTCAGGACTGAACATATTTAGACAAACAATCACTGATACATTCACACCTATGGGTGATTTAGATTAACCAGTTAACTAGTTAACTAGTTAACCAGTTAACTAGTTAACCTATTAGTGCATGTGTTTGGATGGTGGGAGGAGCCAGAGTACCTGGAGAAAACCCACACAGACACGAGGAGAACAGGTAAACTCTACACAGAAAGGTCTGGTGTGGGAATAGAACCAACAACCTTCTGTCTGTGAGACACTAGTGCTAACCACTGCACTACCATGCCGCCCAAAATGAAATTTGTTTTATTTATATTTAATGATAATTGATTTATGTCAAACCATTTTTGAAGAATTTTTAGATCATTTTTTACTGCATTCAAGAGCTGTTCAGGATCTGGACCAGAGGCATACAGGCGTGTGTCATCAGCAAATAAAACACAATTAACATTTTGCAAGACATCACAGATATCATTTATGAACAATTTAAAAAGCTTGGGGTCAACAACAGAGCCTTGTGGAACTCCATAGGTTACCAGTTGGGTATCTGAATTGACTCCATTTAAATGCACATGTTTCCTGTTAGCGACGTAGCTTTATAGCCATGTGTGAGCAGTGCCTCTTATTCCATATCTGTACAGTTTATTATTATTATTGTTGTTGTTATTGTTGTGTGGTGGATAGTATCAAATGTCTTAAATCTATAAACACTTCTACAGTGAATTCTCAGTTTTCTGTTGTATTTTAAATACTGTCAATAAGTTCAGTTACAGATATTAATGTAGATGTTTTGGGTTTAAAACCATATTGATGTTTACTTAGTAAATGGTGCTTATAAATAAAAATGTCCAACTGATCTATAAAAGGTTTTTGGAGGATTTTAGAAAATTGAGGGAGTAGTGACACTGGTGTGTATTTGGTGAGTAGTTGTTTTGTCTCCATTTTTATATATAGGAATAACTTTATTAATGGTGGAAAATAACTGCTTGGATAAATAACAAATGTAAGTTTAAAATAGTTTAATGATACTTTATGTGGTTTGTTGGTTTATTGTTGTTAATATTTCATGCTCATCTACATTGTTAATACAGATGGAATAATAATAATAATAATAATAATAATGTGGATTCATATGAATGACTTCTTCATCTAAACCACGTTTATCATGAGGCTCCACTATTTTATTTAAAGTTTCCATTCTAACATTCACAAAAAACTCATTAAATTCATCGTTAGTCTCTGTAGGTTTGTCTATTATTGTGTTGTTTTTAGTCATGTGATTCTGGAGCTTTCTGTTACTGGTGCCATTCTTAATTCTATTCAGTATTTTCCAGGTACCTTGAATATTCCTTTAGTGTTGGTCCAGTATCTTCTAATAATAGTCCTTTGACTTTTCCTAATAATATTAATGAACTTGTTTTTATATTTCTTCTATCTAGTTTCTGACTCCTCATTTTTGTTTATTAACAAGGTTTTATTAAGTCGATTTTTATTATTGAAATATTTTTTATTCCTATAATCATCCAAGGTTTGACATGTATGTGTTTAAATCTTTTTAAAGGGACAGTGTCTGTCCTAAAGCCTCATTCAAACAGACAGACAGACATTATAAGACATGTTTGGGTCGTCCCAGGTAGGGCTGCTCCATTATAGAAAAAATAATAATCCTGATTATTTTTGCCATAATTGAAATCACAATTATTGAAACGATTATTCACTTTAAAAAGTGATTTATTTTTTTCACAAATTAAAAAACTATATATATATATATATATATATATATATATATATATATATATATATATAATAAAAAATGTTCCTCTCGCCCCACGTGGGCGGTGTCTCCTTCAGACTCGGGTCCTCTACCAGAGGCCCCTCCCACCTGGGCGGTGTCTCCTTCAGACTCGGGTCCTGTACCAGAGGTGTGGGAGCCTGAGGGTTCTGTGCAGGATCTTAGCTGTTCCTAACAATGTTCTCTTTTGGACACAGATCTCTGATGTTGTTCCTGGTATCTGCTGGAGACATTGTCCCAGCTTGGGGGTCACTGCCCCTAGTGCCCCCATCACTACTGGTACCACTGTTGGATAGCTGGATAGCTTAGTGGTCTACACCACTGACTTTGGTGCGGAAGGTTGCCGGTTTGAATCCCAGGTGTGCCCTTAGGCAAGGCACTTTACGCTATACATGCCTATACCTCACGATGAGCGATACAATAAATAGAGTCCGGCTCGGACGGCGCCCGGGACAACAAGGTCCGCGTTAGGGGTTGAGGAACCAGGACACCCTGATGTTAAATTGGCTACTGGTCTTCATTTCTGTTCTCAAGTGGTCCTCAACAGCTTCTCTGTTCTCATCATTAACATATGTGACCCACCACCAGTAAACCAGGCATAAGTGTGTGTAAATCCAAACAGAGTTATGTGTGTATCTTGGTAGAGTGGAAACTAAGGTTTAAGATGGTGAAAAAATGATGTTTCTATCACAAGTAGAACCAAAGTTATGGTCATTTTAATATCCACATTTGGACATATTTTACAATTTGCATATTTTTAGATATTGTCCGTTAAAGTTTTGGACTGTTTTGGGGTAGGAAGTCCTTAGCAACGCATAATAATTTGTATCCGATTGACACAAATTGTTGACAGATGTTAAAGGACACTCTGATGGACATGTCACAGAAGTTTTATATATTATAATAATAGGACAGAAGTGTGACGTATTATAATCATTTGGCTTACACCATTGGACAGAACATTCAATATAAGCTTTTACCTCGTACCAAACACTTGGGTGTTTACCCACGGAACGGAGATCGTTTTGTTCGGCGAAAAGAGGTGGAAGTCGTCTTTGTCTTTGCTCAGCAATACCTGAACTTTTGTCACCGCTTAAATAATTGACTCAATAAACACCTTTATTGATTGGATTTCAATGTAATGACCACAGGAAGTGAACATAGAGGTGTTCAATTCAATTCAATTCAATTTTATTTATAAAGCCCTAAATCACAACAAAGTCGTCTCAGAGGGCTTTACAAAAACATAATCAACTACAGAAATACATGAAAAGTCCCAGGCATCCCCTGTCCTTAGACCCTCCCCCTGTCCTTAGACCCTCCCCCTGTCCTTAGACCCTCCCCCTGTCCTTAGACCCTCCTTCTCGGCAAGAAAAAACTTCCAAACCCAGTGGGAAAAAGAATAAATCTTGAGGAGAACCACATTGAAGGACAGATCCACTCCCATGGACGGACAGACTATAGATGAACGTCCATGTATAAATGAAGGAGGGGGGGCTGGTCCAGACAGGCAGGGGCGGTGGTCCGGGGTCACAGGTCAGCACAGGTGAGATACTGCAGATCCTGTCGTCCATGGCTCCCGTGCAGACACTGTCAGGAGAGCCACCACTCCCCCCAGGGGGGGAGGGGGGAAAGGGGACACCAGGTGACTAGTCATGAACAGACTTGGTATGAAAGATATGTTATAAAAATGACAGAAACAGGTGTGAGAGAGAGAAAGAGAAGAAAGAACTCAGTGTCTGTACTTCCCCCAGCATTCTAACTCCTAGGGCAGCCTAGACTGAACTGTGACTCATACATCATGTATACATGATATATGAGTCACATCATTTTTAACTAACCTGACCATAGGCTTTCTCAAACAGGAATGTTTTCAACCTAATTTTAAATGTAGAGACTGTTTCTGCGTTTTTAATATTAAAGGGAAGATGATTCCATAAGACAGTAACCATGGTAACTAAAGGCTCTAGCTCCTACTGTACTTTTAGAAACCCTAGGAACTTTCAGTAAACCTGCATTCTGAGAACGAAGGGTTCTATTGGGTTGGTACGGAACCAGATCATCTTTAAGATAAGAGGGCTCCATACTATTAACCCCTGACCCCTAACCCTAACCCATACCATTAATGGTTTTATATGTAAGGAGGAGGATTTTAAATTTAATTCTAGACTCAACTGGAAGCCAGTGAAGGGTTTGGAGCACAGGGGTGATGTTGTTAAGGTGTTAAGGTACCGTTTTTTGATAAGGTGTAAACACTAATAACAAATCACCTTCCAGCCTAAATTTGGCTGTAGCTCTGAACGGCTCAGCGCCACTTATGCCTGGTTTGGTGGTGGTGGGTCACATATTTCATTTTAAATCTTGGGTCTAAGACAGAGACAATGTCCAGAAGTTGTTGTACATCTGGACCACTGTCCTTCTCATTCAGGTAGTCCAGGACTTTCGTTTCGATGTTTTTGCACAAATCTACATCATCTTGTTGATGTGCCAGAATTGTGTTATTGAGAAGATGAAGTGTAGGCCTCACAAAGGAGACACTAATGTAGGGCGCCCCTGAAAGAGCATCCGTGAATTCAGTGAGAGGACCAAGAGTGTCAAGCACACCAGTGTCCTGCCAAGTGTGTCCTGTGACAATCATGACTTGTCTTGATCCCCATCTAGTGGGACATTCCATTTTTAAAGAATGCTCAGGCAGTCCAAGTTGTTTCTTTTCCCTTTTTTTCTTCCAACTGTAGGAAAAGCTGACGACAATCTTCTTCCAAACACCCACTGCATCATTCACACTGGTGTCCTTCATTAGGTTTTCTGAACATGTAAAAACAAAAATCCATACTTAGTTATTATTGTCTGTAATACTACCATTACTATAATATCATTACTGGTACCCATATTATTATAGTACTACTGGAATGTACATAACCTTATACTTAATGTACATAGAAGAGAATATCTACTGGAAAATTGACACTTGTATCAGAAGTTGTATTTGTAAACTACATATGAAAATTAAAGTGTCTTTACAGTTCACTTAAGGCAAGTTTAATTGACAAGTAATTTATGGCTTCAGTGCAGTGTTTTAACAGTGTATTTAATACACTGCAGCCTTGTCCATTTAACTCTGCAGCCTTGTCCATTTAACTCTGCAGCCTTGTCCATTTAACTCTGCAGCCTTGTCCATTTAACACTGCAGCCTTGTCCATTTAACTCTGCAGCCTTGTCCATTTAACTCTGCAGCCTTGTCCATTTAACTCTGCAGCCTTGTCCATTTAACTCTGCAGCCTTGTCCATTTAACACTGCAGCCTTGTCCATTTAACTCTGCAGCCTTGTCCATTTAACACTGCAGCCTTGTCCATTTAACTCTGCAGCCTTGTCCATTTAACACTGCAGCCTTGTCCATTTAACACTGCAGCCTTGTCCATTTAACACTGCAGCCTTGTCCATTTAACACTGCAGCCTTGTCCATTTAACTCTGCAGCCTTGTCCATTTAACACTGCAGCCTTGTCCATTTAACTCTGCAGCCTTGTCCCTTTAACACTGCAGCCTTGTCCATTTAACACTGCAGCCTTGTCCATTTAACTCTGCAGCCTTGTCCATTTAACTCTGCAGCCTTGTCCATTTAACTCTGCAGCCTTGTCCATTTAACACTGCAGCCTTGTCCATTTAACTCTGCAGCCTTGTCCATTTAACTCTGCAGCCTTGTCAATTTAACACTGCAGCCTTGTCCATTTAACTCTGCAGCCTTGTCCATTTAACTCTGCAGCCTTGTCCATTTAACACTGCAGCCTTGTCCATTTAACACTGCAGCCTTGTCCATTTAACACTGCAGCCTTGTCCATTTAACTCTGCAGCCTTGTCCATTTAACTCTGCAGCCTTGTCAATTTAACACTGCAGCCTTGTCCATTTAACTCTGCAGCCTTGTCCATTTAACACTGCAGCCTTGTCCATTTAACTCTGCAGCCTTGTCCATTTAACACTGCAGCCTTGTCCATTTAACACTGCAGCCTTGTCCATTCAAACTCCACGCCCCCAGAGCGTCTTTCAGGCCGTTAACAACGTTTTGGCTTGTGTGGTGTTCAGGCATGAATGCCGTTTGAAGGCATTTGACATGGAGGTAGAAGTCCGCATCAATGGTTCACAGTCAGGCTCATGTACAGAGGTGTGTGGTGATGGTTAGAATCCCTCTGATAGTAGTTTATTTGCATATAATACAGACAAAGCTGACTGTGTGAAGACCGCTAACCCAGGGTTTGGATCATATATTTGAAGGCAGAGTTTTGGACAGTGTGTCTATGTGATGTGGTTGAGGATGCAGTGGAAGTTGACGGTGTGGTCTTTGTTTTTTCATTTCATCATCATAGACGGTTCGGTGGTTACATCTTAGGTGGTTGAAAAGGTTAGTTGTGTTTCCAGTTGGAGCAGAGACGACAACAAAGCACCTTTTTACATATTATGTTTTTGCTGCTCGTCTTCTTCCTCATAACCAAAGTGTTCCTAAATGACCCTCGTGCCTACAGGCACTTTTTCTAATCATCGTTCCACGTGTAGCTAGTAGATGTAAATGGTGGGTGTGCATGAGCTGCGGGCGTGCACATGCACGAGCGTGGATGCGCTTGCGCACGAACACGCGCGCAATGAAGCGTCAATAATTGTATTTTGTCCATTCCACATTTTTGGTAATCGACCAGCCTAATAATCGTATTGGTGATTTAAATGTGATTTTTGGACGTGGTTCTTAAACGTGTCAGTGTATATTTGTTGTTTGTACAGATGGTCACTTCTGTCATTGATGAGTAGAACAGCTGTTATTTGTTTTTCTATAGTGTAAATATTATAGATTTGAATAAATGATTGTCATATTTATTATGAATTGAAATGTCTTAACATATTTCATTCTTCTCAGTCCCCGTTAGTGAACTCATGTGACAGCGTGTGTTATTGTTACTAATGTCCAGTGTTTGTTCCATTAAAGTGATGACGTTCCTTCATATTTAGGGTTAAAGCGTGTGTTATTGTTACTAATGTCCAGTGTTTGTTCCATTAAAGTGATGACGTTCCTTCATATTTAGGGTTAAAGCGTGTGTTATTGTTACTAATGTCCAGTGTTTGTTCCATTAAAGTGATGACGTTCCTTCATATTTAGGGTTAAAGCGTGTGTTATTGTTACTAATGTCCACTGTTTGTTCCATTAAAGTGGTGACGTTCCTTCATATTTAGGGTTAAAGCGTGTGTTATTGTTACTAATGTCCAGTGTTTGTTCCATTAAAGTGATGACGTTCCTTCATATTTAGGGTTAAAGCGTGTGTTATTGTTACTAATGTCCAGTGTTTGTTCCATTAAAGTGATGACGTTCCTTCATATTTAGGGTTAAAGCGTGTGTTATTGTTACTAATGTCCAGTGTTTGTTCCATTAAAGTGATGACGTTCCTTCATATTTAGGGTTAAAGCGTGTGTTATTGTTACTAATGTCCAGTGTTTGTTCCATTAAAGTGATGACGTTCCTTCATATTTAGGGTTAAAGCGTGTGTTATTGTTACTAATGTCCAGTGTTTGTTCCATTAAAGTGATGACGTTCCTTCATATTTAGGGTTAAAGCGTGTGTTATTGTTACTAATGTCCAGTGTTTGTTCCATTAAAGTGATGACGTTCCTTCATATTTAGGGTTAAAGCGTGTGTTATTGTTACTAATGTCAGTGTTTGTTCCATTAAAGTGATGACGTTCCTTCATATTTAGGGTTAAAGCGTGTGTTATTGTTACTAATGTCCAGTGTTTGTTCCATTAAAGTGATGACGTTCCTTCATATTTAGGGTTAAAGCGTGTGTTATTGTTACTAATGTCCAGTGTTTGTTCCATTAAAGTGATGACGTTCCTTCATATTTAGGGTTAAAGCGTGTGTTATTGTTACTAATGTCCAGTGTTTGTTCCATTAAAGTGATGACGTTCCTTCATATTTAGGGTTAAAGCGTGTGTTATTGTTACTAATGTCCAGTGTTTGTTCCATTAAAGTGATGACGTTCCTTCATATTTAGGGTTAAAGCGTGTGTTATTGTTACTAATGTCCAGTGTTTATGTTCCATTAAAGTGATGACGTTCCTTCATATTTAGGGTTAAAGCGTGTGTTATTGTTACTAATGTCCAGTGTTTGTTCCATTAAAGTGATGACGTTCCTTCATATTTAGGGTTAAAGCGTGTGTTATTGTTACTAATGTCCAGTGTTTGTTCCATTAAAGTGATGACGTTCCTTCATATTTAGGGTTAAAGCGTGTGTTATTGTTACTAATGTCCAGTGTTTGTTCCATTAAAGTGATGACGTTCCTTCATATTTAGGGTTAAAGCGTGTGTTATTGTTACTAATGTCCAGTGTTTGTTCCATTAAAGTGATGACGTTCCTTCATATTTAGGGTTAAAGCGTGTGTTATTGTTACTAATGTCCAGTGTTTATGTTCCATTAAAGTGATGACGTTCCTTCATATTTAGGGTTAAAGCGTGTGTTATTGTTACTAATGTCCAGTGTTTGTTCCATTAAAGTGATGACGTTCCTTCATATTTAGGGTTAAAGCGTGTGTTATTGTTACTAATGTCCAGTGTTTGTTCCATTAAAGTGATGACGTTCCTTCATATTTAGGGTTAAAGCGTGTGTTATTGTTACTAATGTCCAGTGTTTGTTCCATTAAAGTGATGACGTTCCTTCATATTTAGGGTTAAAGCGTGTGTTATTGTTACTAATGTCCAGTGTTTGTTCCATTAAAGTGATGACGTTCCTTCATATTTAGGGTTAAAGCGTGTGTTATTGTTACTAATGTCCAGTGTTTGTTCCATTAAAGTGATGACGTTCCTTCATATTTAGGGTTAAAGCGTGTGTTATTGTTACTAATGTCCAGTGTTTGTTCCATTAAAGTGATGACGTTCCTTCATATTTAGGGTTAAAGCGTGTGTTATTGTTACTAATGTCCAGTGTTTGTTCCATTAAAGTGATGACGTTCCTTCATATTTAGGGTTAAAGCGTGTGTTATTGTTACTAATGTCCAGTGTTTGTTCCATTAAAGTGATGACGTTCCTTCATATTTAGGGTTAAAGCGTGTGTTATTGTTACTAATGTCCAGTGTTTGTTCCATTAAAGTGATGACGTTCCTTCATATTTAGGGTTAAAGCGTGTGTTATTGTTACTAATGTCCAGTGTTTGTTCCATTAAAGTGATGACGTTCCTTCATATTTAGGGTTAAAGCGTGTGTTATTGTTACTAATGTCCAGTGTTTGTTCCATTAAAGTGATGACGTTCCTTCATATTTAGGGTTAAAGCGTGTGTTATTGTTACTAATGTCCAGTGTTTGTTCCATTAAAGTGATGACGTTCCTTCATATTTAGGGTTAAAGCGTGTGTTATTGTTACTAATGTCCAGTGTTTGTTCCATTAAAGTGATGACGTTCCTTCATATTTAGGGTTAAAGCGTGTGTTATTGTTACTAATGTCCAGTGTTTGTTCCATTAAAGTGATGACGTTCCTTCATATTTAGGGTTAAAGCGTGTGTTATTGTTACTAATGTCCAGTGTTTGTTCCATTAAAGTGATGACGTTCCTTCATATTTAGGGTTAAAGCGTGTGTTATTGTTACTAATGTCCAGTGTTTGTTCCATTAAAGTGATGACGTTCCTTCATATTTAGGGTTAAAGCGTGTGTTATTGTTACTAATGTCCAGTGTTTGTTCCATTAAAGTGATGACGTTCCTTCATATTTAGGGTTAAAGCGTGTGTTATTGTTACTAATGTCCAGTGTTTGTTCCATTAAAGTGATGACGTTCCTTCATATTTAGGGTTAAAGCGTGTGTTATTGTTACTAATGTCCAGTGTTTGTTCCATTAAAGTGATGACGTTCCTTCATATTTAGGGTTAAAGCGTGTGTTATTGTTACTAATGTCCAGTGTTTGTTCCATTAAAGTGATGACGTTCCTTCATATTTAGGGTTAAAGCGTGTGTTATTGTTACTAATGTCCAGTGTTTGTTCCATTAAAGTGATGACGTTCCTTCATATTTAGGGTTAAAGCGTGTGTTATTGTTACTAATGTCCAGTGTTATGTTCCATTAAAGTGATGACGTTCCTTCATATTTAGGGTTAAAGCGTGTGTTATTGTTACTAATGTCCAGTGTTTGTTCCATTAAAGTGATGACGTTCCTTCATATTTAGGGTTAAAGCGTGTGTTATTGTTACTAATGTCCAGTGTTTGTTCCATTAAAGTGATGACGTTCCTTCATATTTAGGGTTAAAGCGTGTGTTATTGTTACTAATGTCCAGTGTTTGTTCCATTAAAGTGATGACGTTCCTTCATATTTAGGGTTAAAGCGTGTGTTATTGTTACTAATGTCCAGTGTTTGTTCCATTAAAGTGATGACGTTCCTTCATATTTAGGGTTAAAGCGTGTGTTATTGTTACTAATGTCCAGTGTTTGTTCCATTAAAGTGATGACGTTCCTTCATATTTAGGGTTAAAGCGTGTGTTATTGTTACTAATGTCCAGTGTTTGTTCCATTAAAGTGATGACGTTCCTTCATATTTAGGGTTAAAGCGTGTGTTATTGTTACTAATGTCCAGTGTTTGTTCCATTAAAGTGATGACGTTCCTTCATATTTAGGGTTAAAAGCGTGTGTTATTGTTACTAATGTCCAGTGTTTGTTCCATTAAAGTGATGACGTTCCTTCATATTTAGGGTTAAAGCGTGTGTTATTGTTACTAATGTCCAGTGTTTGTTCCATTAAAGTGATGACGTTCCTTCATATTTAGGGTTAAAGCGTGTGTTATTGTTACTAATGTCCAGTGTTTGTTCCATTAAAGTGATGACGTTCCTTCATATTTAGGGTTAAAAGCGTGTGTTATTGTTACTAATGTCCAGTGTTTGTTCCATTAAAGTGATGACGTTCCTTCATATTTAGGGTTAAAGCGTGTGTTATTGTTACTAATGTCCAGTGTTTGTTCCATTAAAGTGATGACGTTCCTTCATATTTAGGGTTAAAGCGTGTGTTATTGTTACTAATGTCCAGTGTTTGTTCCATTAAAGTGATGACGTTCCTTCATATTTAGGGTTAAAGCGTGTGTTATTGTTACTAATGTCCAGTGTTTGTTCCATTAAAGTGATGACGTTCCTTCATATTTAGGGTTAAAGCGTGTGTTATTGTTACTAATGTCCAGTGTTTGTTCCATTAAAGTGATGACGTTCCTTCATATTTAGGGTTAAAGCGTGTGTTATTGTTACTAATGTCCAGTGTTTGTTCCATTAAAGTGATGACGTTCCTTCATATTTAGGGTTAAAGCGTGTGTTATTGTTACTAATGTCCAGTGTTTTGTTCCATTAAAGTGATGACGTTCCTTCATATTTAGGGTTAAAGCGTGTGTTATTGTTACTAATGTCAGTGTTTGTTCCATTAAAGTGATGACGTTCCTTCATATTTAGGGTTAAAGCGTGTGTTATTGTTACTAATGTCAGTGTTTGTTCCATTAAAGTGATGACGTTCCTTCATATTTAGGGTTAAAGCGTGTGTTATTGTTACTAATGTCCAGTGTTTGTTCCATTAAAGTGATGACGTTCCTTCATATTTAGGGTTAAAGCGTGTGTTATTGTTACTAATGTCCAGTGTTTGTTCCATTAAAGTGATGACGTTCCTTCATATTTAGGGTTAAAGCGTGTGTTATTGTTACTAATGTCCAGTGTTTGTTCCATTAAAGTGATGACGTTCCTTCATATTTAGGGTTAAAGCGTGTGTTATTGTTACTAAATGTCCAGTGTTTGTTCCATTAAAGTGATGACGTTCCTTCATATTTAGGGTTAAAGCGTGTGTTATTGTTACTAATGTCCAGTGTTTGTTCCATTAAAGTGATGACGTTCCTTCATATTTAGGGTTAAAGCGTGTGTTATTGTTACTAATGTCCAGTGTTTGTTCCATTAAAGTGATGACGTTCCTTCATATTTAGGGTTAAAGCGTGTGTTATTGTTACTAAATGTCCAGTGTTTGTTCCATTAAAGTGATGACGTTCCTTCATATTTAGGGTTAAAGCGTGTGTTATTGTTACTAATGTCCAGTGTTTGTTCCATTAAAGTGATGACGTTCCTTCATATTTAGGGTTAAAGCGTGTGTTATTGTTACTAATGTCCAGTGTTTGTTCCATTAAAGTGATGACGTTCCTTCATATTTAGGGTTAAAGCGTGTGTTATTGTTACTAATGTCCAGTGTTTTGTTCCATTAAAGTGATGACGTTCCTTCATATTTAGGGTTAAAAGCGTGTGTTATTGTTACTAATGTCCAGTGTTTTGTTCCATTAAAGTGATGACGTTCCTTCATATTTAGGGTTAAAGCGTGTGTTATTGTTACTAATGTCCAGTGTTTGTTCCATTAAAGTGATGACGTTCCTTCATATTTAGGGTTAAAGCGTGTGTTATTGTTACTAATGTCCAGTGTTTGTTCCATTAAAGTGATGACGTTCCTTCATATTTAGGGTTAAAGCGTGTGTTATTGTTACTAATGTCCAGTGTTTGTTCCATTAAAGTGATGACGTTCCTTCATATTTAGGGTTAAAGCGTGTGTTATTGTTACTAATGTCCAGTGTTTGTTCCATTAAAGTGATGACGTTCCTTCATATTTAGGGTTAAAGCGTGTGTTATTGTTACTAATGTCCAGTGTTTGTTCCATTAAAGTGATGACGTTCCTTCATATTTAGGGTTAAAGCGTGTGTTATTGTTACTAATGTCCAGTGTTTGTTCCATTAAAGTGATGACGTTCCTTCATATTTAGGGTTAAAGCGTGTGTTATTGTTACTAATGTCCAGTGTTTGTTCCATTAAAGTGATGACGTTCCTTCATATTTAGGGTTAAAGCGTGTGTTATTGTTACTAATGTCCAGTGTTTGTTCCATTAAAGTGATGACGTTCCTTCATATTTAGGGTTAAAGCGTGTGTTATTGTTACTAATGTCCAGTGTTTGTTCCATTAAAGTGATGACGTTCCTTCATATTTAGGGTTAAAGCGTGTGTTATTGTTACTAATGTCCAGTGTTTGTTCCATTAAAGTGATGACGTTCCTTCATATTTAGGGTTAAAGCGTGTGTTATTGTTACTAATGTCCAGTGTTTGTTCCATTAAAGTGATGACGTTCCTTCATATTTAGGGTTAAAGCGTGTGTTATTGTTACTAATGTCCAGTGTTTGTTCCATTAAAGTGATGACGTTCCTTCATATTTAGGGTTAAAGCGTGTGTTATTGTTACTAATGTCCAGTGTTTGTTCCATTAAAGTGATGACGTTCCTTCATATTTAGGGTTAAAGCGTGTGTTATTGTTACTAATGTCCAGTGTTTGTTCCATTAAAGTGATGACGTTCCTTCATATTTAGGGTTAAAGCGTGTGTTATTGTTACTAATGTCCAGTGTTTTGTTCCATTAAAGTGATGACGTTCCTTCATATTTAGGGTTAAAGCGTGTGTTATTGTTACTAATGTCCAGTGTTTGTTCCATTAAAGTGATGACGTTCCTTCATATTTAGGGTTAAAGCGTGTGTTATTGTTACTAATGTCCAGTGTTTTGTTCCATTAAAGTGATGACGTTCCTTCATATTTAGGGTTAAAGCGTGTGTTATTGTTACTAATGTCCAGTGTTTGTTCCATTAAAGTGATGACGTTCCTTCATATTTAGGGTTAAAGCGTGTGTTATTGTTACTAATGTCCAGTGTTTGTTCCATTAAAGTGATGACGTTCCTTCATATTTAGGGTTAAAGCGTGTGTTATTGTTACTAATGTCCAGTGTTTTGTTCCATTAAAGTGATGACGTTCCTTCATATTTAGGGTTAAAGCGTGTGTTATTGTTACTAATGTCCAGTGTTTGTTCCATTAAAGTGATGACGTTCCTTCATATTTAGGGTTAAAGCGTGTGTTATTGTTACTAATGTCCAGTGTTTGTTTCCATTAAAGTGATGACGTTCCTTCATATTTAGGGTTAAAGCGTGTGTTATTGTTACTAATGTCCAGTGTTTGTTCCATTAAAGTGATTGACGTTCCTTCAT
>JAIVEL010000024.1:2937804-3165304 GCA_020466265.1 Siphamia tubifer
AAATATTTATGTAAATGTAAAGAGTATAAAGTACATATATTTATATAAATGTAAAGAATATAAAGTACAAATATTTATATAAATGTAAAGAGTATAAAGTACAAATATTTATATAAATGTAAAGAGTATAAAGTACAAATATTTATGTAAATGTAAAGAGTATAAAGTACATATATTTATATAAATGTAAAGAGTATAAAGTACAAATATTTATATAAATGTAAAGAGTATAAAGTACATATATTTATATAAATGTAAAGAGTATAAAGTACAAATATTTATATAAATGTAAAGAGTATAAAGTACATATATTTATATAAATGTAAAGAGTATAAAGTACAAATATTTATATAAATGTAAAGAGTATAAAGTACAAATATTTATGTAAATGTAAAGAGTATAAAGTACATATATTTATATAAATGTAAAGAGTATAAAGTACAAATATTTATATAAATGTAAAGAGTATAAAGTACAAATATTTATGTAAATGTAAAGAGTATAAAGTACATATATTTATATAAATGTAAAGAGTATAAAGTACATATATTTATATAAATGTAAAGAGTATAAAGTACAAATATTTATGTAAATGTAAAGAGTATAAAGTACATATATTTATATAAATGTAAAGAATATAAAGTACAAATATTTATATAAATGTAAAGAGTATAAAGTACAAATATTTATATAAATATAAAGAGTATAAAGTACATATATTTATATAGATGTAAAGAGTATAAAGTACAAATATTTATGTAAATGTAAAGAGTATAAAGTACATATATTTATATAAATGTAAAGAATATAAAGTACAAATATTTATATAAATGTAAAGAGTATAAAGTACAAATATTTATATAAATGTAAAGAGTATAAAGTACATATATTTATATAGATGTAAAGAGTATAAAGTACATATATTTATATAAATGTAAAGAGTATAAAGTACATATATTTATATAAATGTAAAGAGTATAAAGTACAAATATTTATATAAATGTAAAGAGTATAAATACATATATTTATATAAATGTAAAGAATATAAAGTACATATATTTATATAAATGTAAAGAGTATAAAGTACATATATTTATATAAATGTAAAGAGTATAAAGTACAAATATTTATGTAAATGTAAAGAGTATAAAGTACATATATTTATGTAAATGTAAAGAGTATAAAGTACATATATTTATATAAATGTAAAGAGTATAAAGTACATATATTTATATAAATGTAAAGAGTATAAAGTACAAATATTTATATAAATGTAAAGAGTATAAATACATATATTTATATAAATGTAAAGAGTATAAAGTACATATATTTATATAAATGTAAAGAGTATAAAGTACAAATATTTATATAAATATAAAGAGTATAAAGTACATATATTTATATAGATGTAAAGAGTATAAAGTACAAATATTTATGTAAATGTAAAGAGTATAAAGTACATATATTTATATAAATGTAAAGAATATAAAGTACAAATATTTATATAAATGTAAAGAGTATAAAGTACAAATATTTATATAAATGTAAAGAGTATAAAGTACATATATTTATATAGATGTAAAGAGTATAAAGTACATATATTTATATAAATGTAAAGAATATATAGTACAAATATTTATATAAATGTAAAGAGTATAAAGTACATATATTTATATAAATGTAAAGAGTATAAAGTACATATATTTATGTAAATGTAAAGAGTATAAAGTACATATATTTATATAAATGTAAAGAGTATAAAGTACATATATTTATATAAATGTAAAGAATATAAAGTACAAATATTTATATAAATGTAAAGAGTATAAAGTACAAATATTTATATAAATGTAAAGAGTATAAAGTACATATATTTATATAGATGTAAAGAGTATAAAGTACATATATTTATATAAATGTAAAGAATATATAGTACAAATATTTATATAAATGTAAAGAGTATAAAGTACAAATATTTATATAAATGTAAAGAGTATAAAGTACATATATTTATATAGATGTAAAGAGTATATAGTACAAATATTTATATAAATGTAAAGAGTATAAAGTACAAATATTTATATAAATGTAAAGAGTATAAAGTACAAATATTTATATAAATATAAAGAGTATAAAGTACATATATTTATATAAATGTAAAGAGTATAAAGTACATATATTTATATAAATGTAAAGAGTATAAAGTACATATATTTATATAAATGTAAAGAGTATAAAGTACATATATTTATATAAATGTAAAGAGTATAAAGTACATATATTTATATAAATGTAAAGAGTATAAAGTACATATATTTATATAAATGTAAAGAGTATAAAGTACATATATTTATATAAATGTAAAGAGTATAAAGTACAAATATTTATATAAATGTAAAGAGTATAAAGTACAAATATTTATATAAATGTAAAGAGTATAAAGTACAAATATTTATATAAATGTAAAGAGTATAAAGTACATATATTTATATAAATGTAAAGAGTATAAAATACATATATTTATATAAATGTAAAGAGTATAAAGTACATATATTTATATAAATGTAAAGAGTATAAAGTACATATATTTATATAAATGTAAAGAGTATAAAGTACATATATTTATATAAATGTAAAGAGTATAAAGTACATATATTTATATAAATGTAAAGAGTATAAAGTACATATATTTATATAAAATAAAGTGTTCTGACAAAAGTTTCAAATAGTAAAACAAATAAATGACTAAAAACAGATATTTATATCAGATCAGTCTAGTACCTGCAGTATTTATTCATTCATGAAAACAGTACAAATACAAATAAATGACAGTTCAAAGGTCACCAAATATATAATAAATGTTCCATCAAACTGTAGATGAATATAGTATTAGCTTATATGTGACTGTTGGTAAATTAACACACACTTAGAAAAAAAGTTTAAAAAATGTCATAAATATTCTGAGCAAAAACGTCAGAAAGTTTTTCAGAAAAAGCTTTAGTTTGACAAAGTCAGTAAAGATGATGTTTGTCATCATTTGAGGGTGATGATTCTACATCTTTCGTTTACCAGATGAATTCAAGGCTTTAATCCTGTTCATTAGCATAATGGTGTAGCAGTCATGCTAACCCTAACTTTAAAATGGCTGCCAACGTTAAACTGTGCTGACCCCAGTCTGGTCTGGACTTTTTATGTCATGATTTTAGTTTTTAAGAAATAATAATTCAAATATGCACCCTCAGATTGTGTCAAAAACATGGTTGAACAACTTTTACTCAAATTTGCCACGAGAACTATTCTACAACTTGACATAAAAGAGGAATGTGTCTGGAATTAAAGTATTCCAACTTTAACAACAACAGTCGAAAATCAGCTGGAACCAGAGGCGGAGCTCGAGGACAATCAGGGGCGCCCACCTAGGGTCAAACTGTGTGTGTGTGTGCATTTGGGGGGGGGTTCTGGTTTGGGGCCCCCACACACAGTAGCTCCGCCCCTGGTTAAAACATTCAGTAGAAAAACAGTCTGAAGACATTTCCTGGAAAGTGTTAAAGTGACCAATAGGAGGCAGAGTTTCCACTCAGCTGTTTTCTATTGATTTATGTTTAAAATGATGCATAGTTTTAGTTTGAGTCAAATACCAGCAACACAGGTCACTGTAACTGCGACCTTTGACCTTTCGTAGATTAGTGTCATTTCTATAGTTTAAACATGTGATCAGGTTTGTTATGAATGCAGAACTCTATTAGTGTTTTATTTTTGTGTCTTCTGTGGTTTCTGTCATGTTAGTGTCTGGGCTTTTATTTTGTTATGTAGGTTCTTGTCACTCTTTCTGACTTTACTTCCTGTCACTGGTGTTGTCCCACCCCTCTTTAGTTTTTCCCCTCATGTGGGACACCTGTCTGCTCAGTCTATCTTCCCTCGTGTTATCACTCGATGTGAGTACGTCTGATGTCCCCATGCAACCGACGAGCGGATTTTCTTCTCTGGTTTCCTGGTTCTTGGTTTTTAGGCCTTCGCCGTGTACCACGTCAGTTCAAGGACTATTGATACTGCTGCAGTTTGTTCTGATTCAGCCCTTTGACCTCTAATTTGACCCCTTGAACATGCACGAAAACTCACCAAATTTTGCACACACTTCAAAAGTGTGAAAAATTGCAAGTATTTATAGGTTTCGTAAAAGTCAGTTTAGAAATGTGTCTACAGCGCCACCTAGAAAAGGAGAAATAGTTTGTATTAGGCCAGATCACGACCTAGTCGAGTTAGAGCTACGAAAATCAGTACAGATGTTCGACATATGATGATGAACAAAAAACCTAATGATGACCACGCCCATAAACCAACAGGAAGTCCGCCATTTTGGATTGAAATTTAAAAAATTCTCAGTTGTCATTTTCACTGTCCTTGGAATTTTTCTATCTCCTCCTTGGCCGTTGAGCAAAATGAGTTCAAAATTGGTGAACACGATCTAGACAAGTGGGACTTGAAAAGTTATCCAATTTAGTTGGAAAAGTTGCATCGTTTTTGTGCTACACTGTCACAAATTTTGCAAAGATTTCAGGAAAAATTACCACGACATAAATTGCTTCAGCTCGGACATACGAACACTGATTTGACTCAAATTTGACTCGGACGTTGTGTGGGGAAGCAGTCGTGAGGGATGATGAAGGCCTTTGAAACTGCTTGCAGTTTTAATTGCCCCTTGCTTCTGGTCTGTCTGTGTTTTGTGTATGACCTTTGGCCTGGATTCTGGACCTGGACTCTGCCTTGCCCCCATTGGAAATGACACTCTCTCAGCTCTCTGGACGGACCTATGTCCTGCATACGGTAACTGTTGTGGATTATGATTCTGTTTATTGTCTTTATTCCAGACGGACGTCCTGGAGGGAACAAGTGTCTTCACTATTATCAATAAATCCTCTTAAACTCTATCCTGGATCTGCGAGTCTGCATTTGGATTCCATCACATTCCTGTATCGTGACAAGATTAAAGTCAAACAGAATCAACTACAGAGGAACTGATTCATAATCAATAGATCTGGAACTAATCAGATTAAATTAATGTGATTAATATAATTTTATCTACTTCCACTGACAGATGTTTGTTAATTCAAGACTTTTTTTGCTTACTTCAATATATATATATATATATATATATATATATATATATATATATATATATACACACAAACATACGACTGGATACTTTCGTGGTCTTTATGCTATATATGCCTATACCTCAATTCAATTTCATTTATAAAGCCCTAAATCACAACAAAGTCGTCTCACAGGGATTTCTAAAAACACAATGAACTACAGAGATACATGAAAAGTCCCAAGCATCCCCTGTCCTTAGACCCTCCTTCTCGGCAAGAAAAAACTTCCAAACCCAGCGGGAAAAAGAAGAAATCTTGAGATGAGTGATACAATAAATAGAGTCATACCGGCTCGGACGGCGCCCGGGACAACAAGGTCCGCGTCAGGGGTTGAGGAACCAGGACACCCTGATGTTAAATTGGCTACTGGAACAAGACATTCATGGAGCAGGGCAGAGAACATGGTACTGATGGAGTGTTACTACGGGAGTAACCCCAGTGAGAGAGGGTACATGCAGAGGATGTGGGAGAAATGGTTGCTTCAAAACCCCACATCCTCACTGACTAAGAAACAGCTCCTAGCTCAGTGTTCGAATATCCGCAATAAGAGGTTGCTATCACAGCTAGAGATCGATGAGGTACAGC
Source organism: Siphamia tubifer (assembly GCA_020466265.1). Classification (NCBI taxonomy): domain Eukaryota; kingdom Metazoa; phylum Chordata; class Actinopteri; order Kurtiformes; family Apogonidae; genus Siphamia; species Siphamia tubifer. The sequence goes on from JAIVEL010000024.1 coordinate 2,943,543, forward strand.
GTTGTACGTCATCCACGGTACAAAGATGCTACGGCAAGGGGGAGCCAGGACGACAGGTCAGCTTGGGGATGGCTTCACCACCACCCCCAAATATCGAGATTGGGTACCAAGCCCCAGAGACAGGAAGACTAAACACAAGGGTGGTTGACCTGAGAAAGAGAATCATGAAATCCTGGGGGAACACAACTACCTGCTTGCCAAGGCTAAAGAACAAAGTACCAGACCAGACTCTACTGGAGGACCTGAACACTGCACTGCAAACTGTCCCTACCACTACCATCACTGAGACCAATCAGCTGATGTACGCAGCAGCAACCGTATTCCTAGAGATGCTTGGCTACAAGATGAACAACCAGAGCAGCCAGAAGGTTGCCCCATGGGGGAGAAGGCTAGAGGCAAAGATCATGGCAGCACGGAGAGAAGTCAGTGTTTTAACAGAACTAAGCAGAGGTGTGAATCTGAGGAAAGAACTGCCCAAGAAATACAACAAACTGTCCACAGCTGAGGCACTGGAGACTGCTAAGCAAAGGCTCACAGCACTAGCTACCACCTAAAGAGATACACAAGAGAGGTAGAGGCCAGGAGAATAAACCAGGTGTTCTCCACCAACCCAGCTAAGGTCTACTCTCAATGGCAGGGGGGCAAGGTGACAACGGACCCACCTAGGGCTGAGACTGAGCAATACTGGAAGAGCATCTGGGAAAAGAAGGTAACACATAACACCAATGCCCAATGGCTGACAGACTTACAGGCAGAGCACAGCCAACTCCCAGAACAAGACCCAGTAGTCATCACACTAGCAGACATCCAAACCAGAGTGTCCAAAATGAAGAACTGGACAGCACCAGGGCCCGACATGATTCATACCTACTGGCTTAAGAAACTGACAGCACTCCATGAACGCCTAGCAGCACAGATGAACCAGCTGCTGATATCGAGAAACCACCCAGAGTGGCTAACCCAGGGCCGGACAGTCCTCATAATGAAGGAACCCCAGAAGGGAACAATACCATCTAACTACCGGCCTATAACCTGCCTCAGCACCACATGGAGATGCTCTGTTCCCTCTGCTGTTCTGCATAGGCCTAAACCCCCTCAGCCAGATCATCTCAAAGAGTGGCTTCGGATACCAGTTCCGAAGTGGAACATCCATCAACCACCTCCTCTACATGGATGACATCAAGCTGTATGCCAAGAATGAGCGTGACATTGATTCCCTAATTCACCTCACCCGGATCTACAGCAAAGACATTGGGATGTCATTGGGACTAGATAAATGTGGGCGGATAATATCTAGAAGAGGAAAGGTGATCACAACTGAAGGGGTTGACCTACCTGAAGGGAATATCACAGATGTGCAGGAAAGTTACAAATACCTAGGGATCCCACAGACAAATGGTAATCATGAGGAGGCAGCTGGGAAGTCAGCCACAGCCAAATACCTACAGAGGGTAAGACAGGTCCTGAAAAGTCAGCTGAACGGCAAAAATAAGATCCAGGCCATTAACACCTATGCCCTGCCAGTAATCAGATACCCAGCTGGGATAATATCCTGGCCACTGGAAGAGATACAAGCCACTGATATCAAGACAAGGAAACTCCTTACCATGCATGGAGGGTTCCACCCCAAGTCCAGTGTCCTGAGGCTGTACACTAAGAGAAAGGAAGGGGGCCGAGGACTAGTAAGTGTCAGAACTACTGTCCAGGAGGAAACGGCGAACCTCCAGGAATACATCAAGAAAATGGCCCCAATGACCAACTGCTAAGTGAATGCCTCAGGCAACAAAAGCCCAGTAAGGTCGAGGAACCAGAGGGGCTATCATGGAAGGACAAACCCTTGTATGGCGTGTACCATCGACAAATTGAGGAAGTGGCTGATATGGAAAAGACATACCAGTGGCTGGAAAAGGCTGGACTAAAGGACAGCACAGAGGCGCTACTCATGGCTGCACAAGAACAAGCCCTGAACACCAGAGCAATAGAGGCCGGGGTCTACCACATCAGACAGGACCCAAGGTGTAGGCTGTGTAGAGAAGCCCCTGAAACAGTCCAGCACATCACAGCAGGGTGTAAGATGCTGGCAGGCAAGGCATACATGGAGAGGCATAACCAGGTAGAGGACATACTGTACAGGAACATCTGTAAAGAGTATGGACTGGAGGTCAAGGGTCAAGATGGGAGAACCCCCCTAAGGTGACAGAGAACAAACAGGCCAAGATCCTGTGGGACTTCCAGATCCAGACGTACAAGATGGTGATGGCCAATCAGCCTGACATAGTGGTGGTGGATAAACATGAGAAGACAGTGGTGGTGATAGATGTAGCAGTCCCCAGTGATAGCAACATGAGAAAGAAAGAACATGAGAAGAGAAGAGAAATACCAAGGGCTGAAAGAGGAGTTAGAGAAAATGTGGAGTGTGAAGGCAACAGTGGTACCAGTAGTGATGGGGGCACTAGGGGCAGTGACCCCCAAGCTGGGAGAATGGCTCCAGCAGATACCAGGAACAACATCAGAGATCTGTGTCCAAAAGAGCCCTCAGGTTCCCAGGCCTCTGGTAGAGGACCTGAGCCTGAAGGAGAGACCGCCCAGGTGGGAGGGGCCTCTGGTAGAGGACCCAAGTCCGACATATATATAGTTTTTTCAGTTTTGCTAATTCAAGTAAGAAAATCTACCATTGGAAATGGTAAATGTTCTGCACTTCTATAGTTCTTTTCCACCTTCATGGTTCAAAGTGCTTTACATTAGCTTCACATTCACCCATTCACACACACACTCATACACCAGTAGGTTTCTAAGGTCTATGGTCAGTCCTACTGGGGGCCTAAGTCAGGGTTCAGTGTCTTGCCCAAGGACACTTCGACATGTGGACAGCCAGAGCTGGGACGCGAACCGCCAACCTCTCGGCCATTGGGCGACCCACTCTACCAACTGAGCCACAGCTTTAACCTTTGACCCTAATGACCCACTCTACCAACTGAGCCACAGCTTTAACCTTTGACCCTAATGACCCACTCTACCAACTGAGCCACAGCTTTAACCTTTGACCCTAATGACCCACTCTACCAACTGAGCCACAGCTTTAACCTTTGACCCTAATGACCCACTCTACCAACTGAGCCACAGCCGCCCTTGGAAGAAGATAAAATGATCTTGTTCAGATTAGTTCCAGGTCTATTGATTATAAATCAGTTAGTCTACAGGTGATTCTGTCTGATTTTAATCTGATCACGTTTTTCATACAAATCAGACTAAAACATCCTGTAGTTCTAAATGATCTCAGCTGGTCAGTCCAGCTGAGCCAGGATATGGCCTTGGGGGGATAACAGGGACAGAAACTTTTACTTGTTTGGGAACACACTAATGTTTGAGCATGAGGCAGGAACCACCCAGGAGCCAGAATGTTTTGGTGTAAATGTAAACAAGTAGAACCGAGGGCTGACACGAACCAACACAGAAGTGAAGGGATAGCCAATGGGAACTGACCACGAACAAGACCACCTCCAGCTCCACCTGTGGGTGGGGAAATGGAAGACGGCACAACATATTACCAAATGGAGTGTAAACAAATAAACATTAGACTTTAGGCTGGTGGTCAGTTGTGTATTTTACATGTGAGGTCAATAAACCACAAAAACCTAAAGCCTGATGATCTGGACCTTCCTGATTTATCCTTAAAGAAGGACCCACCTGGGGGCTCTCAAAATGAATGAGTTATCTTTCAAACACTTGGTGAATTTCAGAGTTTTTTGCAGTGAAACATAAAGTTTAATTGAACTTTTATTTTGTAAATTCCACCTGTTTGTTTCTGTTCACAGCTGACTCTTTACTTCCTGTTAAATTGTCTTTTTTTGCAGCGACAGTGTCTGGTTTAATCTGCAGTTCAGGGTTCCTCTTCCTCTGCTCCGATCCGCTCCTCCTCTGCTCCGATCCGCTCCTCCTCTGCTGCGATCCGCTCCTCCTCTGCTCCGATCCGCTCCTCCTCTGCTCAGAGCCGCTCCTCCTCTGCTCCGATCCGCTCCTCCTCTGCTCCGATCCGCTCCTCCTCTGCTCCGATCCGCTCCTCCTCTGCTCCGAGCCGCTCCTCCTCTGCTCTGAGCCGCTCCTCCTCTGCTCCGATCCGCTCCTCCTCTGCTCAGAGCCGCTCCTCCTCTGCTCCGATCCGCTCCTCCTCTGCTCCGATCCGCTCCTCCTCTGCTCCGATCCGCTCCTCCTCTGCTCTGAGCCGCTCCTCCTCTGCTCAGAGCCGCTCCTCCTCTGCTCTGAGCCGCTCCTCCTCTGCTCCGAGCCGCTCCTCCTCTGCTCTGAGCCGCTCCTCCTCTGCTCTGAGCCGCTCTTCCTCTGCTCTGAGCTGCTCCTCCTGGATCCAGCCCATTGACTTCCACCTCTGTGGTTCTGGTCTCTGAACTGAAGCTGATTGTTGAAAATATGTCCGTCTAAAAACCAGGAAAAATACAGATGAGACATTTTTGTTTGAATTAACTGGCAGAAAAGATAAGAGTCAGGCAGGGGCTGATATATGACTACTGTCACCCATGACTGGGTTTTACCTCCAGTTGAAGACCATCACACGTGGAGGAAAACTGCAAATGTTCAGGTTCCAAAAGTCAACGGTGTTGTTGCTATGGTGATGAGAAGGATGACCCTCTGAATAGACCAATTATAAAATGAGGTTTTTGACTTAAATATGTCAGAGCACCCTCAATGGTCCAACTTCATTTAACTGAAGTATGTCTATGTTTGGAAAATCACAAATTGCTTGAATATACTATTTTGGCCAAAAGTAGTCGTCACATTTGAGGCTGTCCCAGCCTACACCCTAATTAGCCCAAGCTCATTTATGTGTGATATGATTCTACAACAGTGTCTGGTACTGTTGCACATCAAACTGTTTTGGGATAGTGAGATATAGGTGGCACTGTAACCGGTCAACATGCAAAAATAAGGGGATTTGGGGACGTGGTTGTATTGGATCGTCCCGTATGTCTACTAAACCAGCTGAACCAAACACATGGTATTAGGTTCAGCTGGTTTAACACCTTGTTCAGTGATCCAATTGTCCCATGAATATGAAGATGGCAACAGTGACAAGTCAATAGTAAGTGATTGATGAAAGAAGCTGACAGCTCTGTAAATACATGTAAGGTACATGTAGGCCTCTGTAAATACATGTAAGTTACACGTAGGCCTCTGTAAATACATGTAGGTATCTGTAAATACATGTAGGCCTCTGTAAGTACATGTAAGTTACACGTAGGCCTCTGTAAATACATGTAGACCTCTGTAAATACATGTAGGCCTCTGTAAGTACATGTAAGGTACACGTAGGCCTCTGTAAATACATGTAGGCCTCTGTAAATACATGTAAGTTACACGTAGGCCTCTGTAAATACATGTAGGCCTCTGTAAATACATGTAAGGTACACGTAGGCCTCTGTAAATACATGTAGGCCTCTGTAAATACATGTAAGTTACACGTAGGCCTCTGTAAATACATGTAGGCCTCTGTAAATACATGTAAGGTACACATAGGCCTCTGCAAATACATGTAGGCCTCTGTAAATACATGTAAGGTATATGTAGGCCTCTGTAAATACATGTAAGGTACATGTAGGCCTCTGTAAATACATGTAAGGTACATGTAGGCCTCTGTAAATACATGTAAGGTACATGTAGGCCTCTGTAAATACATGTAAGGTACATGTAGGCCTCTGTAAATACATGTAAGGTACATGTAGGCCTCTGTAAATACATGTATGGTACATGTAGGCCTCTGTAAATACATGTAAGGTACATGTAGGCCTCTGTAAATACATGTAAGGTACATGTAGGCCTCTGTAAATACATCCTTCTTATCTCCATAGCAACAACACCATTTACTTTTGGAACCTGAACATTTGCAGTTACCCTCTTGACTGACAGGCCTTTCACCCAAAGGCATTTCAGGTCATTGTCTTGTCACTCATACACCACCTTCTAATACAAACTTGCCTCACTCTATTTTGGCAGTTCAGTAAAGAAAAAATCTGCCAGTGGAACAAGTGAATATGATTTTCAGGCCCGGCAGGGTGGGTAGTGTCGTGATCCCACCCTATCATTGGTCCCTCTATCGTTGATGCGCCCTATCATTGGCCCGCCCTATCACTCGTTGTTGCTATTGCTGTTAATATGGTTACTACTGCAGTTAATATGGTTACTACTGCAGTTAATATGATTACTACTGCAGTTAATATGATTACTACTGCAGTTAATATGATCACTACTGCTGTTAATATGGTTACTACTGCAGTTAATATGGTTACTACTGCAGTTAATATGGTTACTACTGCAGTTAATATGATTACTACTGCAGTTAATATGATCACTACTGCTGTTAATATGGTTACTACTGCAGTTAATATGGTTACTACTGCAGTTAATATGGTTACTACTGCTGTTAATATGATTACTACTGCAGTTAATATGATCACTACTGCTGTTAATATGGTTACTACTGCAGTTAATATGGTTACTACTGCAGTTAATATGGTTACTACTGCTGTTAATATGATTACTACTGCAGTTAATATGATCACTACTGCTGTTAATATGGTTACTACTGCAGTTAATATGGTTACTACTGCAGTTAATATGGTTACTACTGCTGTTAATATGATTACTACTGCTGTTAATATGGTTACTACTGCAGTTAATATGATTACTACTGCTGTTAATATGGTTACTACTGCAGTTAATATGGTTACTACTGCAGTTAATATGATTACTACTGCAGTTAATATGGTTACTACTGCAGTTAATATGATTACTACTGCTGTTAATATGGTTACTACTGCAGTTAATATGATTACTATTGCTGTTAATATGGTTACTACTGCAGTTAATATGGTTACTACTGCAGTTAATATGGTTACTACTGCAGTTAATATGGTTACTACTGCTGTTAATATGATTACTACTGCAGTTAATATGGTTACTACTGCAGTTAATATGGTTACTACTGCAGTTAATATGATCACTACTGCTGTTAATATGGTTACTACTGCAGTTAATATGGTTACTACTGCAGTTAATATGGTTACTACTGCAGTTAATATGGTTACTACTGCTGTTAATATGATTACTACTGCAGTTAATATGGTTACTACTGCAGTTAATATGGTTACTACTGCTGTTAATATGGTTACTACTGCAGTTAATATGATTACTACTGCAGTTAATATGATTACTACTGCTGTTAATATGGTTACTACTGCAGTTAATATGGTTACTACTGCAGTTAATATGATTACTACTGCAGTTAATATGATTACTACTGCAGTTAATATGATTACTACTGCAGTTAATATGATTACTACTGCAGTTAATATGGTTACTACTGCAGTTAATATGGTTACTACTGCAGTTAATATGATTACTACTGCAGTTAATATGGTTACTACTGCTGTTAATATGATTACTACTGCAGTTAATATGATTACTACTGCTGTTAATATGGTTACTACTGCTGTTAATATGATTACTACTGCAGTTAATATGATTACTACTGCTGTTAATATGATTACTACTGCAGTTAATATGATTACTACTGCAGTTAATATGGTTACTACTGCAGTTAATATGGTTACTACTGCAGTTAATATGATTACTACTGCAGTTAATATGGTTACTACTGCTGTTAATATGATTACTACTGCAGTTAATATGATTACTACTGCTGTTAATATGGTTACTACTGCAGTTAATATGGTTACTACTGCAGCTAATATGGTTACTACTGCAGTTAATATGATTACTACTGCTGTTAATATGATTACTACTGCAGTTAATATGATTACTACTGCTGTTAATATGATTACTACTGCTGTTAATATGATTACTACTGCAGTTAATATGGTTACTACTGCTGTTAATATGATTACTACTGCAGTTAATATGATTACTACTGCTGTTAATATGGTTACTACTGCAGTTAATATGGTTACTACTGCAGCTAATATGGTTACTACTGCAGTTAATATGATTACTACTGCTGTTAATATGATTACTACTGCAGTTAATATGATTACTACTGCTGTTAATATGATTACTACTGCAGTTAATATGATTACTACTGCTGTTAATATGATTACTACTGCAGTTAATATGATTACTACTGCTGTTAATATGATTACTACTGCTGTTAATATGATTACTACTGCAGTTAATATGGTTACTACTGCAGTTAATATGGTTACTACTGCTGTTAATATGATTACTACTGCTGTTAATATGATTACTACTGCAGTTAATATGATTACTACTGCAGTTAATATGATTACTACTGCAGTTAATATGGTTACTACTGCAGTTAATATGATTACTACTGCAGTTAATATGGTTACTACTGCTGTTAATATGATTACTACTGCTGTTAATATGATTACTACTGCTGTTAATATGGTTACTACTGCAGTTAATATGGTTACTACTGCAGTTAATATGGTTACTACTGCTGTTAATATGATTACTACTGCTGTTAATATGATTACTACTGCAGTTAATATGATTACTACTGCAGTTAATATGATTACTACTGCAGTTAATATGATTACTACTGCAGTTAATATGGTTACTACTGCTGTTAATATGATTACTACTGCTGTTAATATGATTACTACTGCAGTTAATATGATTACTACTGCAGTTAATATGATTACTACTGCAGTTAATATGATTACTACTGCAGTTAATATGGTTACTACTGCTGTTAATATGATTACTACTGCAGTTAATATGATTACTACTGCAGTTAATATGATTACTACTGCAGTTAATATGGTTACTACTGCAGTTAATATGATTACTACTGCAGTTAATATGATTACTACTGCAGTTAATGATTACTACTGCAGTTAATATGGTTACTACTGCAGTTAATATGGTTACTACTGCAGTTAATATGATTACTACTGCTGTTAATATGATTACTACTGCTGTTAATATGGTTACTACTGCAGTTAATATGGTTACTACTGCAGTTAATATGGTTACTACTGCTGTTAATATGATTACTACTGCTGTTAATATGGTTACTACTGCAGTTAATATGATTACTACTGCAGTTAATATGATTACTACTGCTGTTAATATGATTACTACTGCAGTTAATATGATTACTACTGCAGTTAATATGATTACTACTGCTGTTAATATGATTACTACTGCAGTTAATATGATTACTACTGCAGTTAATATGGTTACTACTGCTGTTAATATGATTACTACTGCAGTTAATATGATTACTACTGCTGTTAATATGATTACTACTGCAGTTAATATGATTACTACTGCAGTTAATATGATTACTACTGCAGTTAATATGATTACTACTGCAGTTAATATGGTTACTACTGCAGTTAATATGGTTACTACTGCTGTTAATATGATTACTACTGCTGTTAATATGGTTACTACTGCAGTTAATATGATTACTACTGCTGTTAATATGATTACTACTGCAGTTAATATGGTTACTACTGCTGTTAATATGATTACTACTGCAGTTAATATGGTTACTACTGCTGTTAATATGGTTACTACTGCAGTTAATATGGTTACTACTGCAGTTAATATGATTACTACTGCAGTTAATATGATTACTACTGCAGTTAATAGAAAGAAATACATGAAAAGTCCCAGGCATCCCCTGTCCTTAGACCCTCCCCCTGTCCTTAGACAGGGGGAGGGTCTAAGGGTTTATAAAAATGACAGAAACAGGTGTGAGAGAGAGAAAGAGAAGAAAGAACTCAGTGTCTGTACTTCCCCCAGCATTCTAACTCCTAGGGCAGCCTAGACTGAACTGTGACTCATACATCATGTATACATGATATATGAGTCACATCATTTTTAACTAACCTGACCATAGTCTTTCTCAAACAGGAATGTTTTAAGCCTAATTTTAAATGTAGAGACTGTTTCTGCGTCTTTAATATTAAAGGGAAGATGATTCCATCAGACAGTAACCATGGTAACTAAAGGCTCTAGTTCCTACTGTACTTTTAGAAACCCTAGGAACTTTCAATAAACCTGCATTCTGAGAACGAAGGGTTCTATTGGGTTGGTACGGAACCAGATCATCTTTAAGATAAGAGGGGCCCATACCATTAACTCCTGACCTCTGACCCCTAACCCTAACCCATACCATTAATGGTTTTATATGTAAGGAGGAGGATTTTAAATTTAATTCTAAACTCAACTGGTAGCCAGTGAAGGATTTGGAGCACAGAGGTGATAGGGTTAGGGGTCAGGGGTCAGGGTTTGGAGCACAGGGGTGATAGGGTTAGGGGTCAGGGGTCAGAGTTTGGAGCACAGGGGTGATAGGGTTAGGGGTCAGGGGTCAGGGTTTGGAGCACAGGGGTGATAGGGTTAGGGGTCAGGGGTCAGAGTTTGGAGCACAGGGGTGATAGGGTTAGGGGTCAGGGGTCAGGGTTTGGAGCACAGGGGTGATGTGTTCTCTTCTATTTGATCCTGTTAATAATCTTGCTGCTGCATTTTGAACCAGTTGAAGCTTTTTAGGGAATATTTAGGACACGCTACAAGTAAGGAGTTACAATAATCTAATCGTGATGTAACAAATGCATGAATTAATTTTTCTGCAGTCGTTTTAGACAGAATATTCCTAATTTTGGCTAATGTTGCGCAGGTGAAAGAAGGCTGTTCTGCATGTTTGGTTAATGTGCCCTGACCTCTGACCCCTGACCCTTTGAATGAAAGATCTGGATCAAATAAAACTCCTAAATGTTTAACTGTGTCACTGGGTGTTCCACTTAAGTTGTCCAGAGTAACTATGTGGTCAGTTAGGGAGTCTGTGGCATTTTTAGGACCAATTATAACGACTTCAGTTTTTTCAGGGTTCAATAAAAGATAATTGTCACTCATCCAAGTCTTTATGTCTTGGACACATGTACTTAGTTTATCTATTTGTCTGGTCTGATCAGGTTTAATCGATAAATGTAGCTGTGTGTCATCTGCATAACAATGAAAATTAATGCCATGATTTCTAATGATGTTACCTAAAGGGAGCATATATAGTGTAAACAAAATAGGCCCAAGGACTGACCCTTGAGGAACGCCATAATTAACTCTGGAGGACTGCGATGATTGTTGATTAACGTTAACAAATTGGTAGCGATTAGATAAATATGATTTAAAGCAGCAGAGGGCTGCTCCTCTAATACCTATATCACATTCTAATCTGTGCACTAAGATACTGTGGTCAATGGTGTCAAAGGCTGCACTAAGGTCTAATAACACCAGGACCCATATTAATCCGATTAAATCCGATTGGATATAGGCCTATAATTGTCTAGAATGTCAGGATCTAGGGTAGGCTTTTTCAGAATTGGTTTAATAACAGCATATTTAAATGACTGCGGCACATATCCAGTAATTAATGAAGTGTTAAATATATTTAGGACAGTGTTAATAATTAGGGGCAGAATCTGTTTAAAGAGTTTAGTTGTAATTGGATCTAAGAGGCAGGTGATGATTTGGAAGACATGATAATAGATATGACATCAGTTACTGTAGTTACTACTGCAGTTACTATGGTTACTACTTCAGTTACTATAGTTACTACTACTACAAGCAGAAAGGTCAAACATCTCATGATGTTGACATTTTATCTCATATTTTACACTTTTTATCTGATAAGGATCCATTTCTTATCTTAGAATTCTGAAATGTTTCCTCATAATTCTGACTCTTTACACAACCCACTGTGGCCACTGTCATTTTTAGCTAAAACCTTCAACCCTGTAACATTCAACCTCATAACCAAAAAAAGCATTGTTATGGGGATGAGTCTTTGTTACAGGGTTGAAGGTTGGCCTCCACTCTTCACCCAGTTCACACAATCACTCACATGCACTCTCTCAGGTGTAGTGTTTCGGGTACGTCACCTTGGGCGGGGTTCCTTATGTTTCCCGCCGCCTGCATACGCTTCATGTGGCCGCTGCTGGCCGTCGCCAGGCTGCTGAAGTGCTGAGTCCCTGGGGCCGAGCGGTGAACCCGGCTCTCGCTGTAGCTCCGTTTGGGGAGCGTGTCGGTCCTCCGACGCTCCGCTATGGACCTACGGCTCTGGGCGTAGGCGGAGCAGGCGGAGTAGCGGATCCGGCAGAGGGCGCAGGCGCAACCAGAGAGCCCGGCCAGAGAGGACAGGAAGGTGAGGGGGAAGGCGCGCTGGCACTGCAAGATGGCTTTTGGAGAGCTGAGGCGAGCAGTGGCGGCGGTGGGCTTGTGGTGGTAGATGGACGTCAGCCCCAAACCCACAGCTTTCCCACTCTCCTCCTGAGCGGTCTGGATCTGGCTCCATTCCAACTGCAGCAACCGTTCCAGGTAGCGCTCCAAAGGGCCAATGGCGCGGGGCCGTGGCGCCACGCCCCCCTCCATGTTGTAGAAAACCGCCAGCTGACCCAGACTCCAGGAATTAAAAGGTGGAGGGAGGAAGTCTGGAAAATTAAAATCCCCATGGCGGTGACTTCTGGGTCTGCGGTGGGAGGTGGGGGTGGGGCCGGGATCAATCTTGATGACCTCTGGACGCAGGTCGAGCTTTGGGGGAACACGATGACCGTGCAACACAGGAAGACTCTCTGACTCTGACAAGTCGGAGTCGCTGTCGTCGTCTCTGAGCGTGCTCAGACTGCCCCCCTGGGGGTGGGTCAGACCCTGCAGCAGGTCAGGGCTGGAGTCCGACACACGACAGCAGGGGAGCGTGGGCCTCCTCATTCTGTACATCATCAGCTGTTGCAGCTTTGGCTCCGCCCACTGCTCTCCAGGGGTCCTGGAGTGCGAGGGGCCGTGAGCACTGAAGGTCCAGAAGGAAACAGAGACAACATAAGGGTTCCACATATTTAACTTTTATTTTCTTTATTTGCATCAAACTTTAAAATAAACAGATGTTGACGCACATATCAATCTAATAAAACTATTAAGAGACAGAAGAGTCCAATCTGCATAAACTGACCTGTGTTTGGACACCAGGCTTTTAGTGGATGATGAGGATGAGGACGGCTTCTGCTTCATCCTCTGTCAATATAATACAGCTGATCAATAATACAAACAGCTGATCAATAATACAAACAGCTGATCAATAATACAAACAGCTGATCAATAATACAAACAGCTGATCAATAATACAAACAGCTGATGATTAATACAAACAGCTGATGATTAATACAAACAGCTGATCATTAATACAAACAGCTGATCATTAATACAAACAGCTGATCATTAATACAAACAGCTGATCATTAATACAAACAGCTGATCATTAATACAAACAGCTGATCATTAAAACAAACAACTGATTAGTGTAGGTCAGTGTAGGTGTGTGTAGGTCAGTGTAGGGCGGCTGTGGCACAGGGCGGCTGTGGTTCAGTTGGTAGAGTGGGTCGAGGTTGGCGGTTCGCGTCCCGGCTCTGGCTGTCCACACGTCGAAGTGTCCTTGGGCAAGACACTGAACCCTGACTTAGGCCCCCAGTAGGACTGACCTTTGACCTTAGAAACCTACTGGTGTATGAGTGTGTGTGTGAATGGGTGAATGAGAGGCTAATGTAAAGCGCTTTGAGCACCATGAAGGTGGAGAAGCGCTATATAAATGCAGTCCATTTACCATTTAGGTCAGTGTAGGTGTGTGTAGGTCAGTGTAGGTGTGTGTAGGTCATTGTAGGTGTGTGTAGGTCATTGTAGGTGTGTGTAGGTCAGTGTATGTGTGTGTAGGTCAGTGTAGGTCATTGTAGGTGTGTGTAGGTCATTGTAGGTGTGTGTAGGTCAGTGTAGGTGTGTGTAGGTCAGTGTAGGTGTGTGTAGGTCAGTGTAGCTGTGTAGGTCAGTGTAGGTGTGTGTAGGTCAGTGTAGGTTAGTGTAGGTCAGTGTAGGTGTGTGTAGGTCAGTGTAGGTGTGTGTAGGTCAGTGTAGGTGTGTGTAGGTCAGTGTATGTGTGTGTAGGTCAGTGTAGGTGTGTGTAGGTCATTGTAAGTGTGTGTAGGTCAGTGTAGGTGTGTGTAGGTCATTGTAGGTGTGTGTAGGTCAGTGTAAGTCAGTGTAGGTGTGTGTAGGTCAGTGTAGCTGTGTAGGTCAGTGTAGGTGTGTGTAGGTCAGTGTAGGTGTGTGTAGGTCAGTGTAGGTGTGTGTAGGTGTGTGTAGGTCAGTGTAGGTGTGTGTAGGTCAGTGTAGGTGTGTGTGTAGGAAATAAATATATATATCCATATGTATGACATATCATTTGTGAGAAGAAAGGTCACATTGCCCTTCTGTGTGTGTCAAATCTATCTAGTTTGTAAGATAAGTTTTGTTGTTATGACTATATGAGGAGACAGCATGAGCCCTGGTGTCAAAGGACGTCAGGGAACTGGTTAGAGCAGGTTTAGTGTGGGGGACTGGTATCTGAAGAATGGACTATAAAAGATGTATGTATGTCAGAATAAACTGAACCTTTTTCTACTCAACTTCTGGTGTCGCCATCTTTGATCCATGACGAAAATCCACAACATGTGTAGGTCAGTGTAGGTGTGTGTAGGTCAGTGTAGGTGTGTGTAGGTCAGTGTAGGTGTGTGTAGGTCAGTGTAGGTGTGTGTGTAGGTCAGTGTAGGTGTGTGTGTAGGTCAGTGTAGGTGTGTGTGTAGGTCAGTGTAGGTGTGTGTAGGTCATTGTAGGTGTGTGTAGGTCAGTGTAGGTGTGTGTAGGTCAGTGTAGGTGTGTGTAGGTCAGTGTAGGTGTGTGTAGGTCAGTGTAGCTGTGTAGGTCAGTGTAGGTGTGTGTATGTCAGGGTAGGTGTGTGTAGGTCAGGGTAGGTGTGTGTAGGTCAGGGTAGGTCAGGGTAGGTGTGTGTAGGTCAGGGTAGGTGTGTGTAGGTCAGGGTAGGTGTGTGTAGATGTGTGTAGGTCAGTGTAGGTGTGTGTAGGTCAGTGTAGGTGTGTGTAGGTCAGTGTAGGTGTGTGTAGGTGTGTGTAGGTATGTGTAGGTCAGGGTAGGTGTGTGTAGGTCAGGGTAGGTGTGTGTAGGTCAGTGTATGTGTGTAGGTCAGTGTAGGTCAGTGTAGGTCAGTGTAGGTGTGTAGGTCAGTGTAGGTGTGTGTAGGTCAGTGTAGGTGTGTGTAGGTCAGTGTAGGTCAGGGAAGGTCAGTGTAGGTCAGGGAAGGTCAGTGTAGGTCAGGGAAGGTGTGTGTAGGTCAGTGTAGGTCAGTGTATGTGTGTGTAGGTCAGTGTAGGTCAGTGTAGGTGTGTGTAGGTCAGTGTATATGTGTGTAGGTCAGTGTAGGTCAGGGTAGGTGTGTGTAGGTCAGTGTAGGTCAGTGTAGGTGTGTGTAGGTCAGGGTAGGTGTGTGTAGGTCAGTGTAGGTGTGTGTAGGTCAGGGTAGATGTGTGTAGGTGTGTGTAGGTCAGTGTAGGTCAGGGTAGGTCAGTGTAGGTGTGTGTAGGTCAGTGTATATGTGTGTAGGTCAGGTTAGGTGTGTGTAGGTCAGTGTAGGTGTGTGTAGGTCAGGGTAGGTGTGTGTAGGTGTGTGTAGGTCTTACCTTGTTGTTTTGGTGGCAGGGCAGCAGATATTGTGGCTGCAGTTGTTTCCTCTGTGACTGTTTTCTGCCCATTTTGTTGCTAGAATTGGAATAAATATGAAACAAGACAAATAAAAAAACACAAGCAATGAGCCCAAAAGGAAATCCATGGAAGCTCAACAGCATTAGACTCAGCAGTATCAGACTCAACAGCATCAGACTCAACAGCAGAGCAGACAGGTAGCAGGCTAAGCTATTTATAGAAGCAGCAAAAAACACAAAGTGCAAAGACTGCAGCATCTACGGTTCGCCTAGAAACAGGGGAAGAAGTGATGATGATGATGATGATGATGATGATGATGATGATGATGATGATGATGATGATGATGATGATGATGATGATGATGATGATGAAGAAGTGGTGCGCGTGCATCCTTGGTGAGCGGACATCCCTGCTGTTACCTGCTGGCATTAGGCCTGTTGTTGTTGTCGTTCTTCCATTCCAGATCCCTAATAGAAAAAACCCTCTGCACACATTGTTATGGCAGAATGGTGCCTAACCGCACGCGTCAGCACCAATCAAATGTGTGAGTGGGTTGTTGACGCGGAACACAGTACTGCTGCTGCTGCTGCTGCTGGCGCCGCTGCTGCTGCTGCTGCTGCCGCTGCTACTTCCGCTGCTGCTGCCGCTGCTACTTCCGCTGCTACTGCCGCTGCTGCTGCCGCTGCTGCCGCTGCTACTGCTACTGCCGCTGCTGGTGCTACTGCCGCTGCTGCTGCTACTGCCGCTGCTGCCGCTGCTGCTGCCGCTGCTGCCGCTGCTGCTGCTACTGCCGCTGCTGCTGCCGCTGCTGCCGCTGCTGCTGCCGCTGCTGCTGCCGCTGCTGCTGCCGCTGCCGCTGCTGCCGCTGCTGCTGCTACTGCCGCTGCTGCCGCTGCTGCTGCTGCCGCTGCTGCTACCGCTGCTGCTGCCGCTGCTGCTGCCGCTGCTGCCGCTGCTACTGCCGCCGCTGCCGCCGCTGCCGCCGCTGCCGCCGCTGCCGCCGCTGCCGCCGCTGCCGCCGCTGCCGCCGCTGCCGCCGCTGCCGCCGCTGCCGCCGCTGCCGCCGCTGCCGCCGCTGCCGCCGCTGCCGCCGCTGCCGCCGCTGCCGCCGCTGCTGGTGTGGGCTTAATGAGTGGGAATGACATGCGCAGCACCCCCGTGTTGTTTCCACTGAAAACCCCTAAAGGTTCTGTAGATGAGCCGCATGTCCAGCAGGGGGCGGGGCTGCACTGCACGACAGGAGGAGGAGGAGGATGAAGAAGAGAAGGGAAAAAAATCTGAATTTTGAAGATAAAAAGGTTATACTTAAATATGTTAAAATGAGTCTGAAAAAGGATATAATAACATGAACATTTGCTCTACCTAAATATTAGAATATAATATAAGTGCAATAGACATGATGGGGCTATTTTAATTTGATTTGGTCCAGGGTGCTGTGCAATATATATATATATATATATATATATATATATATAGGAGCCAACATTAAAATCTGAGATTGAGTCATGAGCCAAAGTCAGTATTTATTTAAAAATGTATGTTTTCTTTAAGATAATAATTGTAATAATTTGTTTGTAATTGTTGTTATTTTATTGTTGTACATATTTGTATTCTTGACTTTTTCAGTAAAAGTATTTTGAAAGAAAAACAGAAGCCTTTGTGTCTGTGACCCCAGAGCGGCAGGTGGCGGTAGAGCATCAACAAAATGGCCGACAACCGAATGAACCCAGAAGAAAAGGATAAGCACGGTCTGTGATTGGTCCACCTTACACCTCTGTAGGTGTGTTTGCATCATGGTCTGTGATTGGTCCACCTTACACCTCTGTAGGTGCGTTTGCGTCATGGTCTGTGATTGGTCCACCTTACACCTCTGTAGGTGTGTTTGCGTCATGGTCTGTGATTGGTCCACCTTACACCTCTGTAGGTGCGTTTGTATCATGGTCTGTGATTGGTCCACCTTACACCTCTGTAGGTGCGTTTGCATCATGGTCTGTGATTGGTCCACCTTACACCTCTGTAGGTGCGTTTGTATCATGGTCTGTGATTGGTCCACCTTACACCTCTGTAGGTGCGTTTGCGTCATGGTCTGTGATTGGTCCACCTTACACCTCTGTAGGTGCGTTTGCGTCATGGTCTGTGATTGGTCCACCTTACACCTCTGTAGGTGTGTTTGCATCATGGTCTGTGATTGGTCCACCTTACACCTCTGTAGGTGTGTTTGCATCATGGTCTGTGATTGGTCCACCTTACACCTCTGTAGGTGCGTTTGCATCATGGTCTGTGATTGGTCCACCTTACACCTCTGTAGGTGTGTTTGCGTCATGGTCTGTGATTGGTCCACCTTACACCTCTGTAGGTGCGTTTGCGTCATGGTCTGTGATTGGTCCACCTTACACCTCTGTAGGTGCGTTTGCGTCATGGTCTGTGATTGGTCCACCTTACACCTCTGTAGGTGTGTTTGCGTCATGGTCTGTGATTGGTCCACCTTACACCTCTGTAGGTGTGTTTGCGTCATGGTCTGTGATTGGTCCACCTTACACCTCTGTAGGTGTGTTTGCATCATGGTCTGTGATTGGTCCACCTTACACCTCTGTAGGTGCGTTTGCGTCATGGTCTGTGATTGGTCCGCCTTACACCTCTGTAGGTGTGTTTGCGTCATGGTCTGTGATTGGTCCGCCTTACACCTCTGTAGGTGCGTTTGCGTCATGACGTCACACTGCCTCTCCTCCCCTCTCACTGTGGACAGCTGCTCCATCCATGACACAGAAACAACAACTGACCAATAACTACCGACGATGACTCCATAACACACTTTAACTCAACTCCTGCAAATCACATTCCATCACTGACCGACTGTCAGTCACTGTCACCGGGACAAGCACCGCTGTTTTCTGCCTCTGGTTCTTCAACAGATTTTTACATTTTCTTTTCATTCTTTCCCTCTCATTTTCCAACATCCACTTCCTCCCTGGGGCTTCAGGGCTCACAGGAATACATCAAAAAGAACTGCCCCGCCGCTGTGGTACCGGTGGAGCTCTAGTGGGCAGTGACCGGGTGAAGCCCCTTGCGGCTGGGGGTGGACGCAGACTACTACTTCACCGGCTCTACGGAGGCTGCTACACGGACCGGGTGAGTGGAAGCACATGCTAGGTTACCGCTCCGCCCTCTCCCAGGCCTCCTTCCTCGGCCACATTGAGCTCCTGATGTGCTTCAGTGGTGCCCTGGAGAAAGACCGCCTTCACAATTGGGTGAAGCGGCAGGTGAACGACAGGCAGCCCGCCCGGCAGATCCTCAGCCACATCCAGAACAAGGGCACCCCACCACCCAAAGTCTGGTTCCTCCCTCCGGTGTGTGTGGCCCACTACATTGGGCTGGCGCTCCTCAGGGTCGGCATTGGGGTGAGTGAAGGCCAAGCCCGTGGATGCCTTTTGGACGGAACCACTCTGGGGCTACCAGCACACATTAGGAGGCTCCGGTTAGCCTGTTAGCATGTTACCACCATGACACTAGTTCACACATTAAAAACTAGTTAGCAGTGGTCCAGTTAAAGTACAGTGTCCCAGTAAGCACAGACTCCAGACCAGTTAGAATAATGGTTTGAGGACAGGACTAGAAGAGAACACATTTACCTGCTAGCAAACAAGACACTGGCATATTTGTATCATTAGAACCTTTATTTAACCAATAAAAAGCTCATTCAGGTTTAAATGTCTTTTTCCAGAGTGTCCTAACTCAGACAGCAGCACAAACGACAAACTACAAATGCAGGAGAGAACGACCAAGCACCGAAATAGAAGAAGTCCCAAGCATCCCCTGTGCTTAGCTCCTCGCCCTGTCTTTAGACCCTCCCCATGTCCTGAGCTCCTCCCATGTCTTTAGATCAGTGGTCCCCAAACTACGGCCAGCCTCCACATTTGGTCCAGTCCCCTGAACAATACCAGAGACCATTTATATTTTTTTTATATGTGTGTATTTGTATTTAATAATAAAGTTGTACTTTTGCAATAAAATGTTCCTTAGTTCTGAACTATTTTCATTATTAATGAAGCAGAGAGTGTGGGGTTGTCTCCAGGATTTGGTTCAGAGTGACAAGGTGTGGGTTGTGGTTCTGATTAAAGAACACAGATACAGATGTCCTCATTAAAGGTTTATTTACTGTGGTCTGTAATAATACAGTAACACTCACTATAACAATATATACATACAATAATAAATGAACTAAGACCCACTATATGAGTCACTCACATGTATTACATGGGTCATAGAACACACACATCACTCACAGAAATCACACATGACAGCTAACAATGCTAGCCCATATGGTAACTACAGGCCCATATGGGGATGCTTCAGTAATAGTAACTACAGGCCCATATGGGGATGCTTCAGTAATAGGTAACTACAGGCCCATATGGGGATGCTTCAGTAATAGGTAACTACAGGCCCATATGGGGATGCTTCAGTAATAGTAACTACAGGCCCATATGGGGATGCTTCAGTAATAGTAACTACAGGCCCATATGGGGATGCTTCAGTAATAGGTAACTACAGGCCCATATGGGGATGCTTCAGTAATAGTAACTACAGGCCCATATGGGGATGCTTCAGTAATAGGTAACTACAGGCCCATATGGGGATGCTTCAGTAATAGGTAACTACAGGCCCATATGGGGATGCTTCAGTAATAGCTAACTACAGGCCCATATGGTTATGCTTCAGTAATAGGTAACTACAGGCCCATATGGGGATGCTTCAGTATTGGGTAACTACAGGCCCATATGGTTATGCTTCAGTAATAGGTAACTACAGGCCCATATGGGGATGCTTCAGTATTGGGTAACTACAGGCCCATATGGTTATGCTTCAGTAATAGGTAACTACAGGCCCATATGGGGATGCTTCAGTAATAGGTAACTACAGGCCCATATGGGGATGCTTCAGTAATAGTAACTACAGGCCCATATGGGGATGCTTCAGTAATAGTAACTACAGGCCCATATGGGGATGCTTCAATAATAGTAACTACAGGCCCATATGGGGATGCTTCAGTAATAGTAACTACAGGCCCATATGGGGATGCTTCAGTAATAGTAACTACAGGCCCATATGGGGATGCTTCAGTAATAGGTAACTACAGGCCCATATGGGGATGCTTCAGTAATAGTAACTACAGGCCCATATGGGGATGCTTCAGTAATAGCTAACTACAGGCCCATATGGGGATGCTTCAGTAATAGCTAACTACAGGCCCATATGGGGATGCTTCAGTAATAGCTAACTACAGGCCCATATGGGGATGCTTCAGTAATAGGTAACTACAGGCCCATATGGGGATGCTTCAGTAATAGTAACTACAGGCCCATATGGGGATGCTTCAGTAATAGGTAACTACAGGCCCATATGGGGATGCTTCAGTAATAGGTAACTACAAGCCCATATGGGGATTCTTCAGTAATAGTAACTACAGGCCCATATGGGGATGCTTCAGTAATAGCTAACTACAGGCCCATATGGGGATGCTTCAGTAATAGCTAACTACAGGCCCATATGGGGATGCTTCAGTAATAGGTAACTACAGGCCCATATGGGGATGCTTCAGTAATAGTAACTACAGGCCCATATGGGGATGCTTCAGTAATAGTAACTACAGGCCCATATGGGGATGCTTCAGTAATAGGTAACTACAGGCCCATATGGGGATGCTTCAGTAATAGGTAACTACAGGCCCATATGGGGATGCTTCAGTAATAGTAACTACAGGCCCATATGGGAATGCTTCAGTAATAGTAACTACAGGCCCATATGGGGATGCTTCAGTAATAGTAACTACAGGCCCATATGGGGATGCTTCAGTAATAGGTAACTACAGGCCCATATGGGGATGCTTCAGTATTGGGTAACTACAGGCCCATATGGGGATGCTTCAGTAATAGTAACTACAGGCCCATATGGGGATGCTTCAATAATAGGTTACTACAGGCCCATATGGGGATGCTTCAATAATAGGTTACTACAGGCCCATATGGGGATGCTTCAGTAATAGGTAACTACAGGCCCATATGGGGATGCTTCAGTAATAGGAAACTACAGGCCCATATGGGGATGCTTCAGTAATAGGTAACTACAGGCCCATATGGGGATGCTTCAGTAATAGGTAACTACAGGCCCATATGGGGATGCTTCAGTAATAGTAACTACAGGCCCATATGGGGATGCTTCAGTAATAGGTAACTACAGGCCCATATGGGGATGCTTCAGTAATAGTAACTACAGGCCCATATGGGGATGCTTCAGTAATAGTAACTACAGGCCCATATGGGGATGCTTCAGTAATAGGTAACTACAGGCCCATATGGGGATGCTTCAGTAATAGGTAACTACAGGCCCATATGGGGATGCTTCAGTAATAGTAACTACAGGCCCATATGGGAATGCTTCAGTAATAGTAACTACAGGCCCATATGGGGATGCTTCAGTAATAGTAACTACAGGCCCATATGGGGATGCTTCAGTAATAGGTAACTACAGGCCCATATGGGGATGCTTCAGTATTGGGTAACTACAGGCCCATATGGTTATGCTTCAGTAATAGGTAACTACAGGCCCATATGGGGATGCTTCAGTATTGGGTAACTACAGGCCCATATGGGGATGCTTCAGTAATAGTAACTACAGGCCCATATGGGGATGCTTCAATAATAGTAACTACAGGCCCATATGGGGATGCTTCAGTAATAGTAACTACAGGCCCATATGGGGATGCTTCAGTAATAGTAACTACAGGCCCATATGGGGATGCTTCAGTAATAGGTAACTACAGGCCCATATGGGGATGCTTCAGTATTGGGTAACTACAGGCCCATATGGGGATGCTTCAGTAATAGTAACTACAGGCCCATATGGGGATGCTTCAGTAATAGTAACTACAGGCCCATATGGGGATGCTTCAGTAATAGCTAACTACAGGCCCATATGGGGATGCTTCAGTAATAGCTAACTACAGGCCCATATGGGGATGCTTCAGTAATAGGTAACTACAGGCCCATATGGGGATGCTTCAGTAATAGTAACTACAGGCCCATATGGGGATGCTTCAGTAATAGGTAACTACAGGCCCATATGGGGATGCTTCAGTAATAGGTAACTACAGGCCCATATGGGGATGCTTCAGTAATAGCTAACTACAGGCCCATATGGGGATGCTTCAGTAATAGCTAACTACAGGCCCATATGGGGATGCTTCAGTAATAGTAACTACAGGCCCATATGGGGATGCTTCAGTAATAGCTAACTACAGGCCCATATGGGGATGCTTCAGTAATAGGTAACTACAGGCCCATATGGGGATGCTTCAGTAATAGCTAACTACAGGCCCATATGGGGATGCTTCAGTAATAGCTAACTACAGGCCCATATGGGGATGCTTCAGTAATAGTAACTACAGGCCCATATGGGGATGCTTCAGTAATAGCTAACTACAGGCCCATATGGGGATGCTTCAGTAATAGTAACTACAGGCCCATATGGGGATGCTTCAGTAATAGCTAACTACAGGCCCATATGGGGATGCTTCAGTAATAGCTAACTACAGGCCCATATGGGGATGCTTCAGTAATAGGTAACTACAGGCCCATATGGGGATGCTTCAGTAATAGTAACTACAGGCCCATATGGGGATGCTTCAGTAATAGCTAACTACAGGCCCATATGGGGATGCTTCAGTAATAGCTAACTACAGGCCCATATGGGGATGCTTCAGTAATAGGTAACTACAGGCCCATATGGGGATGCTTCAGTAATAGTAACTACAGGCCCATATGGGGATGCTTCAGTAATAGCTAACTAGAGGCCCATATGGGGATGCTTCAGTAATAGGTAACTGCAGGCCCATATGGGGATGCTTCAGTAATAGTAACTACAGGCCCATATGGGGATGCTTCAGTAATAGTAACTACAGGCCCATATGGGGATGCTTCAGTAATAGGTAACTACAGGCCCATATGGGGATGCTTCAGTAATAGTAACTACAGGCCCATATGGGGATGCTTCAGTAATAGTAACTACAGGCCCATATGGGGATGCTTCAGTAATAGGTAACTACAGGCCCATATGGGGATGCTTCAGTAATAGTAACTACAGGCCCATATGGGGATGCTTCAGTAATAGTAACTACAGGCCCATATGGGGATGCTTCAGTAATAGTAACTACAGGCCCATATGGGGATGCTTCAGTAATAGTAACTACAGGCCCATATGGGGATGCTTCAGTAATAGGTAACTACAGGCCCATATGGGGATGCTTCAGTAATAGCTAACTACAGGCCCATATGGGGATGCTTCAGTAATAGCTAACTACAGGCCCATATGGGGATGCTTCAGTAATAGCTAACTACAGGCCCATATGGGGATGCTTCAGTAATAGGTAACTACAGGCCCATATGGGGATGCTTCAGTAATAGGTAACTACAGGCCCATATGGGGATGCTTCAGTAATAGTAACTACAGGCCCATATGGGGATGCTTCAGTAATAGTAACTACAGGCCCATATGGGGATGCTTCAGTAATAGTAACTACAGGCCCATATGGGGATGCTTCAGTAATAGTAACTACAGGCCCATATGGGGATGCTTCAGTAATAGCTAACTACAGGCCCATATGGGGATGCTTCAGTAATAGCTAACTACAGGCCCATATGGGGATGCTTCAGTAATAGGTAACTACAGGCCCATATGGGGATGCTTCAGTAATAGTAACTACAGGCCCATATGGGGATGCTTCAGTAATAGCTAACTACAGGCCCATATGGGGATGCTTCAGTAATAGCTAACTACAGGCCCATATGGGGATGCTTCAGTAATAGGTAACTACAGGCCCATATGGGGATGCTTCAGTAATAGTAACTACAGGCCCATATGGGGATGCTTCAGTAATAGTAACTACAGGCCCATATGGGGATGCTTCAGTAATAGCTAACTACAGGCCCATATGGGGATGCTTCAGTAATAGGTAACTACAGGCCCATATGGGGATGCTTCAGTAATAGGTAACTACAGGCCCATATGGGGATGCTTCAGTATTGGGTAACTACAGGCCCATATGGGGATGCTTCAGTAATAGTAACTACAGGCCCATATGGGGATGCTTCAGTAATAGGTAACTACAGGCCCATATGGGGATGCTTCAGTAATAGGTAACTACAGGCTCATATGGGGATGCTTCAGTAATAGGTAACTACAGGCCCATATGGGGATGCTTCAGTAATAGTAACTACAGGCCCATATGGGGATGCTTCAGTAAAAGGTAACTACAGGCCCATATGGAGATGCTTCAGTAATAGGTAACTACAGGCCCATATGGGGATGCTTCAGTAATAGGTAACTACAAGCCCAAATGGGGATGCTTCAGTAATAGTAACTACAGGCCCATATGGGGATGCTTCAGTAATAGTAACTACAGGCCCATATGGGGATGCTTCAGTAATAGCTAACTACAGGCCCATATGGGGATGCTTCAGTAATAGCTAACTACAGGCCCATATGGGGATGCTTCAGTAATAGTAACTACAGGCCCATATGGGGATGCTTCAGTAATAGTAACTACAGGCCCATATGGGGATGCTTCAGTAATAGGTAACTACAGGCCCATATGGGGATGCTTCAGTAATAGTAACTACAGGCCCATATGGGGATGCTTCAGTAATAGATAACTACAGGCCCATATGGGGATGCTTCAGTAATAGGTAACTACAGGCCCATATGGGGATGCTTCAGTAATAGCTAACTACAGGCCCATATGGTTATGCTTCAGTAATAGGTAACTACAGGCCCATATGGGGATGCTTCAGTATTGGGTAACTACAGGCCCATATGGTTATGCTTCAGTAATAGGTAACTACAGGCCCATATGGGGATGCTTCAGTGTTGGGTAACTACAGGCCCATATGGGGATGCTTCAGTAATAGTAACTACAGGCCCATATGGGGATGCTTCAATAATAGTAACTACAGGCCCATATGGGGATGCTTCAGTAATAGTAACTACAGGCCCATATGGGGATGCTTCAGTAATAGTAACTACAGGCCCATATGGGGATGCTTCAGTAATAGGTAACTACAGGCCCATATGGGGATGCTTCAGTATTGGGTAACTACAGGCCCATATGGGGATGCTTCAGTAATAGTAACTACAGGCCCATATGGGGATGCTTCAATAATAGGTTACTACAGGCCCATATGGGGATGCTTCAGTAATAGGTAACTACAGGCCCATATGGGGATGCTTCAGTAATAGGTAACTACAGGCCCATATGGGGATGCTTCAGTAATAGGTAACTACAGGCCCATATGGGGATGCTTCAGTAATAGGTAACTACAGGCCCATATGGGGATGCTTCAGTAATAGTAACTACAGGCCCATATGGGGATGCTTCAGTAATAGGTAACTACAGGCCCATATGGGGATGCTTCAGTATTGGGTAACTACAGGCCCATATGGGGATGCTTCAGTAATAGTAACTACAGGCTCATATGGGGATGCTTCAGTAATAGGTAACTACAGGCCCATATGGGGATGCTTCAGTAATAGTAACTACAGGCCCATATGGGGATGCTTCAGTAATAGGTAACTACAGGCCCATATGGAGATGCTTCAGTAATAGGTAACTACAGGCCCATATGGGGATGCTTCAGTAATAGGTAACTACAAGCCCAAATGGGGATGCTTCAGTAATAGTAACTACAGGCCCATATGGGGATGCTTCAGTAATAGTAACTACAGGCCCATATGGGGATGCTTCAGTAATAGCTAACTACAGGCCCATATGGGGATGCTTCAGTAATAGCTAACTACAGGCCCATATGGGGATGCTTCAGTAATAGTAACTACAGGCCCATATGGGGATGCTTCAGTAATAGTAACTCCAGGCCCATATGGGGATGCTTCAGTAATAGGTAACTACAGGCCCATATGGGGATGCTTCAGTAATAGCTAACTACAGGCCCATATGGGGATGCTTCAGTAATAGCTAACTACAGGCCCATATGGGGATGCTTCAGTAATAGGTAACTACAGGCCCATATGGGGATGCTTCAGTAATAGTAACTACAGGCCCATATGGGGATGCTTCAGTAATAGCTAACTACAGGCCCATATGGGGATGCTTCAGTAATAGCTAACTACAGGCCCATATGGGGATGCTTCAGTAATAGGTAACTACAGGCCCATATGGGGATGCTTCAGTAATAGTAACTACAGGCCCATATGGGGATGCTTCAGTAATAGCTAACTAGAGGCCCATATGGGGATGCTTCAGTAATAGGTAACTGCAGGCCCATATGGGGATGCTTCAGTAATAGTAACTACAGGCCCATATGGGGATGCTTCAGTAATAGTAACTACAGGCCCATATGGGGATGCTTCAGTAATAGGTAACTACAGGCCCATATGGGGATGCTTCAGTAATAGTAACTACAGGCCCATATGGGGATGCTTCAGTAATAGTAACTACAGGCCCATATGGGGATGCTTCAGTAATAGGTAACTACAGGCCCATATGGGGATGCTTCAGTAATAGTAACTACAGGCCCATATGGGGATGCTTCAGTAATAGTAACTACAGGCCCATATGGGGATGCTTCAGTAATAGTAACTACAGGCCCATATGGGGATGCTTCAGTAATAGTAACTACAGGCCCATATGGGGATGCTTCAGTAATAGGTAACTACAGGCCCATATGGGGATGCTTCAGTAATAGGTAACTACAGGCCCATATGGGGATGCTTCAGTAATAGCTAACTACAGGCCCATATGGGGATGCTTCAGTAATAGTAACTACAGGCCCATATGGGGATGCTTCAGTAATAGGTAACTACAGGCCCATATGGGGATGCTTCAGTATTGGGTAACTACAGGCCCATATGGGGATGCTTCAGTAATAGTAACTACAGGCTCATATGGGGATGCTTCAGTAATAGGTAACTACAGGCCCATATGGGGATGCTTCAGTAATAGTAACTACAGGCCCATATGGGGATGCTTCAGTAATAGGTAACTACAGGCCCATATGGAGATGCTTCAGTAATAGGTAACTACAGGCCCATATGGGGATGCTTCAGTAATAGGTAACTACAAGCCCAAATGGGGATGCTTCAGTAATAGTAACTACAGGCCCATATGGGGATGCTTCAGTAATAGTAACTACAGGCCCATATGGGGATGCTTCAGTAATAGCTAACTACAGGCCCATATGGGTATGCTTCAGTAATAGCTAACTACAGGCCCATATGGGGATGCTTCAGTAATAGTAACTACAGGCCCATATGGGGATGCTTCAGTAATAGTAACTACAGGCCCATATGGGGATGCTTCAGTAATAGGTAACTACAGGCCCATATGGGGATGCTTCAGTAATAGTAACTACAGGCCCATATGGGGATGCTTCAGTAATAGGTAACTACAGGCCCATATGGGGATGCTTCAGTAATAGTAACTACAGGCCCATATGGGGATGCTTCAGTAATAGCTAACTAGAGGCCCATATGGGGATGCTTCAGTAATAGGTAACTGCAGGCCCATATGGGGATGCTTCAGTAATAGTAACTACAGGCCCATATGGGGATGCTTCAGTAATAGTAACTACAGGCCCATATGGGGATGCTTCAGTAATAGGTAACTACAGGCCCATATGGGGATGCTTCAGTAATAGTAACTACAGGCCCATATGGGGATGCTTCAGTAATAGTAACTACAGGCCCATATGGGGATGCTTCAGTAATAGGTAACTACAGGCCCATATGGGGATGCTTCAGTAATAGTAACTACAGGCCCATATGGGGATGCTTCAGTAATAGTAACTACAGGCCCATATGGGGATGCTTCAGTAATAGTAACTACAGGCCCATATGGGGATGCTTCAGTAATAGTAACTACAGGCCCATATGGGGATGCTTCAGTAATAGGTAACTACAGGCCCATATGGGGATGCTTCAGTAATAGGTAACTACAGGCCCATATGGGGATGCTTCAGTAATAGCTAACTACAGGCCCATATGGGGATGCTTCAGTAATAGTAACTACAGGCCCATATGGGGATGCTTCAGTAATAGGTAACTACAGGCCCATATGGGGATGCTTCAGTATTGGGTAACTACAGGCCCATATGGGGATGCTTCAGTAATAGTAACTACAGGCTCATATGGGGATGCTTCAGTAATAGGTAACTACAGGCCCATATGGGGATGCTTCAGTAATAGTAACTACAGGCCCATATGGGGATGCTTCAGTAATAGGTAACTACAGGCCCATATGGAGATGCTTCAGTAATAGGTAACTACAGGCCCATATGGGGATGCTTCAGTAATAGGTAACTACAAGCCCAAATGGGGATGCTTCAGTAATAGTAACTACAGGCCCATATGGGGATGCTTCAGTAATAGTAACTACAGGCCCATATGGGGATGCTTCAGTAATAGCTAACTACAGGCCCATATGGGTATGCTTCAGTAATAGCTAACTACAGGCCCATATGGGGATGCTTCAGTAATAGTAACTACAGGCCCATATGGGGATGCTTCAGTAATAGTAACTACAGGCCCATATGGGGATGCTTCAGTAATAGGTAACTACAGGCCCATATGGGGATGCTTCAGTAATAGTAACTACAGGCCCATATGGGGATGCTTCAGTAATAGGTAACTACAGGCCCATATGGGGATGCTTCAGTAATAGGTAACTACAGGCCCATATGGGGATGCTTCAGTAATAGCTAACTACAGGCCCATATGGTTATGCTTCAGTAATAGGTAACTACAGGCCCATATGGGGATGCTTCAGTATTGGGTAACTACAGGCCCATATGGTTATGCTTCAGTAATAGGTAACTACAGGCCCATATGGGGATGCTTCAGTGTTGGGTAACTACAGGCCCATATGGGGATGCTTCAGTAATAGTAACTACAGGCCCATATGGGGATGCTTCAATAATAGTAACTACAGGCCCATATGGGGATGCTTCAGTAATAGTAACTACAGGCCCATATGGGGATGCTTCAGTAATAGTAACTACAGGCCCATATGGGGATGCTTCAGTAATAGGTAACTACAGGCCCATATGGGGATGCTTCAGTATTGGGTAACTACAGGCCCATATGGGGATGCTTCAGTAATAGTAACTACAGGCCCATATGGGGATGCTTCAATAATAGGTTACTACAGGCCCATATGGGGATGCTTCAGTAATAGGTAACTACAGGCCCATATGGGGATGCTTCAGTGTGACGGCCCTGCCCATTAAGAGTGGTGGTTGGTTGCCACGATGCTGCCCTTTTTCTCTCCTTCCAATTGGAGCAGATGATTGCAGATTGCAGGCACCTGGACCTGGTCCTCCTACGGGACTATAAATCCCAACCTCTTCAGAGACTGGGGTGGCTCTTCTTCTCTCGTCTCCACCAGCGCTGCAGAACCTTTGGCTGCGTTTGTATTTTGATTTCACAATACAACATTGCACATCCCATCTCACACCCATCCACACTTACACTACTGATCTCTCTGACTAACACATCCCATCTTTCACTATTTTGGTTCACCTTAGTTAATAATAAATATAATTTAATTAAATGCACCGTGTCTTCTCCGTTTTTGTCATGGCCCAGAGCCAGGTTGTGACAAAATGGGGGCTCGTCCGTCTCGTTCCTGTTGCGCAAATCTTGGTAGTGACATGCAGGTGTGTCTAGATTGTCTGTGGTTGTCACTTGTCTGTGGCTAATTTCCCAGATTGGTAAGTGTTTTCCCTCTGTTTTGTGTGAATGATTTTGGTGCACGGAGCAATTGAGCGTGCATGCGCGTAAAAGTTGCGGTGGTGTGCCCGCGGCGCGCCCCGGTGCATTTTGTTTACATTTCGCGGTGAATGTTTGTTTGTTCAGAGGGGAAGGACGGTGTGTTTTGGCTGGTTGAGCGGGTAAGTTGGATGTGCTGTAGGTGCTTGATGCATTTTGACTTTTTTAGGTTGCATAAAGTGTGTTATCTGAAGCGAGGTAGAAGTGTTTTGGCCCGTGACAGATTTAGTTTACGGGTGTGTCGGAGCATGAGTGGGTCGTTCCCGTGTGTTTTGTTGGAAGTGTGGTGCGGAGTTTCCTCTGGTAGGCTGTAGCGGCGTACCCCTTTGGGTTCGTCGGGGGGGGGGGGGACTTCGGTAGTGTTGTGGCAAACGGGGTTGAAGCGTTGCTTGGGAGCACGTCCGTGGATTCAGGGGAGTGGTTATCGCTCACCTGTTCCAGCGGGAGTCAGTGCGTAAATACCCGCCGCGGAGCCACATGAAGACTAGGGGGGAGTTTAGCTAAATAACTGGATAGGTAGATAGCGGGGAAACTCCAAACCTAGGTGAGGAATCATCCCTTTTGTTGTGCACGGGTTGGCTTTACTGTCTCTGAAACTGGTTGGATTGTTTTTGTGCTACTTTGTTGTGTGCGTAATTGACTGTTTGGCATGGCTGATGTTGACGCATTTGTGGCTGCTCCGTCTGAGGAGGCTTTGGATAGGTGCACCAGGGAACAACTGATTAAACTGGCAGAACATTATTCTGTGGTTGTAGGTGATAAACGCCTGAAGGAAAATATTAAAGTGGCTATAAAATCAAAATTGGTGGAGATGGCAATTTTAACGGTGGATGAAGAGTCTTCTCCAGCTCCACCTGCATTTTCTGGTCAAATGCAGGGTCTGACTTTTGAGCAGCAGAAAGAGATCCTCATGATGCAGCTGGAGATGGAAAATCGTAAGTGTGAGATGCAAATTGAGGTAGAAAGGATTCGCCAGAGGACAGAACAGGCTAAATTGGCTTTGGAGGAAAAGCGCTTAGCTATGAGTGCAGAAATTAAGAGGTCTGAGGAGAATCTCAGTGGACAGCTGAGTGACTATGTGCGGCCTTTTGACATAAATAATTTGCGGCTGGTGCCTCAGTTTAATGAGAAGGATCCTGATGCATTCTTTGTGTTGTTTGAGCGTGTCGCTCATGCTAGAAGGTGGTCTGATTCTGATTGTGCTCTTATGCTCCAGTGCGTATTGACAGGTAAGGCGCAGGAGGCCTATTCTGCTATGAGCTTGGCGGATAGCAGTGACTACAGTCAGGTGAAGGCTGCTGTGCTCAGGGCTTATGAGCTTGTGCCAGAAGCTTATCGGCAGCGGTTTAGGTCTTGGGAGAAGAAAAATGGTCAGACTTATGTTGAGTTTGCTAGAGACTTGACCACTCATTTTAAACGTTGGTTAACTGCTCTTGAAGTTTCCACATTTGAGGATTTGTGTGAACTTGTAATTTTGGAGCAGTTTAAAAATGTTCTTCCGGGTCGACTGGCAACGCACATTGTGGAAAGGGAGATCACCACAGCTGATAAGGCTGCTGTGGCAGCAGATGAGTTTGTTCTTCTCCATAAGGGTAGTTTCAGAGAATGCTCGGTGGCACGTGAGCAGGTGCGTCCATGGAAGCAGACTTTGTTTAAATCTGATCCTAAGCCACAAGGGAAGTTTGACATTGGTGGGAAGTGTAATTATTGTTATGAAACAGGTCATTGGAAAGCTGAGTGTCCAAGATTGCAGGCTCGGAATAAGGGAGGTAAACCCAACGTTAAGCCTGTGGCAGCTGCAGCACCTGTTTCTGATGTCTCTGGGGCTGTTGCTCCTAGTTTATGTGAACCTGACGTTTTGGCAGCTTATGATCCTTTCATCAGTGATGGGTTTGTGTCATTGGTGGGAAGTGACATCAAGGTTCCGGTTAAAATTCTGAGGGACACAGGAGCATATGATTCGTTCATTGTGGATTCAGTGTTGCCTTTTTCTGATGAGACAGACACTGGTGACCGTGTCCTTAGTCGTGGCATGGGACTGACTATTTTGCCTGTCCCAGTACATAATGTGACTCTTTCCTGTGAGCTTGTGCAGGGTGAAGTAGCGGTCGGGGTGAGACCGGCGCTGCCTATTGATGGCATTCATGTCATTTTAGGTAATGGCTTGGCTGGCAGTCGCGTCTGGTCTGACACTCCTCCAGCACCTGTGGTTACGGACCATCCAGTTGATCCTGTTCCTAGTGGGTTAGGTGAAGCGACTTCGGCCTGTGCGATCACACGTGCAATGTGCAAGGCTGAGTCGGATACAATGGCTGGTGATGAGGAGCTTCCGTCGTTGGCTGACTTTCCATTATCAGTGACTCATAGTGACCTGGCAGAGCAGCAGAAAAATGACCAGTCGTTAAAAGATATCTTTGAGTGTGCGGTGTCTCCTGCGGAGATATCCAGTGCAGCCTGTGGCTATGTTGTGCAGAATGGGTTGCTATTCAGGAAGTGGGCTTCTCTTAGCGATGAAGGTATGGGAGATGCAGTTTTTCAGTTGGTGGTGCCTGAGAAGTTGCGTTCCCTTGTGTTAAAGGTGGCTCACGATGACAGTGGACACTTTGGTGTTAAGAAAACATATTGTAACATCCTGAAATATTTCTTTTGGCCACGTGTAAAAAGAGATGTTTCTGAATATATTAAAACTTGTCATGTGTGTCAGTTGACAGGAAAGCCAAACCTGAGAATCAAACCCGCTCCGTTGCAGCCTATCCCTGCAGTAAGTGAACCATTTCAACATCTGATTGTGGACTGTGTGGGTCCGTTGCCGCCTTCCAAGTCTGGCAGTAAGTACCTCCTTACAGTGATGTGCCAAAGTACTAGGTATCCTGCGGCATATCCATTAAGGTCAATAACGACTAAAGCTGTGGTGAAGGCATTGACTCAGTTCATTTCAGTATTTGGGATTCCTAACATCATCCAGAGTGACCAGGGCTCTAACTTTTCATCTCATATGTTTGGACAGGTGCTGAAGCTCTTACGCATTAAACATAATCAGTCATCAGCCTATCATGCTCAGAGCCAGGGTGCACTAGAGAGATTTCATCAGACTCTCAAGTCCCTCCTTCGTGCTTATTGTACCGAGCTGGATAGAGACTGGGAGGAAGGGCTCCCGTGGCTGATGTTGGCTGCGAGGGAGGCTGTGCAAGAAAGCACCGGGTTTAGTCCAAATGAGTTGGTCTTCGGACACAAGGTGTGTGGGCCCCTGGCGGTGCTGAAGGGTAACTGGGTGGACACAGAGCCGCCAAAAAACCTGGTGGACTTTGTAAATGGCTTTAGACACCGATTATATGTAGCGGGGGGAATGGCAAGGGAGAAGCTACAGACAGCTCAAGAGAACATGAAGAAGATTTATGATCGCCGTTCAGAGCGGCACGAGTTCAGTGCAGGCGACCAAGTTTTGGCTCTCATGCCTATTGTGGGGTCACCATTTCAGGCAAAATACTCTGGTCCGTATACTGTAGTGGAAAAACTCTCTGAACTGAACTATCTGATTGCAACTCCAGGGAGGAAAAAATCAAAACAACTCTGTCATGTTCATCTTCTGAAGCCTTATTATGTGCGTGTAGGTGAGTCTTGTCTGTCTGGTGTGCGCCCTGCACTCGGAATTAGTTGTGTGTCCATGGTGCATGAGGGAGATAAGGTGCCAGAGCCAGACGATAGTTTGTTGTATGGTTGTCTGAAAAATTCAGAATCACTTTGTAATTTGGATAAGTTGTTGTCTCATTTACCTGAGTGTAAACGGAATGAGTTGTCAGAGTTGGTACAGAAATATCTGTCTTTGTTTGGTGGTGATCCTTTTAGTGCCCAAATCGGAGGTTGATGAGGTGGGCCTTGTTCTTACAAGCGTACGACCTATACATCAGACATGATTAAGGGCACCGAAAATGTAGTAGCCGACGCATTGTCGCGGGCTCCTGTGTAGTGTCATGCCTTGTCTTTCGGCCCCTTGAACTCTGTTGTCTCTCTCTCTGTTCTCTTAAACTGCTCTCAGGTACCGGGGTTGCCGAGAACAGGTGGGGTTGCAGCAGACCATCGGGGTGGCAGGGGGAAGGTTATGCATGTATGTTTTGTTTGTATTAATAATTTGTGATAATTTGTTTATGGTGTTGTAGTGCCAGTGATTCCCTGTGGAACACTGACTTATGGGGGGGGGGGTGTGACGGCCCTGCCCATTAAGAGTGGTGGTTGGTTGCCACGATGCTGCCCTTTTTCTCTCCTTCCAATTGGAGCAGATGATTGCAGATTGCAGGCACCTGGACCTGGTCCTCCTACGGGACTATAAATCCCAACCTCTTCAGAGACTGGGGTGGCTCTTCTTCTCTCGTCTCCACCAGCGCTGCAGAACCTTTGGCTGCGTTTGTATTTTGATTTCACAATACAACATTGCACATCCCATCTCACACCCATCCACACTTACACTACTGATCTCTCTGACTAACACATCCCATCTTTCACTATTTTGGTTCACCTTAGTTAATAATAAATATAATTTAATTAAATGCACCGTGTCTTCTCCGTTTTTGTCATGGCCCATATGGGGATGCTTCAGTAATAGTAACTACAGGCCCATATGGGGATGCTTCAATAATAGGTAACTACAGGCCCATATGGGGATGCTTCAGTAATAGTAACTACAGGCCCATATGGGGATGCTTCAGTAATAGGTAACTACAGGCCCATATGGGGATGCTTCAGTAATAGGTAACTACAGGCCCATATGGGGATGCTTCAGTAATAGTAACTACAGGCCCATATGGGGATGCTTCAGTAATAGGTAACTACAGGCCCATATGGGGATGCTTCAGTATTGGGTAACTACAGGCCCATATGGGGATGCTTCAGTAATAGTAACTACAGGCCCATATGGGGATGCTTCAATAATAGGTAACTACAGGCCCATATGGGGATGCTTCAGTAATAGGTAACTACAGGCCCATATGGGGATGCTTCAGTAATAGGTAACTACAGGCCCATATGGGGATTCTTCAGTAATAGGTAACTACAGGCCCATATGGGGATTCTTCAGTAATGGGTAACTACAGGTAAACAAGTGGGACTTCAAAAGTTATCAAATTTCAGGTCAAAGAACAGACTCCCCTTGCGTTCACAGCAGACTCAATAGGCCATATTTTTTATTGCATAGCATGTTATTAATGTTATGTTTATGAAAGTTAAAGATTGATAATGACCCAATTTGATAATTGTAATATATTTGAATCTTAATTCAACTTTCAATGTAGAAAAAGATGACATATTAATTATGTGACATTTAACTTACTGGTAACATAACTCATACGTTACTTCAGCTCATTCTTCTCCCCACTCTCCACCACTTCTTGTTGAGCCATATTTTGTCATAAACATTCAATGTAATAACCTTTTAATTTTATTTTGTAAAACACAATGCATTTTATAATACATTTTGCCGCATTATGTAATAAGTTATTACATTTATTATGAAATGCACTAGCAACTTCTTTTATTCTCTAGAAAATGTAAACATGGTGCATTACGTAATAACAATTCTAAAGCATAGTTTGTTTAATTGTATTTTATTTTACTTTGAAGTATTTGTAAAAGCTAGTCCTATTATTAGTATCAGTGTATTGTCCTAGTATCAGTAATTAACTATTACTATCAGTACACTATTCAAAGTTTGCATGAACAGAGAATATTCTGTAAATTCCAGATTTTTTTTTATTGGAACCAAAACCACATCAACATTAGTTATAAACATCAACAACAATATATGCAACCAACACATGCAGGTTTGTGGACAATTTAAAATAATAATGAAGCAATGAATAGAAGTTCTACCTTAATTCTTTACATTTCAATTTATGTGCATCGTATTGCTAATTTTTTTTCCTTTTTATTTCTTGTATTTTTTTTCTATGTTCTTCATAATTTTTTTTTTTGATAATTTAGCTTTTTCTTTTTAATGTACAGGGACACAGCTTTTTTTCCACCTGCTTTACAATTGTCATTGGCTAACTTTGGATTTACAATATTTTACATTTGAATTTCTACCTTTTTTGACCTAGTGTTATAACAGCTTAGTGATTTGACTTGGAAACAACCATAACAACTATTATTTTCACTTTTAACACAATTCAATTCAATTCAATTTTATTTATAAAGCCCTAAATCACAACAAAGTCGTCTCAGAGGGCTTTACAAAAACACAATCAACTACAGAAATACATGAAAAGTCCCAGGCATCCCCTGTCCTTAGACCCTCCCCCTGTCCTTAGACCCTCCCCCTGTCCTTAGACCCTCCCCCTGTCCTTAGACCCTCCCCCTGTCCTTAGACCCTCCTTCTCGGCAGAAAAAACTTCCAAACCCAGTGGGAAAAAGAAGAAATCTTGATGAGAACCACATTGAAGGACAGATCCACTCCCATGGACGGACAGGCTATAGATGAACGTCCATTTATAAATGAAGGAGGGGGGGCTGGTCCAGACAGGCAGGGGCGGTGGTCCGGGGTCACAGGTCAGCACAGGCGAGATACTCCAGATCCTGTCGTCCATGGCTCCCGTGCAGGCACTGTCAGGAAAACCACCATTCCCCCCGGGGGGGGGGGGGGGGCGACACCAGGTGACTAGTCATGAACAGACTTGGTATGAAAGATATGTTATAAAAATGACAGAAACAGGTGTGAGAGAGAGAAAGAGAAGAAAGAACTCAGTGTCTGTACTTCCCCCAGCATTCTAACTCCTAGTGCAGCTTAGACTGAACTGTGACTCATACATCATGTATACATGATATATGAGTCACATCATTTTTAACTAACCTGACCATAGTCTTTCTCAAACAGGAATGTTTTCAGCCTAATTTTAAATGTAGAGACTGTTTCGGCGTTTTTAATATTAAAGGGAAGATGATTCCATCAGACAGTAACCATGGTAACTAAAGGCTCTAGCTCCATCAGACAGTAACCATGGTAACTAAAGAGTCTAGTTCCTACTGTACTTTTAGAAACCTTAGGAACTTTCAATAAACCTGCATTCTGAGAACGAAGGGTTCTATTGGGTTGGTACGGAACCAGATCATCTTTAACACACACTACAGTTTCATAATGAACATTATATTTTCTACGTAGATGCCATTAGTTGACAAAGGCCTACTTGTACGTCCAGTATAAAATGTAAAAACATTCATGTCTAAACAGTCCGCACTTGCTTGTATTTCTAAGTCAGTAGCCCAGGTGTTCACTTTACGCATATTTGTTTGACTAATATATTGATGAGAAGCCTTCACGCAGAAAAGATTTATATTTTAAAGGGTCATTTTCCAGTTGTTTTACAAACGCAAGTTTAATTTTCCTGTGATTTTGTTGTGTGCCATTAATTACCAGTGAAACTGAACGGAAAAAAAAAAGTTACTGTCTTCAACAATTTTCTCATTAAAACACAGAACACCCAAAGTTTATGGATCTGCTAAAGTAAGTCACCTGTACACTCTACAACTAACTCACCTGTACACTCTACAACTAACTCACCTGTACACTCTACAACTAACTCACCTGTACAGTCTACACCTAACTCACCTGTACACTCTATATCTAACTCACCTGTACACTCTACAACTAACTCACCTGTACACTCTACAACTAACTCACCTGTACAGTCTACACCTAACTCACCTGTACACTCTATATCTAACTCACCTGTACACTCTACACCTAACTCACCTGTACACTCTATATCTAACTCACCTGTACACTCTATATCTAACTCACCTGTACACTCTATATCTAACTCACCTGTACACTCTACAACTAACTCACCTGTACACTCTATATCTAACTCACCTGTACACTCTATATCTAACTCACCTGTACACTCTACACCTAACTCACCTGTACACTCTACACCTAACTCACCTGTACACTCTATATCTAACTCACCTGTACACTCTATATCTAACTCACCTGTACACTCTACAACTAACTCACCTGTACACTCTACACCTAACTCACCTGTACACTCTACATCTAAGTCACCTGTACACTCTATATCTAACTCACCTGTACACTCTACAACTAACTCACCTGTACACTCTATATCTAACTCACCTGTACACTCTATATCTAACTCACCTGTACACTCTATATCTAACTCACCTGTACACTCTACACCTAACTCACCTGTACACTCTACACCTAACTCACCTGTACACTCTATATCTAACTCACCTGTACACTCTACACCTAACTCACCTGTACACTCTATATCTAACTCACCTGTACACTCTACAACTAACTCACCTGTACACTCTATATCTAACTCACCTGTACACTCTATATCTAACTCACCTGTACACTCTACAACTAACTCACCTGTACACTCTACACCTAACTCACCTGTACACTCTATATCTAACTCACCTGTACACTCTATATCTAACTCACCTGTACACTCTACCCCTAACTCACCTGTACACTCTATATCTAACTCACCTGTACACTCTATATCTAACTCACCTGTACACTCTACAACTAACTCACCTGTACACTCTACACCTAACTCACCTGTACACTCTACACCTAACTCACCTGTACACTCTATATCTAACTCACCTGTACAATCTATATCTAACTCACCTGTACACTCTATATCTAACTCACCTGTACACTCTACACCTAACTCACCTGTACACTCTATATCTAACTCACCTGTACACTCTATATCTAACTCACCTGTACACTCTACACCAGGGGTGGGCAATTATTTTTTCCATGGGGCCACATGAGAAACAGAAAATATTGTGGAGGGCCGGGTCAAAAGGCTTAACTCAATTCTACATAATATTAATTGTAATTGTATTTTTTAATTGTATTTTTTTTATAAAAAGTAGTAAATAGCATTATTTTTGACAAGCTGGTAAGAGTATATGTTATGATTAAGCAGTGAAAAAATGAGGTTGCCTTACAAAAAAATGTTTATTCAGATTTTCCCAAGACAATGTTAAACAAAATGTGAACATTTTTAACATTTGTGACTCATTATATTGATCATTTTCAGTCAAATTCACAACAAAACACATTTTGAGTTTCACATTCAGTACTGTTGGAAAGAGATTCTTAGCTTTCTAAAGACATCACAATATTGTCTTGTACTGTAAATATCAAGCAAGATACATCATATTATAATGATTGTCACTGAACTGTGACTTTGAGAAAAAGGCCTCCAAAGAAAGTGTTCCATTCACTGCTAATTGGTGCCTTTACATGCCAACATTTGTAGTCTAACCACCTCATTTGGTGTTTTTCAGTTCTTTTTTTCTTGTTCAGTGTGAGAAATCTAGTCTCTGTTGGGCTTTAACAAGTGCATCAAAGTCAGGTTGAATGTCTGAGGTGGAGATGCGAAGCAAAGCTGACAGATGATCATCAGTGAGAGAGGATCTATACCTGGATTTGGTAAACTTCATTACTGAGAATGTTTGTTCACATATGTAGGTAGAGCCAAAGAGAACCAACATCTTCTGAGCATGTCTCCTCATGTTTGGAAAGTTCTCCTTCTTGAGAGAAGAGTAAAAATCCAGCAGTGATCCTGACTTAAACTGCTCTGCCAGTACTGCATCAGACTGCAGGTCAATGAGTTCTAGCTGAACATCACTGGGTGCATGATCCACACTGCAGGTAAAGGGAGAGGAAATCATGCACATTTCATCCTCGATTGTTCTGAGGTCTTCAAAGCGCCTTGAAAACTCACCATGCAGTGCTCCTAACATGGATGAGTACCTGTGGAGGTGATCAGCTGAAGGTGTAACTTCTTTCAGGGTTTGCATGTGAGTGAGAATGTTGCTCTCCAGTTGGCTTGAAAGAAACTGTATCTTTCTCATGAAAGCTTTCACCGGGCTGTGCATTTCATGAACAAAAAGGCCCTTGCCTTGCAGTTTGGTATTCAGTTCATTCATCAGTGCAGTCACATCAACAGCAAATGCAAAATCTGCCATCCAGTCCTCATCTGAGAGCTCTGGGATGTCTTTGCCTTTTTTCTCACAAAACTCTTGAATCTCTGCTTTCAGGTCCCAAACTCTTTTTAGCACTTTGCCCAGGCTGAGCCATCTGACAGCTGTCTGGTAGCTGATGTCACTATGCTCACACTCATGCTCCTCCAAAAGTGCAACAAACTGTCTGTGATTCAATGCTCGTGCCCTGATGAAGTTTACTATTTTAGTCACAACATCAATAACATGGTTAATTTTTAGCACTGACTTGCACAACACATGCTGGTGTATAATACAATGCAAAAATACCAACTTCTGGTCTGCGTCGATTTCACTCACTTTATCTTGCATACGTTTCAAAAGACCGACATTTTTCCCTGTAAGATTCGGACAACCGTCCGTTGTGACACCTGCCAGTCTGTCCCATTTCAGTCCCAGTGTGTCCATGCACGCATTTACCTCCGTGAACAGATCACTCCCTGTCGTTGTCCCTTTCATTGGCCGCATTGCAGCCAGCTCCTCCGTGATCTTAAAGTCCGTTATCCCACGAACAAACACGAGTAACTGGGCTGTGTCACGGACATCACAGCTCTCGTCCAAAGCCAAGGAGAAAAAGTCAAAACTTGCCACTTCACTTTCCAGCTGAAGCTTCAGGTTTCCCGCAATGTCCTCAACCCTCCGGGTTACGGTTCGCCGGGAAAGCGGGACTTGCTCAAATGCCTCTTTTTTTTCAGGGCATATTAGTGCTGCAGAGTCCACCAAGCACTCTTTCACAAACCCCCCCTCTGAGAATGGCTTACAGTTTTTAGCGATTTTGTGGGATATCACAAAGCTGGTCTTGGTTGCTGCATCCCTGGATCCGTGAAGCTTGGTAAAAAAGCCTTGCTGCTTTTGTAGCTTAGCTAGCAACACCTCCGATGTCCGCCCCCTCTCAGCATCATTCAAGTTTTTGTACTTCTCGATGTGTTTTGTCTCATAATGCCGACTCAAATTATAATCCTTGAACACAGCGATCTGCTCTCCACAAAGTAAACACACGGCTTTACCTCCGACTTCAGTAAATAAATACTTAGCAGTCCATTTTTTGTTGAAAACCCTGCATTCAGCATCCACCTTTCTTTTTTTAGCATGTGAAGGCATTTTTGAGGGCTCAAGTCGTCTTGTCAATGATGCACATGTCTTGATTGACGTATCGCGTCATTGTACGTGAATGAAATGCAACTTCAAAATAAAAGCAATGTAGCTTTAGTCCATGCATCAGGTAAAATTATAAAATATGTTTATTTTGTAAATCCCTATTAACCTTACACGGGCCGGTGAGAGTCAAGCAAAGGGCCGTATGTGGCCCGGGGGCCGTACAATGCCCAGGTCTGCTCTACACCTAACTCACCTGTACACTCTACACCTAACTCACCTGTACACTCTACAACTAACTCACCTGTACACTCTATATCTAACTCACCTGTACACTCTATATCTAACTCACCTGTACACTCTATATCTAACTCACCTGTACACTCTACAACTAACTCACCTGTACACTCTATATCTAACTCACCTGTACACTCTACAACTAACTCACCTGTACACTCTACAACTAACTCACCTGTACACTCTATATCTAACTCACCTGTACACTCTACACCTAACTCACCTGTACACTCTACAACTAACTCACCTGTACACTCTACACCTAACTCACCTGTACACTCTATATCTAACTCACCTGTACACTCTATATCTAACTCACCTGTACAATCTATATCTAACTCACCTGTACACTCTATATCTAACTCACCTGTACACTCTACACCTAACTCACCTGTACACTCTACACCTAACTCACCTGTACACTCTACAACTAACTCACCTGTACACTCTATATCTAACTCACCTGTACACTCTATATCTAACTCACCTGTACACTCTACAACTAACTCACCTGTACACTCTATATCTAACTCACCTGTACACTCTATATCTAACTCACCTGTACACTCTACACCTAACTCACCTGTACACTCTACAACTAACTCACCTGTACACTCTATATCTAACTCACCTGTACACTCTATATCTAACTCACCTGTACACTCTACAACTAACTCACCTGTACACTCTATATCTAACTCACCTGTACACTCTATATCTAACTCACCTGTACACTCTACAACTAACTCACCTGTACACTCTATATCTAACTCACCTGTACACTCTACAACTAACTCACCTGTACACTCTACACCTAACTCACCTGTACACTCTACACCTAACTCACCTGTACACTCTACAACTAACTCACCTGTACACTCTATATCTAACTCACCTGTACACTCTATATCTAACTCACCTGTACACTCTACAACTAACTCACCTGTACACTCTACACCTAACTCACCTGTACACTCTATATCTAACTCACCTGTACACTCTATATCTAACTCACCTGTACACTCTATATCTAACTCACCTGTACACTCTACACCTAACTCACCTGTACACTCTACAACTAACTCACCTGTACACTCTATATCTAACTCACCTGTACACTCTATATCTAACTCACCTGTACACTCTATATCTAACTCACCTGTACACTCTACAACTAACTCACCTGTACACTCTATATCTAACTCACCTGTACACTCTACAACTAACTCACCTGTACAATCTACAACTAACTCACCTGTACACTCTACAACTAACTCACCTGTACACTCTACAACTAACTCACCTGTACACTCTACAACTAACTCACCTGTACACTCTACAACTAACTCACCTGTACACTCTATATCTAACTCACCTGTACACTCTACAACTAACTCACCTGTACACTCTACAACTAACTCACCTGTACACTCTACACCTAACTCACCTGTACACTCTATATCTAACTGACCTGTACACTCTATATCTAACTCACCTGTACACTCTACAACTAACTCACCTGTACACTCTACAACTAACTCACCTGTACACTCTATATCTAACTCACCTGTACACTCTATATCTAACTCACCTGTACACTCTACAACTAACTCACCTGTACACTCTATATCTAACTCACCTGTACACTCTACAACTAACTCACCTGTACACTCTACACCTAACTCACCTGTACACTCTACACCTAACTCACCTGTACACTCTACACCTAACTCACCTGTACACTCTATATCTAACTCACCTGTACACTCTATATCTAACTCACCTGTACACTCTATATCTAACTCACCTGTACACTCTACACCTAACTCACCTGTACACTCTACAACTAACTCACCTGTACACTCTATATCTAACTCACCT
The DNA here is from genome assembly GCA_020466265.1 of Siphamia tubifer. Lineage (NCBI taxonomy): Eukaryota > Metazoa > Chordata > Actinopteri > Kurtiformes > Apogonidae > Siphamia > Siphamia tubifer. Next base: position 2,987,259 of record JAIVEL010000024.1, read on the forward strand.
GTACACTCTATATCTAACTCACCTGTACACTCTATATCTAACTCACCTGTACACTCTACAACTAACTCACCTGTACACTCTATATCTAACTCACCTGTACACTCTACAACTAACTCACCTGTACAATCTACAACTAACTCACCTGTACACTCTACAACTAACTCACCTGTACACTCTACAACTAACTCACCTGTACACTCTACAACTAACTCACCTGTACACTCTATATCTAACTCACCTGTACACTCTACAACTAACTCACCTGTACACTCTACAACTAACTCACCTGTACACTCTACAACTAACTCACCTGTACACTCTACAACTAACTCACCTGTACACTCTATATCTAACTCACCTGTACACTCTACACCTAACTCACCTGTACACTCTATATCTAACTCATCTGTACACTCTATATCTAACTCACCTGTACACTCTACAACTAACTCACCTGTACACTCTACACCTAACTCACCTGTACACTCTACACCTAACTCACCTGTACACTCTATATCTAACTCACCTGTACACTCTATATCTAACTCACCTGTACACTCTACAACTAACTCACCTGTACACTCTACACCTAACTCACCTGTACACTCTACACCTAACTCACCTGTACACTCTACACCTAACTCACCTGTACACTCTACAACTAACTCACCTGTACACTCTATATCTAACTCACCTGTACACTCTATATCTAACTCACCTGTACACTCTATATCTAACTCACCTGTACACTCTACAACTAACTCACCTGTACACTCTATATCTAACTCACCTGTACACTCTACAACTAACTCACCTGTACACTCTATATCTAACTCACCTGTACACTCTACAACTAACTCACCTGTACACTCTACACCTAACTCACCTGTACACTCTACACCTAACTCACCTGTACACTCTATATCTAACTCACCTGTACACTCTATATCTAACTCACATGTACACTCTATATCTAACTCACCTGTACACTCTATATCTAACTCACCTGTACACTCTATATCTAACTCACCTGTACACTCTACACCTAACTCACCTGTACACTCTACACCTAACTCACCTGTACACTCTACAACTAACTCACCTATACACTCTATATCTAACTCACCTGTACACTCTATATCTAACTCACCTGTACACTCTATATCTAACTCACCTGTACATTCTACACCTAACTCACCTGTACACTCTACAACTAACTCACCTGTACACTCTACACCTAACTCACCTGTACACTCTACAACTAACTCACCTGTACACTCTACAACTAACTCACCTGTACACTCTACACCTAACTCACCTGTACATTCTACACCTAACTCACCTGTACACTCTACAACTAACTCACCTGTACACTCTACACCTAACTCACCTGTACACTCTACAACTAACTCACCTGTACACTCTACACCTAACTCACCTGTACACTCTACAACTAACTCACCTGTACACTCTACATCTAACTCACCTGTACACTCTATATCTAACTCACCTGTACAACTGCATAATCACTAATTGTTTAACCAATTACAATGAATTATCATGAAGAACACGTGCATGCGCACGGACACAATCATTAAGAAAAACGTTCATGTCAGTACACACATTTTCTGATTTTTCATGCAGTCACATCAGTTTTGTTTGAAAAAATAAACATTCTGAGAATGTAAAGAGTATAAAGTACAAATATTTATATATATATATATATATATATATATATATATATATATATATATAGTATAAAGTATATAATATGAAAAATAGAAAAAAATATGCAGAATGTAGCCCATATGTTTATTAATGTATCATATGTATTTAGTTGTTATTGTAGTTGCCTTTTATGATTGTGTAACAGGCAGTTTAATCAATTAAATATTAATATACATTCAGTGTATCTATTAATAAATAAGGGATTATCCAGTTTTACATGCGTAGGAGGTTAATATATGACTGGTCTTATTGGAAACATTACATCTGGATGGGACTGCAGCATCATTTATTTTCTTATTTCAAGTTTACATGTACAAATATCAATGAATATTCAGTCATTCCAGTTCCAGAGTATATTCAAAATATATGAGACATATTTCGTACAAATATTCTGTTTGAAAAAAGAAGGGGAAAAAAAGTAATTAAATTATGACAGTATATTACCAGAGTTCAGAGTAGATATCAACCATTTATATACATTTCTTATTTTTACTCAATTTCAGAGACTCAAAGTAATAATTAACTTCAATTAAAAATGATTTAAATAAAGGAGTTGAGTTTTGAAATTTGCTTTTATGATTATGAAGTGTCTCTAATAATACGTAAATATTTACCATAGTGTCTATTTTCTTATCTCTAAATCCAAAATAACAAATTATATTATAGAGGAAAAAAGGCTGAGGCACTCAAAAGTTACAAAAATATAAAAAGCCTTTATTTTTACATGGCTTATAAGGTTAAAATAACGCCTACGCGTTTCGGTCCTTCGACCTTCATCAGGGCAAACTCGAGTGGTCTGTTTCAGTCCAGATTTAAGCACATGGTCACATGGTCAAAGTGGGCTGGCACACAGTCACATGGGCATGATGTCACCAGTGAGGGAACAATTAAAATACAGTCTGTTGCCAAAGAACAAAGTATATATATATATCACACAGAAAAAACATAATATTTGAAGTCACATTTAACAATAGTTTGGGTATAGAAAGATTCAATAGAGGGTCTTTTAGAGAAAGGGAGAATAATCTAGCTCTCCATTGAGACCAGGAAACTGTGTAGCTTTTAAAGTATAGATCCAATAGGACTCTCTCTGAAGCAGTCTTTTTAGTCTATCTCCGCCTCTTATTGTTTCAGGAATATGTTCAATTCCACAAATTTTTAAGCTACTACAGCTGCCATGGTTAGAATGTTTGTAGTGCATAGCCATTGGATACACAGGGTTGCCAGTTCTTATAGCTTGCTTGTGTTCAGCCAGTCTGTTTTTTAATTTACGTTTAGTACGGCCTATGTAAAACCGGCCACAAGGACACTCAAGTCTGTACACTACATAAGTAGTATTGCAGTTAATGATGCTTCTGATATTAAAATTTTGTCCAGAAGTAACATCCTTAAACGTGTTGGTCCTTTGTACATGTTCACAGAATGTGCAGTGTCCGCATCTATAACATCCCATTTTAGTATCCAGCCATGTCTTTGTCTTCAGAGGGGGGAGATAACTGTTCACCAGTTTGTTACCAAGGGTTGGGGCTTTCCTGAAACTGACGGTTGGGGTCTCTGGAAGAGCTTCTCTTAGTGTGCTGTCACTTCTTAAAATGCTCCAATTTTTGTTGATTATTTGTTTGATCCGATGAGCCTCTGTGCCATATTCAGTTACAAAATAGACTTGATCAGTTCTTTCATTTGTCCTTGGTTTCTGGACAAGCAGTTGTTCCCTATTCAGGCTTTTGGCCCGATCATAGGCTGAGTCTAAGGTTCTTTCAGTATAACCTCTCTTCTTGAACCTACATCTCATATCATGAGCATTTTTTTCGAAGCTGGTGTCTGTATCGCAAATACGTCGCAGTCGTTGAAACTGACCATATGGAATATTTTGCAACAGCCATGGGGGGTGGAAGCTGTCGGCCTTAAGAATTGTATTCCGATCAGTTTGTTTTCTAAATATTGTGCTGTGTAAATCTCCATGAATGTCTTTATAAATGTTCAAATCTAAAAAGTGTATTTCTGAAGAAGAATAATCCAAACTGAGTTTAATATTGGCATTGGTACTGTTCAAATAAGAGTGGAATTGTAACAATTCTTGCTCAGATCCCGACCATAAAAGCAGCACATCATCGATATAGCGACCCCACCACACAATTTTATCTTGAAATTGGTTATGCCTTGAAAATACACAGTTCTCCTCCCAAAAACCCATATAAAGATTGGCATAGTTGGGCGCAAAGCATGCACCCATAGCAGTGCCTTTCTGTTGTCTGTACAGTTGTTGTTGAAACAAAAATATATTATTCCTCAATGTCCATTCTGTCAGTTTTAAGATAAGTCCAGCAGGGGGGAGTGTTTCTGGAGATCTCCTTTTCAAATAGTATTCCAGAGCAAAAAGTCCATCTTCATGATTGATGTTAGTATACAATGATTCCACGTCCATGGTAGCTAGATAGCCTTCTCCAATATTTGTAATAGTTTTCAGTTTGTTTAATACGTGCGTTCTATCTTGAACAAAAGAAGGCAAAGTATTCACAAAGGGCTTAATGTGGTAATCAATATATTTGGACAAAGGTTCAGTCAGTGATTCATTCCCACTAATAATGGGTCTCCCTGGTGGGTTTTCTATATTTTTGTGAACTTTAGGGAGCATGTAGAATGATGATATACGTGGGTTTTTACAGAGTAGAAAGTCATGCTCATTCTGTGTAATCCAATGTTCTTCCTTGGCATGCTCAAATAAGGCAGAGAGTTCTGATATCAGTTGGTCCAGTGGGTTTGATTGTAGTGGGATGTAGTACTCACTGTTAGTTAGTTGTCTCTTGGCCTCAGTGATGTATTGTTCTCTTCCCCACACCACTACCGCTCCACCTTTGTCAGCTCGTTTGATGACTATGTTTTCATTTGCAGATAACTCCTCCAGTGCCATCTTTTCATCATAAGACATGTTATTAGAATGTCTTTTTCTTGAAGTGAAGAGATTATCAATTTCAAAAGTCACTTTTTTGTAGAATGTGTTCAGTGTTTGATTACACATGTTGGGAGTGAATGTAGACTTTGGTTTGAATGCATGACTTTTATTCTGATGATCAACTGAACGAATGGCAGCTTGACTGGGGTTGCAATGGTACCACAATTTCAGTTGGAGATGCCGATAAAATTTGAATAAATCCACTTTAGTTTGGAATTCATTTGTTTTATTAGTTGGTGCAAAAGTTAACCCTTTAGACAGCACAGACATTTGGGCAGGTGTGAGAGGGATGTCAGACACATTTATCACTTGTTCATTCGTGTTTTGCTCCGGGTATATCGGAACTGGCTTGTGTTTTCTCCTGCTCCGTCTTGTCTTGCGCCTTGGCGTCTCTGTGTCCGGTTGTCTCTTTTTGGTCTTGAGTCTCCCTCTCACACCTGCCCAAATGTCTGTGCTGTCTAAAGGGTTAACTTTTGCACCAACTAATAAAACAAATGAATTCCAAACTAAAGTGGATTTATTCAAATTTTATCGGCATCTCCAACTGAAATTGTGGTACCATTGCAACCCCAGTCAAGCTGCCATTCGTTCAGTTGATCATCAGAATAAAAGTCATGCATTCAAACCAAAGTCTACATTCACTCCCAACATGTGTAATCAAACACTGAACACATTCTACAAAAAAGTGACTTTTGAAATTGATAATCTCTTCACTTCAAGAAAAAGACATTCTAATAACATGTCTTATGATGAAAAGATGGCACTGGAGGAGTTATCTGCAAATGAAAACATAGTCATCAAACGAGCTGACAAAGGTGGAGCGGTAGTGGTGTGGGGAAGAGAACAATACATCACTGAGGCCAAGAGACAACTAACTAACAGTGAGTACTACATCCCACTACAGTCAAACCCACTGGACCAACTGATATCAGAACTCTCTGCCTTATTTGAGCATGCCAAGGAAGAACATTGGATTACACAGAATGAGCATGACTTTCTACTCTGTAAAAACCCACGTATACCATCATTCTACATGCTCCCTAAAGTTCACAAAAATATAGAAAACCCACCAGGGAGACCCATTATTAGTGGGAATGAATCACTGACTGAACCTTTGTCCAAATATATTGATTACCACATTAAGCCCTTTGTGAATACTTTGCCTTCTTTTGTTCAAGATAGAACGCACGTATTAAACAAACTGAAAACTATTACAAATATTGGAGAAGGTTATCTAGCTACCATGGACGTGGAATCATTGTATACTAACATCGATCATGAAGATGGACTTTTTGCTCTGGAATACTATTTGAAAAGGAGATCTCCAGAAACACTCCCCCCTGCTGGACTTATCTTAAAACTGACAGAATGGACATTGAGGAATAATATATTTTTGTTTCAACAACAACTGTACAGACAACAGAAAGGCACTGCTATGGGTGCATGCTTTGCGCCCAACTATGCCAATCTTTATATGGGTTTTTGGGAGGAGAACTGTGTATTTTCAAGGCATAACCAATTTCAAGATAAAATTGTGTGGTGGGGTCGCTATATCGATGATGTGCTGCTTTTATGGTCGGGATCTGAGCAAGAATTGTTACAATTCCACTCTTATTTGAACAGTACCAATGCCAATATTAAACTCAGTTTGGATTATTCTTCTTCAGAAATACACTTTTTAGATTTGAACATTTATAAAGACATTCATGGAGATTTACACAGCACAATATTTAGAAAACAAACTGATCGGAATACAATTCTTAAGGCCGACAGCTTCCACCCCCCATGGCTGTTGCAAAATATTCCATATGGTCAGTTTCAACGACTGCGACGTATTTGCGATACAGACACCAGCTTCGAAAAAAATGCTCATGATATGAGATGTAGGTTCAAGAAGAGAGGTTATACTGAAAGAACCTTAGACTCAGCCTATGATCGGGCCAAAAGCCTGAATAGGGAACAACTGCTTGTCCAGAAACCAAGGACAAATGAAAGAACTGATCAAGTCTATTTTGTAACTGAATATGGCACAGAGGCTCATCGGATCAAACAAATAATCAACAAGAATTGGAGCATTTTAAGAAGTGACAGCACACTAAGAGAAGCTCTTCCAGAGACCCCAACCGTCAGTTTCAGGAAAGCCCCAACCCTTGGTAACAAACTGGTGAACAGCTATCTCCCCCCTCTGAAGACAAAGACATGGCTGGATACTAAAATGGGATGTTATAGATGCGGACACTGCACATTCTGTGAACATGTACAAAGGACCAACACGTTTAAGGATGTTACTTCTGGACAAAATTTTAATATCAGAAGCATCATTAACTGCAATACTACCTATGTAGTGTACAGACTTGAGTGTCCTTGTGGCCGGTTTTACATAGGCCGTACTAAACGTAAATTAAAAAACAGACTGGCTGAACACAAGCAAGCTATAAGAACTGGCAACCCTGTGTATCCAATGGCTATGCACTACAAACATTCTAACCATGGCAGCTGTAGTAGCTTAAAAATTTGTGGAATTGAACATATTCCTGAAACAATAAGAGGCGGAGATAGACTAAAAAGACTGCTTCAGAGAGAGTCCTATTGGATCTATACTTTAAAAGCTACACAGTTTCCTGGTCTCAATGGAGAGCTAGATTATTCTCCCTTTCTCTAAAAGACCCTCTATTGAATCTTTCTATACCCAAACTATTGTTAAATGTGACTTCAAATATTATGTTTTTTCTGTGTGATATATATATACTTTGTTCTTTGGCAACAGGCTGTATTTTAATTGTTCCCTCACTGGTGACATCATGCCCATGTGACTGTGTGCCAGCCCACTTTGACCATGTGACCATGTGCTTAAATCTGGACTGAAACAGACCACTCGAGTTTGCCCTGATGAAGGTCGAAGGACCGAAACGCGTAGGCGTTATTTTAACCTTATAAGCCATGTAAAAATAAAGGCTTTTTATATTTTTGTAACTTTTGAGTGCCTCAGCCTTTTTTCCTCTATGCTTGAGACTGGTCCCTCCACTGAAGAGCACCAAAAGTTTTTACAATTTTGCACGTCTGAATATCCAAGAAGCACTCCTGCCTCCTCTACAGTTTTTTAACAAATTATATTATTTTCTTCTGAAGTAATCTTATATGTAGTTTTACTAAATGAGCCTCTATAGAACAACTGAATTAGACTGTTCAGTTTAACAAAACACATTTATTGTCAATGTCACAGAATCTTGTAATACAAGTGTTATATATGTTGTGTATGTCATGACCTCCGCTCCGGTGACCTTTCCCCCAGTGCTCATCCACACTCACCTGGTCCCGCACTGCGCAGCTGCAGCCGTTCCTCATCTGTGGCTATAAAAGCAGTAAGGCTTGCAGTTGCCAGTGCGGGACCATTCAGTAATGTCACCTCCATAACCAGGACATTCATCATCATCACGGACTCTGACCGTTTGCTCCCAGGTTTTGTCTCGTTCTTGTCTTTATGTTTCTTAGTTTTGTTATTAAATTATTTTTCCCTTCAGTACTGTGCAGTGGAGTCCTCCTTCACCTCACCCCGATCCTGACAGAATGGTCCCGCCAACCATCTGGACTCCGCCAGTGCTGAAGGGACCCTTTTTGTTTTAGTTTTCCCTGTTCTGTTCTGTCTAAAGTCTGTCCAGTCTTGTGTTCTGTCCCTGTATTTCCCAGCTACTTATGTTTCCCTGCCCAGCGTTCTGTGTCTCTGCCCAGCGTTCTGTGTCTCTGCCCAGCGTTCTGTGTCTCTGCCCAGCGTTCTGTGTCTCTGCCCAGCGTTCTGTGTCTCTGCCCAACGTTCTGTGTCTCTGCCCAACGTTCTGTGTCTCTGCCCAGCGTTCTGTGTCTCTGCCCAGCGTTCTGTGTCTCTTCCTAAGTGTTCTGTGTCTCTTCCTAAGTGTTCTGTGTCTCTTCCTAAGCATTCCGTGTCTCTGGCTTAGCGTTCCGTGTCTCGTGCTAAGCGTTCCGTGTATCTTGCTAAGCGTTCCGTGTCTCTTGCTAAGCGTTCCGTGTCTCTTGCTAAGCGTTCCGTGTCTCTGGCTAAGCGTTCCGTGTCTCTGGCTAAGCGTTCCGTGTTTTTGGCTAGCGTTCCGTGTTTTTGGCTAGCGTTCCGTGTTTTTGGCTAGCGTTCCGTGTTTTTGGCTAGCGTTCCGAGTTTCTGGCTAGCGTTCCGAGTTTCTGGCTAGCGTTCCGAGTTTCTGGCTAGCGTTCCTTCGGTCTTTTTCGTCTCTTTTGGTCGGTCTTTTTCGTCTCTTTTGTCTTTTTCTCTGTCTCGGTTGGTCTTTTTCATCTCTTTTGTCTGTCTCTTCGTCTCTTTTGTCTTTTCCGTCTCTTCGTCTCTTTTGTCTTTTTCGTCTCTTTTGTCTTTTTGTCTGTCTTGGTCGGTCTTTTTCGTCTCTTGTCTTTTCGTCTGTCTTGGTCGGTCTTTTTCGTCTCTTGTCTTTTCGTCTGTCTTGGTCGGTCTTTTTCGTCTCTTTTGTCTTTTCGTCTGTCTTGGTCGGTCTTTTTCGTCTCTTTTGTCTTTTCGTCTGTCTTGGTCGGTCTTTTCGTCTCTTCGTCTCTTTTGTCTCTTTTGTCTCTTTTGTCTCTTTTGTCTTTTTCGTCTCTTTTGTCTTTTTCGTCTATTTTGTCTTTTCGTCTCTTTTGTCTCTTCGTCTCTTTTGTCTATTTCGTCTCTTTTGTCTTGTCTTCTGTTTTAGTTTGTCGTTGGTCTTTTCTGTCTGTGGCTGTCCCTACCTGTTGCCCGTTGCTGGCTTCTGTCCCCTGTCCCTGCCTGTTGCTGGCTTCTGTCCCCTGTCCCTGCCTGTTGCCCGTTGCTGGCTTCTGTCCCCTGTCCCTGCCTGTTGCTGGCTTCTGTCCCCTGTCCCTGCCTGTTGCTTTTCTCCCCCTCGGATTTCCCCTCTCTTCCTTACCCCGGGCCTTTTTGCCGTGTCTGGCCGGGTTTCGCCCCGGACCCTTTTTGCCATGTCTGGCCAGGTTTTGCCCCGGACCTGTTCCCTTGTTGCCCCCGTGTCGGCCCGGTCCTTTTGTTTCATCGTTTTGTCCTGTCTTTGTCCAGTGCCTTGTCTCTGTTCTTTTTTGTCGCTCCCTGCCAGAGTCTGTGGTGACCCCACCCTATCAGTTTTGCTCCTGCTACCAACCCAGTCCACTCAGACCACTCAGTTCTGAGGGTATTCCGCCCAGGGGGTTTCCACACCGCCCTGCCCAGAGGGATTCCACACCGCTCTGCCCAGAGGGTACTCCGCCCAGGGGGTTTCCACACCGCCCTGCCCAGAAGGGATTCCACACCGCTTTGCCCAGAGGGTACTCCGCCCAGGGGGTTTCCATGCCGCCCTGCCTGGAGAAATACTACTTAAAAAAATTTTTTTTTGAGCTCTGGACAATGGGGGGGGGGGGTCTTCGTTTTTTTGTTTTTTAGGGGCGTCAGGAGCCGCCCCTTAGAGGGGGGGTACTGTCATGACCTCCGCTCCGGTGACCTTTCCCCCAGTGCTCATCCACACTCACCTAGTCCCGCACTGCGCAGCTGCAGCCGTTCCTCATCTGTGGCTATAAAAGCAGTAAGGCTTGCAGTTGCCAGTGCGGGACCATTCAGTAATGTCACCTCCATAACCCGGACAACGTTCACCATCTCCTCAATCACCATAACCCGGACATTCATCATCACCACGGACTCTGGTCGTTGTTCCCAGGTTTTGTCTGTCTTGTCTTTGTTTCTTAGTTTTGTTATTAAATTATTTTTCCCTTCAGTACTGTGCATTGGAGTCCTCATTTCACCTCACCCCGCTCCGTGACAGTGTAGTTCTCTAATTTTGTTTGTGATACAAAATCTAAAAGGAACAAGCCATGCCTTACACCAGTTATTAGTAAAAACAGCATTCCAATATGGTGTTATTTTTTATCATTATATCAATACCATTTATATAAAGAGTATTAACAAAGAGCGTACATATAAAGAGGTCTCACTCTGCCCTGTTTTCAGTGTCATGGCAGCTCCACAGTGTCAGCCAGTGTCTGCCACCAACCTTTGAATAGTATAACTGCACCATTATAAAAAAGACAAATCTATTATTAATTTATCAATTGATTGATAAATACAATTGCAACTAATGAAAGAACCCATTGGCCTTACTTGTTTTCAAGTTTTTCAAAGTTATTTATATTACTGTGTGATTACTTATATGAATTATTAATAAATAATAAAAAAAAACTCATTGCGTTCTTTATTTTAATATTCTGCAAAAATTACATCATACATTAAATTCCAAACATTACCATCTGATAAGGATGTACTATATCTGATAAATTCCTTATTTCTAAATAATTATTTTAATAATTGTCAACCTTTGACGATCATCAATCTATCATAAGTCGATTTTATTACTCTAATTGAAACAGTTAAATTGACACTATTCAAATCAAGTAGTGTGATGGTTTAATGTGAGTAATAATGAGTCGACCAACTGGATAGAAACAAAAGAACAAGCTAACATTAATTGTCTTTCCTGATATGTTCATTTGAAAAACAACAATTAAGGCCAATGAGTTATTTGATTAATTGCAATTTTATTTATCAATGAATCAATGAATTAATAATAGATTATACTTTTTTATGATGGTGCAGTTATACTATTCAAAGGCTGGTGGCAGACACTGGTGGCACTGGTTTCCACACTCGATAGAGGGCGCTGTGGAGCTGCCATGACACTGAAAACAGGGCAGAGTGAGACCTCTTTGGTCATTTTTCTCATTGTAGAGGCTGTGTTTTTACCTCATTATCGCCCATAAACAAACAATAAAGCACTGTCTTTTAATTAAATAAGAGCCTGTTTCTTCATCCAAATGGTGACGGTCACTGGTGAACGGGTGTCAGTGGTGGTGAACTGGTGTCACTGGTGGTGAATGGGTGTCAGTGGTGGTGAACTGGTGTCAGTGGTGGTGAACTGGTGTCAGTGGTGGTGAACGGGTGTCAGTGGTGGTGAACTGGTGTCAGTGGTGGTGAATGGGTGTCAGTGGTGGTGAACTGGTGTCACTGGTGGTGAATGGGTGTCAGTGGTGGTGAACGGGTGTCAGTGGTGGTGAACTGGTGTCACTGGTGGTGAATGGGTGTCAGTGGTGGTGAACGGGTGTCAGTGGTGGTGAACTGGTGTCAGTGGTGGTGAACTGGTGTCACTGGTGGTGAATGGGTGTCAGTGGTGGTGAACGGGTGTCAGTGGTGGTGAACTGGTGTCAGTGGTGGTGAACTGGTGTCAGTGGTGGTGAACTGGTGTCAGTGGTGGTGAACGGGTGTCAGTGGTGGTGAACGGGTGTCAGTGGTGGTGAACGGGTGTCAGTGGTGGTGAACTGGTGTCACTGGTGGTGAACTGGTGTCACTGGTGGTGAACTGGTGTCACTGGTGGTGAACGGGTGTCAGTGGTGGTGAACTGGTGTCAGTGGTGGTGAACTGGTGTCACTGGTGGTGAACTGGTGTCACTGGTGGTGAACGGGTGTCAGTGGTGGTGAACGGGTGTCAGTGGTGGTGAACGGGTGACAGTGGTGGTGAACGGGTGTCAGTGGTGGTGAACTGGTGTCGGTGGTGGTGAACTGGTGTCAGTGGTGGTGAACGGGTGTCGGTGGTGGTGAACTGGTGTCACTGGTGATGAATGGGTGTCAGTGGTGGTGAACTGGTGTCAGTGGTGGTGAACTGGTGTCAGTGGTGGTGAACTGGTGTCAGTGGTGGTGAACTGGTGTCAGTGGTGGTGAACTGGTGTCAGTGGTGGTGAACGGGTGTCAGTGGTGGTGAACGGGTGACAGTGGTGGTGAACGGGTGTCAGTGGTGGTGAACTGGTGTCGGTGGTGGTGAACTGGTGTCAGTGGTGGTGAACGGGTGTCGGTGGTGGTGAACTGGTGTCACTGGTGATGAATGGGTGTCAGTGGTGGTGAACTGGTGTCAGTGGTGGTGAACTGGTGTCAGTGGTGGTGAACTGGTGTCAGTGGTGGTGAACTGGTGTCAGTGGTGGTGAACTGGTGTCAGTGGTGGTGAACGGGTGTCAGTGGTGGTGAATGGGTGTCAGTGGTGGTGAACTGGTGTCAGTGGTGGTGAACTGGTGTCAGTGGTGGTGAACGGGTGTCAGTGGTGGTGAACGGGTGTCAGTGGTGGTGAACTGGTGTCAGTGGTGGTGAACGGGTGTCAGTGGTGGTGAACGGGTGTCAGTTCTACCTATGTGTCAGATGGATGAGTTGAAGTATTTTCAGTGCTTCTGTGTCCAGACATGGTCACATCATACAGATGGGTCAGGGGTCAGGGGTCAACAGATAATATTCAGTGGTGTGTTGGACTGTGTAGTAGAACAGGCGCAGCTATGTCATATCAAATGTCAAATGAATGAAAGGAACTATGTCCCACACTGAACCCACATTGAACCCAATAAACTGAACCCAACTTCACTGAAAAAAGTCCAACGTTGAATCAACTTTAAAATTCTTCTTTAATCCGTCACATAAACAAATATTTGTGAAGTTGATTGAATGTTGGACTTTTTTCACTGCATACTCATATGTTTCTTTTCTTACCAGACAACACCACACAGGCCTCCTGGTCCATTTCAAATTCAATCTGGTGTATTTGACGCGTCTTCATAGTGACACAAAAATAAAATAAATCCACAGGAGTGTGGACACATGCACAGCGAGTGTGGAATGATCTACATTCAACCTACCAGACAGACACAGTCAACTCCTGTGTCCTCATTGGGTGTCCATGTCTGCGGTGTGCAGACATGTCCAGCGTCTGTCAGTGTCTATGGATTCTGTAGAAGGAAAGTGTCTGTTGTCTCCTGGAGATTCACACAACTGACCATAACAGTCCCACAGTGGGACCAGGACGGTCTGGGTTGGACTAGAATGGTGTTAGAATGTGTCAACTACACATGATGTCCAATGTCCAATGTGGGGACACAACTATGGAATCATGTGATGTCAGTACACTACCTCTATTGATTGTTTGTTTGTTTGTTTGTCAGCAGCTTTATTTTTAAAACCTACTGAACCAGTTTCCAGTAAATGTTGAGTTCAGGTGTGAGGTGAACCAAAATAGATCCCATTACAACTTAATGAATGTAGGTCAAAGGTCAGAGGTTACACTCACCAAAATATGTTTTTGCAATTATAAGAGATGGAGCCAATCAGATTAACTGTGTGAGGGGGCGGGGTTTGTTGTTCTGGGCACCACTTCTTTTTAACATATTTAATATATTTTTCTCTGTGTTTCTTGGTGTATTTTTGTGTATTTTTGTGTATTTTGTCGTTAATAGGGTGGTTTCAGATGACGTCACATTGCTATATAGTCGACATGCAATTTTCAGATGGAGGGCAGGAAGTGAAGTAGTTTGAGGAACAAGTCTATATTTTGTGTCGTTTACGGCTGCGACAATCGTTCTAACCCAGTGAAGGAAAAGTCAAAGATTGTCATTCACAAAGATGAGAAACTTACAGAAACACACTGTAAAAAGTGGATTTTAAATTTGCGTTTAGAGTCAGGAGGAGCAAAGTCTGCTAATGCTAATGCTAATACCAATGTCTGCAGTGACCACTTGGTCAGAAGTTTGTTCCAAAGCTAACTTTTTTTAGTAGATGTTCTTCTGTAATATGCTTTAACTGGACAGATAAACATGCACTAGCATGTTTGGTTACATTAGCACTAGCATGTTTAGTTACATTAGCACTAGCATGTTTGGTTACATTAGCACTAGCATGTTTGGTTACATTATCACTAGCATGTTTGGTTACATTAGCACTAGCATGTTTAGTTACATTATCACTAGCATGTTTGGTTACATTATCACTAGCATGTTTGGTTACATTAGCACTAGCATGTTTGGTTACATTATCACTAGCATGTTTGGTTACATTATCACTAGCATGTTTGGTTACATTAGCACTAGCATGTTTGGTTACATTAGCACTAGCATGTTTGGTTACATTATCACTAGCATGTTTGGTTACATTAGCACTAGCATGTTTGGTTACATTAGCACTAGCATGTTTGGTTACATTAGCACTAGCATGTTTGGTTACATTAGCACTAGCATGTTTAGTTACATTATCACTAGCATGTTTGGTTACATTATCACTAGCATGTTTGGTTACATTAGCACTAGCATGTTTGGTTACATTATTCGCTACTGCTAGCAGCGAGCAGTAACTAATGTAAATATACATGCGATAGATCTTGGACTGCCATGTTTTCAAATAAAACTCTCACCCTGGTGACGAACAAACCATAATTATGTCTGAACCCTTTGGTGCTCAGGTTGTGGACCCACCCACTAACAAAAAAGTTCTATGGATCCAAACATTTCTAGGTTTTGATTTGATGTTGGTGTAGTAGGATGTTAGGGTTGGGGTTACCACACCCTAACCACAGTCTCCATGGTTACTTCCTGCCCTCCAGCTGAAGTTGTGATGTCATCGCAGTCACGTGACTGAAACCGACCGATTGGAGTAAACGGCCAATTGACTTTGATATTTTATAGATGAAAGTGTTGTTTGTTTCAGACGGATGTGATCCACCAGAGTGTTTATGAACTGGTTCACACTGAAGACCAACAGGAACTGAGGAGGAACCTCCACTTTTTTTACAGTGTATTCTTCCCGTATATTTTTACAGTGTATTCTTCCCATATATATTTTTACAGTGTATTCTTCCCGTATATATTTTTAGCGTATTCTACGGCCACTTAAGGTGCACAGTGTTAAACGTATATTGAGTACCACCCAGTGCACATGCGCAACCAATCCAGAGCCAGACGGATTGGCCCACCGGGCATTGTCGAATCTCCGACTGTCATGTCTCAAAAATTATCCATCTGGAGCAGAAAAAAGAAAAAGCTGGAAGAGGATAAAAACACCAAGACAAAGGTAGGTTGGCATTTTTGCATGTTCAACATGACAGTATTTTGTCATCAATCGTCAAGTCTTTGCCGAGGTAGCTAGATAGTTATTTAACAATCTATGGAAAGTGCACCAACTACCTATGGTTAGACAGGAAGACGTTTGAAGGAGTATTAACCAGACCTAAAGTTAATTAGTAGTTAGTAGTAGTAGTTAACTAAAGTTAATTAAATTACTATGGGTGTTGTTTTTCACTATTTAAAATCAATATTGTACTATATTAGTTACGATATTGTACTAGTATTAGGAAGGCAATCAGTGGGCGAGAGCAAGAGCTTGGCTTCACACTAACTCCAAGGAGGTCAAGACGACATCCCGCAGTGGTCCTCACAGACCTTGATTATGCGGATGACATCAGCCTGCTCTCTGACAATGTGGAACAAGCACAAGAACTACTGAACAGGGTAGAGATTGAGTGCGCCAAAGTAGGCCTCAGGTTAAATGCCAAGAAAACCGAGGTCATCACCTACAATATTCCACCAGAACATCAACCTATGACAACAACAGGAGGTACCCTGCTGAAGGAAGTCGACGACTTCAAGTACCTGGGCTCATGGGTCAACTCAACTGAGCAAGATCTAAAAGTGAGGAAGGCACTTGCATGGAGGGCCCTGAACGGCATGGCCAGTGTATGGAACTCCAACCTCCCCCGCCAAATCAAACTCAACTTCTTCTACGCAACAGTGGAGTCCGTTCTCCTCTATGGCAGCGAATGCTGGACCCTGGAGCCAACCCTAGAGAAGTCCCTGGACGGGTGCTACACCAGGATGCTGCATGCAGTGCTTAACATCAGCAAGAACGAACACGTAGCCAACAGAATTCTCTACGAAGGAGTGCCGAGGGTGAGCGAGAAGATTGCTGTAAGGAGAATGAGACTAGCAGGACACTGCCAAAGGCACCGAGAGCTGCCGGCTAGTAATGTTGTGCTATGGGAACCAACGCACGGGCGCCGGTCAAGAGGACGTCCTAAACTAACATATGTGGACATTCTCAAGATGGACGTGGGAGCTCAGAGCACCAGCGAACTGGCCAGATGTATGGAGAATCGGGATGACTGGAAACGACGATGGAAGGCTCGTCTGAGGACGACCTAGAGAGATTAGTACTATCTCCTTAAAATTATTGTTTTATTAATTACTTGTTATTTATACAATGTGACTTTCAGAGAAAATTGTCAATTCCTTCTTTGTGTGAATTATAGTAAAGTTCAGTCATTACTTTGGTCTCTGACATACTTGTGTAATATTTTACTGGGGCATTGATGAAGTTTCTCGCAGCAAAATCTCCTTCACCTCAAATCAACTCCTCAGTTGATGATGATGCAGCAGGTGAGTAATGATGTAATTTGGTTGTAATTACAAATAAAACAATCCAATAAACGTATAGAATGAGCTTAATGAAGGTATATGTATTCACTCCAACAGGTTCATCTTCACTAGGATCACCAGCAACTGAACATGAGCAGGTACCAGTACCTGCACATCAGGTAGTTCAGCAGGTACCAACACCAGCACATCAGGCAGTTCAGCAGGTACCAACACCAGCACATCAGGCAGTTCAGCAGGTACCAACACCAGCACATCAGGCAGTTCAGCAGGTACCAACACCAGCACATCAGGCAGTTCAGCAGGTACCAACACCAGCACATCAGGCAGTTCAGCAGGTACCAACACCAGCACATCTGATGTTGTTCCAGGTCAGTTATTCTCTTTTCTTCATTTTACTTTCAAATATCATTATATTTATTATATTCATTCAGAACCACTTCCACTCTGTGGTTTAAAGGTAAATTCCACCTTAAATATTTGCCCAAATTAAAACATCTATTGTTCTGCATCCACAAACACCACAGTCATGAAACTTCACCTGTGTGTAGATATCACCTCAAAGTTTGTACATTAACTCATATCAAATCAAATTATATATTTGTTAACAAATATTAAATACAAAGCAGAAAAAGGGGGGAAATCCGTCTAGGTTGAAAATAAAACTTTAAAGTAAATTTAGACCCACAATATGTTATTTCACTGTGACACTATAAATTATGAATCTGTGAACATTTACTGTGTACAATTTCAGGTTTGTACAACAATTAATAAATTAATAATAAAATAGTACAATTTGGTCAGTTGAGAGCATTTTAGCCAAACACACACAGATGTGTTATTATTGATATTAGTAATCGTATTTGTTATTATTATTATTTATTATTTGTATTTTCTATTTTGTCACTTGGGTTACATTTGTTGTGAGACATTTTGCACATCTCTTTTGCATTTTAAAAAGAAGCTAAATTAAACTGTCCGACTCTGAAATTCACTGTGTTGTCTGATGATTTTACAAATAGTGAAAATAATTCAATGTACACATTCATATGATGTGAGTTTACTTCATAAGTAAAGTTTAAAGAGTCAGGATGACAATGGCATATTTTAAATACTTTATAAATGATGGTAATGGTAGTGGATATGTTTTGTACACATAGTGTGTGTGTGTGTGTGTGTGTGTGTGTGGGGGGGGGGGGGGTGAAATACCGCTTAGGGCCCCAGTAAAGCTTGGGCCGGCCCTGGCCTAGCCATACTAGCTCCTGCTAGCATCAGTAAATCTAGTCAGAGGGTGGGCCTAATAAAGTGACGCTGCGATGAGTGGTAGAGAAACAAGTGTAAACAACCATAGAAGAAGAACAACAGGTGTAGATTTCCTTTTATCACAGATGAGTGAAGAATGTGAGAAAACGTCAACAATCTTTAAGGGGTCATATCATGCTAAATAGACTTTTTAAGGTTTTTACACCACATATATGTGTTGTCTGTGTGTTAGGAGACCCTGGAATCATGAAAAAAAAAACATCCATGCGCCTTTTCACTTGATCCGTGTCTTATTGGAGGGGGCGGAAAACGTTCAGTTTTGATTTGCTGCCCCTCACACATAACAGGTGCACTTTAATTTGAATATCCCACCCCATCCCACCCCACCTGCTCAGCTAACCCCACCTATTGACCTATGACCTCTGCTCGGACTCGGAGATCCACCATTATTCTACATTGATGCAGAGACACAGAAGGAATGTGTGGACAAACTCTAAACACTTCTGTTCCTGGTTAAAAGGAAAAACACAAGTCACTACATGAGCTTCAAACTTCAGAAGATGAAAGACTGAAGTGGATCACATTTATTTTTAAAGAAATTTACCAAAGACCCTGTTAGTGTCCACTTCACAACAGACTGCTTTTCTAACCTGGGTCAGTACAACAGAACTGTGCCTTAAACCTGGAGCAGAACCAACTGTCCACAAACATTAGAGGAGGAACATGTAAGTATTTATATAATATGTTCTGTGTTTGTATTTAGAGTAACGTTAGTTAATGCTAACAAGAGCTGTGACTGCTGCTAGCTAGTTCTAGAACTTTACAGCAGTGAAACAACAGACGGTGTAAAAGTGCTTAGTGTTACTTGTTGGTAAATTTATAGAGATTCTCTACATGTTTCAGACAATTCCATGTGTTAGCGACACTCTGGGCTGATTAAAGCACAATGATAGGTGTAAGAGCAGCTGTTAGCATACATGCTAATGATGCTAATGTAACTGGAAATACTCATTACAAATATTACTGTCCCTGGTGTTTAGACAAACACATGTACACTAATAAATAGAACCTGTAAAATAACCTTGGTTAGAAGAAGAACGCTTTAGAGGTTCAGCTCATCTTTTGGATTTTCTGGATCCACAGGATATCATGTATGACTCTGTAGATTCTGTCACAACTGCATCACAGTCAGTCCATGATGTGACTTACTTCATATTTCACATCAACATTTTAATAAGTTACATAAGATTATTAGTTTTAGAGTATGGCCTGAGGGAGCCATGTCTGCACTGAAGGACTGCTTTGAGTGCACCGAATGGAGCATATTCAAGGAGGCCGCAACAGACAACCAGAACACCGGCGTGGGTGAGTACGCTGCATCTGTGCTCAGCTACATAGAATGGTGCATGGAGAGGGTTACAGTCACCAGGACTATTGTCACCCGGGCCAACCAGAAGCCTTGGATGACCAAGGAGGTGTGGGATAGACTGAAGGAGCGTAATGTTGCATTCAAATCTGGTGATGCGACGGCGCTCAGATCAGCGAGGGCGAATCTGAACCGGGCCATCAGAGGAGCAAAGCGCGCCTACAGTCAGAAGATACAAGGCTTCTTCCTGGACCCCAAAAACACCTGACAACTGTGGCAGGGCATCCAGACTGTCACGGACCACAAAGCCACACCCACATCCTGTCAGGACGACATCGGCTTCCTAAATGAGCTGAACAGCTTCTTCGGAAGGTTTGAGGGTCTGAACAATAGACCAGCAAGGAAAGCCACCCCCCACCCCGACGAACAGGCACTCAGGCTCGAAACCACTGCAGTGCGGAGAGCCCTGAGGAAGGTTAATGCACGGAAAGCTGCAGGCCCGGACAACATCCCAGGACGGCTGATAAAGGAATGTGCAGACCAGCTGGCCCATGTGCTCACGGACATTTTCAACATCTCGCTGAACCAGGCTGTCGTCCCCCCATGTTTCAAGTCAGCCACAATAATCCCAGTGCCCAAGAAACCAGCCGTCACATGCCTTAACGAC
The DNA here is from genome assembly GCA_020466265.1 of Siphamia tubifer. NCBI lineage: Eukaryota > Metazoa > Chordata > Actinopteri > Kurtiformes > Apogonidae > Siphamia > Siphamia tubifer. The sequence continues at coordinate 3,007,502 of JAIVEL010000024.1, forward strand.
CTTCGCGCCATTGCACTCAGACCCATCATCATGAAGTGCTTCGAGAGGGTTGTGAAGGACCACATCATCTCCATACTCCCCCCATCATTTGACCCCCACCAATACGCATACCAGCAAAATCGCTCCACTGAGGATGCCATCTCCGCTGCTCTCCACCTGAGCCTGGAGCACCTGGAGGAGAGGAACACCCATGTACGGATGCTGTTCTTGGACTTCAACAGTGCTTTTAATACAATCATCCCCCAGGACCTGGTTGGCAAGTTGGAGCCCCTGGGTCTCAGAACATCCCTCTGCAACTGGTTACTGGACTTCCTCACTGACAGAACCCAGTCTGTCCGAGTGGGCAAGAATACATCCAGTGTCATCTCCCTGAGCACCGGCTCCCCCCAGGGATGCGTTCTGAGCCCCCTGCTATTCACTCTGATGACCCACGACTGTCGCCCCAGGTACAGCAGCAACTACATCCTGAAGTACACGGACGACACAACAGTTGTGGGTCTCATTCAGGACGATAAGGAACTGGCTTACAGGGAGGAAGTGCAACATCTTGTGGACTGGTGTAAGGTGAACAACCTGGTCCTGAATGTCGACAAAACGAAGGAGATCATCGTAGACTTCAGGAGATCCAGACCCAGCCACACACCCCTTCACATCAATGACACAGCGGTGGAAATCGTGAGCACAACCAAGTACCTGGGGGTGCAGATCACAGATGACCTCAGTTGGTCACTCCACACTTCCTCCCTGGCGAAGAAGGCACAGCAGCGCCTGCACTTCCCGCGATGGCTAGAAGAGCCCCCCGTCCTAACCACCTTCTACAGAGGGACAATAGAGACCCTGCTGACCAGCTGCATCTCCGTCTGGTCCGGGAGCTGCAGGGCCTCAGACTGGAAGTCTCTGCGGAGGGTGGTGAGGACGGTGGAGAAGATCATCGGGGCCCCGCTCCCCACAATTCAGGACATAGCAGAGAGCCGCTGCATATCCAGAGCCCACCGGATCCTCTCTGACCCCACTCATCCCCAGCACAGACTGTTCACTCGCATGGCATCTGGGAGAAGGTTCCGCAGCATCCGCTGCAGAATGGCCGGATTCAGGAATAGTTACTTCCCCCTGGCCACCAGACTGCTGAATGCCAAATAACAACCCCCACACACACACACACACACATTCATCTACCTCATGGACAATGTACTCTCAGTGCACTTATCCATAAAATGGACAGAAATCTACCTCCTGGTTGTGAAACGACCCCCCCCCCCCCAGCCGCTAAATTTTTTTTTATATTTGCACTACTTACTCTGTTTATTGCACTATTCATTCTGTTTACTCTGTTCCTTAGATGCTTTTTACTTATTTATTTAGTATGTGTGCTCCGGAAGCCAAGCAACGATGTGTCGTTGCCAAAAATCCCACTGTTGTGTGTATTCTTGTGCAATGACAATAAAGGAAGTCTAAGTCTAAGTCTAAGTCTTTAGCTCTAACAGTGTAGAGGTTGATGTGTCTTATTTTTTACTATAATAGAATCTTCCAGCTCCATCCATAAGATACCTACAAATTGTAAGGGCGGCTGTGGTTCAGTTGGTAGAGTGGGTCGCGTCCCAACTCTGGCTGTCCACATGCAAGACACTGAACCCTGGCTTAGGCCCCCAGTAGGACTGACCTTTGACCTTAGAAACCTACTGGTGTATGAGTGTGTGTGTGAATGGGTGAATGTGAAGCTAATGTAAAGCGCTTTGAACCATGAAGGTGGAAAAGAACTATATAAATGCAGAACATTTACATATATTGTTTATGAAAGCTGGACCCTAACCCTAACCCTACTGGAGCTGTTTGAGGTGTTGTACTGTGTGTCAGCAGGTGTTAAATGTTCAGACAAGACAGTTAAGTACGTTCATCTGTGTAGAATAATAATGTCATCATTACCAGTTTACCATAAAATAGACTAGACTAGTTTATCCTGTGTTCACATCTAAAAGGTTCATGTTTCTTAATAAAACAAAATATAAATCAAATAAAAAGTAAACTATAATAAACACCAAATGTGAATTGAATGTGTGTGAAAATAGAAATCTTATAAATATTGTGTAATCACATATAGATTATTATTATTATGGTGAATTTGGGGGTTGTTGTAATAAGTTCTATTTTCTTATTTATTAGGACAAAGAAAGTGTTGAAGATATGACAGAACAAAGAATATGGAAAAGTGAAGAAGTGTCTCCATAGTATTAAAAACACATCTACTGGACTGTAGCTAACATTTGCTAACATTTGTTATTGTTCACTATAGTTTTAACTTTTATGTTTGTTGTTACATTGAATGTATTTGTTTCATAAAAGTCAAGTCTATATAAACCATTCTATGTGCTTTCAGTGTTTAACATTTTAACAAGTGGAGGGTACACTTATTTATTACATGTTCTTTCTTAATCATATTTATATTACAATGACTGCATGTCTATTAAATAACACTTACTCGTATATGTTGAATATATTCTGTAGTTAGAACACATTCAAACCCTGGATGGTCAACTATGATGATGGTGGTTCTGAAGCTACTGCATTCTTCTAATGTACTACATTATAAAGGTGAGTTTATTATGTAACTTATGTATTATGTGAGTGACATATAGAAAATATACTGACTATGGAATTAAAATTCATTCAACAAACTGTAACGGGTCGGTCATAGATTTTATAAAGACGTAGAGGTGCCAGTCAGAGTCTCATCTGACAAATAATAATAATCAAAAAACAAAACAAAACACTTTGACTTCATGAACCCGCACAAAATAATAATGAATTACACACAGAAGAAATGACATTCACAACACCAGTTCAGTTTTGGTTTTAACTTATTATTTCAGTTCATAGTCCAGGAACATCCATTTAGAAAATCCAGTCCATATATTCCTCTCATGAATCCATTCCATGCATCACAGTGACATCCAATAGAACTGCTCCATAATCTACTCCAGGTTTTAGCCAGATCCCACCCTACCGTCAACCAGAAAAAAACAGTTTCACCCACAGATCAAAACACGGAACATTCATAAGATAAACACACGAGAAACAACATCTAAAAGTCTGTACCTCCCATCAGCTGTCCCTAGAGCAGTCAGGATGACAAGGAATACTTTGGCTTGCGCCTCAGCCGTCTGTTTGCTCGTTACACTGCGGGTTAACCGAAAGAGCATTCTCAATTGCAGCAACAGTCAGGGGGAGACTGATATGCGGTGATCAGAGTTTGATCTTACCGTGCTCGATGATTAGAGGATTTACCCGAGTGATCGAAGGTAAGAGCGGTTTGGTGTGGCGTCTTCCTGGTGTTGTGTGTTCTGTGTCGCGTCTGACTGACTGAGTTGTGGCTGGTTTTTTGAACTGGTTTAGGCGGGCTGTTTCTGTGTTACAATTGGTGCACGTCATATGGATGGATGATGGTGCGATGACAGGCGTGAATGGGTGGATGACGATGATGACGATGACGGATGTGAATGAATGGATGGATGATTGTTTTGGTTTATGGAGCTGGCAGTTGGGTCGATATACCCCCCCCCCCCCCTTAGTGAAAGCCGACCTAAGGTAAGTCAGTATAGTGATCCACAAGTGTTTTTCTCCTTTTTTTTTTTTTTTTCTGTTGTTTAAAATGTAGCGTCCGGGAAACCAGGAAAGTCCTCTTCATCTGATTCGTCCTCGAAAATATCAAAAATATGTTGTCGCTCCCAATCGGAAGTAGAACAGGCAGAATCAGGAAACCCAGGAAAATCCTCCTCATCCGTTTCTTCCTCAAAAATGTCCAGAACACGCCATCGTTCCTGTGCCTCTAGGTCCTGAGTGCTAGGGTAGCAGGGTTTCAAGCGAGAGATATGAACTACTTTCAAGTCCTCACCGGAGTCCTCCAAAACAATTTTATAGTTGACTGGTCCAACTTGCTGTACCACACGATATGGCCCTTGCCATTTGGGAGCCAGCTTGGCCATGAAGGACTTTGAGGCATTGGAGAGAGGATGGGCCTTTACCCAGACCCTGTCATGTTCGGAAAACTCCATTTCCCTCCTGTTTTTGTCATAGTTTCGTTTCTGCCTCTGACGTACTGTGACCAAATTTCTCGTAACTCGTGAGCTTAGCTCTTCCAGTTGAGCAACTTTGCTGTAGGCAGGAGAGTCCGGTGGCAGCACCCGAGGTTGCAGCAGGATGTCCAATGGCCCTGTAAGTGGGCGTCCAAGATGGAGCTCAGCCGCAGAAACACCTGTGGATTCTTGAACAGCTGAGTTGATGGCAAACCGGAACTCTGGCAGGTATTTGTCCCAGTCCATATGTTGTTCACCGACGTAGGAGGCCACCATGGTCTTCAGAATGCGATTCACTCTCTCAGTGAGGTTTGTTTGAGGATTGTATGCAGATGTAATTTTGTGTCCAACATTCCAGGTCCGGCACATGGCTTGGAATATGGACGACACAAACTGTGTCCCACGATCTGAGAGGAGGTAATCGGGTATGCCCCAACGGGTCAAGATCTCTGCCACCAGAATCCTGGAGATGTTTTTTGCGTTCACTGTCCTCAGGGGAAATAACTCCACCCACTTTGAATAGTAGTCTACAAAGACCAACAGGTAGACATTCTGCTTCGTACTCCTGGGAAATGGCCCCATTAGGTCCAGGCCAAGCATCTCCCAGGGACGATGGACAAGAGTCTGCTGGAGTTTGCCTGCAAGCTTCCTGTTTTCTGGTTTGTAGGCCTGACACACTCGATAATTCTGACAATGTACCCTGACAACCCAGCTCAGCTTTGGCCAGTAGACCAGTTGTTGTAGCCTTCTGTAGGTCTTGTGCCTCCCCAGGGGACCAGAAAGGAGGTCCTGATGGAAATAGTCCAGAAGGTGATTCCTAAAGCTGACAGGAATGTACAGTTGATACATTGTCTTGTATGGTAGTGTGACGACAAAATAAATGAGGTCTTCCATGATGTCGATACACGTGTTGGAGTTGGAAATTACCTTCCCGTTCTCTACCACTTTTTGGTACAAGGCCTGACACTCGGGGTCCTGCTGCTGCGCCTGCCAAATAGCTTCGATCGTGATTGGCAGCTCCTGTGATGTCTCAGAAGCAACAGTCATCAAGGTTGCACCAGGTAAAGAGAAATGGTTGTGCGGTGCTCGGGAGAGAGCATCCGGCACCGTGTTGTACCTTCCTCTTCTGTACTCCACTGTGAAAGTGAATTCCTGTAGGCGGAGGGCCCATCTGATTAGCCGAGAGCTAGGTTTGGTGGTCTTGAACACCCACAAAAGCGCGGCATGGTTGGTCACCACTGAGAACATGCAGCCTTCCAGATAGTGCCTCCATTTTTCCAAGGCCCACACAACAGCCAGACACTCTGTTTCCGTAGTTGAATAGTTCCTCTCTGCCGATTTCAGACTGCGACTAGCAAAGGCGAGGACCTCCTCGGTTCCAGTGCTGGATTTTTGGACAAAAACTGCACCAAGCCCAATACAGCTGGCATCAGTGTATACCATGAATGGTATGTTGAAGTTCGGATGTCCCAGAACTGGTGGCTTGACCAGACATTCTTTTAACTTGTCAAAAACAGCTTGGCATGCCAGAGACCACATAAACTTTGCTCCTTTTCTTTTCAGGGCATGCAGTGGTTAAGCAATTGAAGAGAATTCCGGGATGAAGCGATGATACCACCCTGCCATGCCCAGGAACCTCTGCAGGGCCTTCAGGTTGGTGGGGACGGGGAAACTGCAAAATGCCTTTGTCTTCTCTGGGTCCACATGGACTCCCTCTGCAGACACAACGTGTCCCAAGAACTTCAGAGAGGTCCTGAAAAACTTGCTCTTTTTCATGTTCAATGACAGTCCGGCCACTCACATCTGAGGTGCCATTTTTGTAACGGGTCGGTCATAGATTTTATAAAGACGTAGAGGTGCCAGTCAGAGTCTCATCTGACAAATAATAATAATCAAAAAACAAAACAAAACACTTTGACTTCGTAAACCCGCACAAAATAATAATGAATTACACACAGAAGAAATGACATTCACAACACCAGTTCTGTCACGGAGCGGGGTGAGGTGAAATGAGGACTCCAATGCACAATGCTGAAGGGAAAAATAATTTAATAACAAAACTAAGAAACAAAGACAAGACAGACAAAACCTGGGAACAACGACCAGAGTCCGTGGTGATGATGAATGTCTGGGTTATGGTGATTGAGGAGATGGTGAAAACGGTCCGGGTTATGGAGATGACAATACTGAATGGTCCCGCACTGGCAACTGCAAGCCTTACTGCTTTTATAGCCACAGATGAGGAACGGCTTGCAGCTGCGTAGTGCGGGACCAGGTGAGTGTGGATGAGCACTGGGGGAAAGGTCACCGGAGCGGAGGTCATGACAGTACCCCCCCCCAAGGGGCGGCTCCTGACGCCCCTAAAAACAAAAAACAAAGACCCCCCCCCCATTGTCCAGAGCTCAAAAAAAAATTTTTAAGTAGCATTTCTCCAGGCAGGGCGGCATGGAAACCCCCTGGTCGGAGTACCCTCTGGGCAGAGCGGTGTAGCATCCCTCTGGGCAGGGCGGTGTGGAAACCCCCTGGGCGGAGTACCCTCTGGGCAGAGCAGTGTGGAATCCCTTCTGGGCAGGGCGGTGTGGAAACCCCCTGGGCGGAGTACCCTCTAGGCAGAGCGGTGTGGAATCCCTCTGGGCAGGGTGGTGTGGAAACCCCCTGGGCGGAGTACCTTCTAGGCAGAGCGGTGTGGAATCCCTCTGGGCAGGGCGGTGTGGAAACCCCCTGGGCGGAGTACCCTCTGGGCAGAGCGGTGTGGAATCCCTCTGGGCAGGGCGGTGTGGAATCCCTCTGGGCAGGGCGGTGTGGAATCCCTCTGGGCAGGGCGGTGTGGAAACCCCCTGGGCGGAGTACCCTCTAGGCAGAGCCGTGTGGAATCCCTCTGGGCAGGGCGGTGTGGAAACCCCCTGGGCAGAGTACCCTCTGGGCAGAGCGGTGTGGAATCCCTCTAGGCAGGGCGGTGTGGAAACCCCCTGGGCGGATTACCCTCAGAACTGAGTGGTCTGAGTGGACTGGGTTGGTAACAGGAGCAAAACTGATAGGGTGGGGTCACCACAGACTCTGGCAGGGAGCGACAAAAAAGAACAGAGACAAGGCACTGGACAAAGACAGGACAAAACGGTGAAACAAAAAAACCGGGCCGACATGGGGGCAACAAGGGAACAGGTCCGGGGCGAAACCCGGCCAGACACGGCAAAAAGGTCCGGGGCGAAACCCGGCCAGACACGGCAAAAAGGCCCGGGGTAAGGAAGAGAGGGGAAATCCGAGGGGGAGAAAAGCAACAGGCAGGGACAGGGGACAGAAGCCATCAACGGGCAACAGGCAAGGAAAGGGGACAGAAGCCATCAACGGGCAACAGGCAGGGACAGGGGACAGAAGCTATCAACGGGCAACAGGCAAGGAAAGGGGACAGAAGCCATCAACAGGCAACAGGCAGGGACAGGGGACAGAAGCTATCAACGGGCAACAGGCAGGGAGAGGGGACAGAAGCCATCAACGGGCAACAGGCAGGGACAGGGGACAGAAGCCATCAACGGGCAAGAGGCAGGGACAGGGGACAGAAGCCATCAACGGGCAAGAGGCAGGGACAGGGGACAGAAGCCATCAACGGGCAAGAGTCAGGGACAGGGACTAAGAAGCCAGAACCGGGCAAGAGTCAGGGACAGGGACTAAGAAGCCAGCAACGGGCAACAGGCAGGGACAGGGGACAGAAGCCAGCAACGGGCAACAGGTAGGGACAGCCACAGACAGAAAAGACCAACGGCAGACTAAAACAGAAGAAAAGACAAAAGAGACACCAAGACAGAAGAAAAGACCAAAGAGACGAAACAGACCAAAGAGACGAAACAGACCAGAGAGACGAAACAGACCAAAGAGATGAAACAGACCAAAGAGATGAAGGAACGCTAGCCAGAAACTCGGAACGCTAGCCAGAAACTCGGAACGCTAGCCAGAAACTCGGAACGCTAGCCAGAAACTCGGAACGCTAGCCAGAAACTCAGAACGCTAGCCAGAAACTCTGAACGTTAGCCAGAAACTCGGAACGCTAGCCAGAAACTCGGAACGCTAGCCAGAAACTCGGAACGCTAGCCAGAAACACAGAACGCAAGCCAGAGACACAGAACGCTTAGCCAGAGACACAGAACGCTTAGCCAGAGACACAGAACGCTGGGCAAGGAAACATAACTAGCTGGGAAATACAGGGACAGAACACAAGACTGGACAGACTTTAGACAGAACAGAACGTGGAAAACTAAAACAAAAAGGGTCCCTTCAGCACTGGCGGAGTCCAGATGGTTGGCGGGACCATTCTGTCACGGATCGGGGTGAGGTGAAGGAGGACTCCAATGCACAGTAATGAAGGGAAAAATAATTTAATAACAAAACTAAGAAACAAAGACAAGACAGACAAAACCTGGGAACAACGACCAGAGTCCGTGGTGATGATGAATGTCCGGGTTATGGTGATTGAGGAGATGGCAGAAGTTGTCCGGGTTATGGAGGTGACAATACTGAATGGTCCCGCACTGGCAACTGCAAGCCTTACTGCTTTTATAGCCACAGATGAGGAACGGCTGCAGCTGCGCAGTGCGGGACCAGGTGAGTGTGGATGAGCACTGGGGGAAAGGTCACCGGAGCGGAGGTCATGACAAGTTCAGTTTTGGTTTTAACTTATTATTTCAGTTCATAGTCCAGGAACATCCATTTAGAAAATCCAGTCCATATATTCCTCTCATGAATCCATTCCATGCATCACAGTGACATCCAATAGAACTGCTCCATAATCTACTCCAGGTTTTAGCCAGATCCCACCCTACCGTCAACCAGAAAAAAACAGTTTCACCCACAGATCAAAACACGGAACATTCATAAGATAAACACACGAGAAACAACATCTAAAAGTCTGTACCTCCCATCAGCTGTCCCTAGAGCAGTCAGGATGACAAGGAATACTTTGGCTTGCGCCTCAGCCGTCTGTTTGCTCGTTACACTGCGGGTTAACCGAAAGAGCATTCTCAATTGCAGCAACAGTCAGGGGGAGACTGATATGCGGTGATCAGAGTTTGATCTTACCGTGCTCGATGATTAGAGGATTTACCCGAGTGACCGAAGGTAAGAGCGGTTTGGTGTGGCGTCTTCCTGGTGTTGTGTGTTCGTCTGACTGACTGAGTTGTGGCTGGTTTTTTGAACTGGTTTAGGCGGGCTGTTTCTGTGTTACAATTGGTGCACGTCATATGGATGGATGACGGTGCGATGACAGGCGTGAATGGGTGGATGACGATGATGACGATGATGGGTGTGAATGAATGGATGGATGATTGTTTTGGTTTATGGAGCTGGCAGTTGGGTCGATATAAAGCAGTCATTTTACTTGTGGTAACTGCAGCAGATATTCTCAGGTTCTGTATCATTGATGCATAAATAAAATACACTTGTGTTAGGAGAGAACTAAAAGGTGACCACTTTGATGTTGTATATATCACTTAATATGGGATTTTTTTAAATACATAATATTTAGATGCTTAATCAAATAACTTACTACAGCTGTCAAACATCTTGGACAGTTCTGGGGTATTTTTTTACCCTGTAAACACTGGTGGTAGTTAACTACATTTGAACATCCCTTTTACCAGTGGAACAGGTTAGTTGTAGAGGTTAGCCTTTGCTAACTAACACATAAACACCCACTAGCAGTGCGCTAAGCTAAGTAGTTCAGCAACACTATAGTCAGTGTGGCAACAAATGAAAAGGAAACATCTAAAGTAACAAAGTGAACTTACAATGTAGAACCGTTCTGCTGTTTCCTTGGTTTTTAAATGTGTTCTGGAGCCTCTTGTTCGGTGTCTGACTGTAGCTTAAACATATACGGTCGAACGACGAAGTTTTAACCGGCTGTCACAGCACTATGTAGTTGCCATGGTAACATGATGCTGTTCTAGTTTTGGCACACCCCGCGGAATAGAGGGGCGGAGTCAGCTGTGGCTCAGTTGCACGAGAAGCCACAACCCATTAAAAAAACAAGCGTTTTAAAAAGGGCGGTCTTACCAGGTTGAAGAGGCTGCAGTATCTGCATTAACATGATATTTTGACAAAAGTATGTGACAGACAGGTCACTGAGACACCAGGGAAGTGTGTTAACTTGGGAAAAGTTGGCATGATATCTCCCCTTTAAATTCTTTTTACAGAAGCGACAACAGTCGTTCAGCTCCATAATCCACCATTTTGTTTAGTCATTCCTAACTTTCTCCGGACTCCTCTGTCAACTTTCCGGCGCTCTAACTACGTCATCCTAAAGATTACACTGATTGGTTGTAGTACCGTCCTTGTCGCAGGGTTCTTTACTCCACGCTCCAAAAAAAACAGGGAAAAATTCAGGTAATCTAGAGTTTGCAAAAAAAATGGTGGTTTGTTTTGCCGTGGGCCTCCCAAGTGCAGTGCTCTATTTAAATAATTAAAAAAACTGTTTACAAAAACAAATAAAACAAACAAGCAAACTAAATTCAGAGGTCTCCTATTGCTCTTTGGCATGAAAAAAAAACATTTACTGAAACAATGAAAATGAGCAGCTTTGTCATTTCTGTTTGTCAGTTTATGTATCTCTTCCTCTGCTTTCGCTCTCTCTCTGCGTTCTCTCAGTCCTCCTGAAGTACTCCACGCCCCTCCCTCTGGGTGGGTCAAATAGAATTAATAGTACCAAAACAACAATGATAATATACATACTTCCACTAAAGGTGGATTCCACACTACATGACTTCTCTAACTAGTAACAGCAGTTTTAATGCTTAAACATTCTGTAAATATATCTAAGACACTCATTTGCATATCACCTGATCCATTTCACGAGAAATTTGACTATAAACGTATTCGGGAAGTGCCGCTCCATTTCCACTCCATCGGCGGACGCTACCTGTCACCTGAGCGCTGGTAAGTTTTGTTAGTTTGTAAATGTATGATAAATGACGAAGCTTCTAAGTGTGGACCCTTGGATGAACTATTGTTAGGAGGAAGAAGTGAAAGACTGAACGTTATACGGACACGGAGGGAAAGAGAGTGTTGTGTGTGCGTGTGTGTGTGTGTGTGTGTGTGTGTGTGTGCGTGTGCGTGTGTGTGTGCGCCTGAGAGCCGAAGCTTAGTGACAGGGCCGCGCTGTCACAGTCCTATTACATACAGAGAATTTGAAAGACAAAGTTTTAGCCCCGCCTCCCCTGACTATGAAGCACCACTGGGCGGCTGTGGCTCAGTTGATAAAGCAGCTCGTCCATTGATCGAAGGGTTGGCAGTTCACATCCCACCTCTGGTTGTCAACATGTCGAAGGGTCCTTGAGCAAGACACTGAACCCTAAGTTGCTTCCAATAGGGTCAGGCAGGGGTCAGGGGTCAGGCAGCACAAGTGTATTGGCAGCAGCCGTCTACTGGTATATGAGTGTGTGTGTGAATGGGTGAATGTTAGGAATAAATGAACGATATAAGTATAGTCCATTTACCATTTTCTGTTTCACTGGACCCATACATGGAATGAATACAGATAGCACTGCTAGGCTAGGCTAAGAAAATATACTATGTAAGTGTAAGTCAGTAAGTGTATTCTTCCAGTGTATCGTTGTGTTTTTACAGCGTATGTGTCTTTCCAATGTCATCTAATGGTTAGAGAGCGATGACATATCCATGTTATTTTTGTTCCGCGTATGAGGCAACAGGGTCAGTGTTAGTCCTAGTCAGACCAGGGTCAGCGTTAGTCCTAGTCAGACCAGGGTCAGCCTTAGTCCTAGTCAGACCAGGGTCAGCCTTAGTCCTAGTCAGACCAGGGTCAGCCTTAGTCCTAGTCAGACCAGGGTCAGCCTTAGTCCTAGTCAGACCAGGGTCAGCGTTAGTCCTAGTCAGACCAGGGTCAGCCTTAGTCCTAGTCAGACCAGGGTCAGCGTTAGTCCTAGTCAGACTTACACTGACTCTGCCCATGAGTCAAACAGTTTGTCCACCTCAGGCCTATTGAGTTTGCTGTGATGGTCAGGTGACCAAATATGCCAGGGACGACTCGCACCACTCACACACACTCACACATTCACGGTAGCGAACCGTGTCCGAGCATGTGCTCGTCACACGCACGCACCGCATACTTGCTCCTGCTCAGAATGAATGGGAGTCTATGGCCACGCCCACTCAGGGTCACTGACATGAGTGAAAGTGTGTCAAATGTGACCTCTGACCCCCTAGGGACATGGGGAAAGTCAAAAGATTTTATTTGGGGGTGAGTTCGGGGGGGTCAGAAAAACGCTATATTGTTCTTGCTTGGTTTGTGAATTTTTCTTTCTTCTTCTTCTTCTTCTTATTAATAATTTATTTTTCCTTCGTCAGCCCTTTGACCTCTAATTTGACCCCCTGAACATGCATGAAAACTCCCCAATTTTTGCACACACCTCAGAAGTTTGAAAAATTGCAAGTATTTAAAGGTTTTGTAAAAGTCAGTTTAGAAATGTGTCTACAGCACCACCTAGGAAAGGTGAAATAGTTTGTATTAGGCCAGATCATGACCTAGTGAAGTTAGAGCTATGAAAATCACTACATGTGTTCACCATATGATGATGAACAAAAAACCTAATGATGACCACGCCCATAAATCAACAGGAAGTCCACCATCTTGGATTGAAATTTGAATATGTTTGAGTCGTCATTTTCGCTGTCATTGGAATTTTTCTATCTCCTCCTAGACTGTTGGGCCAAATGAGCTCAAAATCAGTGAACATGATCTACACAAGTGGGACTTCAAAAGTTATCCAATTTAGTTGGAAAAGTTGCATCATTTTTTTGCTACACTGTCGCAAACTTTGCGAAGATTTCGGGAAAAATTACCGCTACATAAATTGCTTCAGCTCAGACATACGAACACTGATTTGGCTGAAATTTGACACAGTCGTCTGTCTCCCAGGTCTACATCCATTTAACTAAAGACATTCTGATATTGTACTATAGCGCCCCCTAGAAATGTACTTTTATTAAAATGGCTGTAGTTCGGACATACGAACACCGATTTGAGTGCAATTTGACTCGGATGTCTGTCTTTCCTGTCTACACCTGTTTGTCATATGAAATTGTTATTTCGCACTATAGCGCCCCCTACAGATTCCCGAAATATACCGTTCATAAAATGGCAGTAGATCGGATAAACCTGATCAGACCAGACAAATAGATAAACTAAGTACATGTGTCCAAGACATAAAGACTTGGATGAGTGACAATTATCTTTTATTGAACCCTGAAAAAACTGAAGTCATTATAATTGGTCCTAAAAATGCCACAGACTCCCTACCTGACCACATAGTTACTGTAGACAACTTAAGTGGAACACCCAGTGACACAGTTAAAAATTTAGGAGTTTTATTTGATCCACATCTTTCATTCAAAGGGTCAGGGGTCAGAGGTCAGGGCACATTAACCAAACATGTAGAACAGCCTTCTTTCACCTGCGCAACATTAGCCAAAATTAGGAATATTCTGTCTAAAACGACTGCAGAAAAATTAATTCATGCATTTGTTACATCACCATTAGATTATTGTAACTCCTTACTTGTAGCATGTCCTAAATATTCCCTAAAAAGCTTCAACTGGTTCAAAATGCAGCAGCAAGATTATTAACAGGATCAAATAGAAGAGAACACATCACCCCTGTGCTCCAAACCCTGACCCCTGACCCCTAACCCTATCACCCCTGTGCTCCAAACCCTGACCCCTGACCCCTAACCCTATCACCCCTGTGCTCCAAACCCTGACCCCTGACCCCTAACCCTATCACCCCTGTGCTCCAAACCCTGACCCCTGACCCCTAACCCTATCACCCCTGTGCTCCAAACCCTTCACTGGCTACCAGTTGAGTTTAGAATTAAATTTAAAATCCTCCTCCTTACATATAAAACCATTAATGGTATGGGTTAGGGTTAGGGGTCAGGGGTCAGGGGTTAATGGTATGGGCCCCTCTTATCTTAAAGATGATCTGGTTCCGTACCAGCCCAATAGAACCCTTCGTTCTCAGAATGCAGGTTTATTGAAAGTTCCTAGGGTTTGTAAAAGTACAGTAGGAGCTAGAGCCTTTAGTTACCATGGTTACTGTCTGATGGAGCTAGAGCCTTTAGTTACCATGGTTACTGTCTGGTGGAGCTAGAGCCTTTAGTTACCATGGTTACTGTCTGATGGAATCATCTTCATTTAATATTAAACAGGTCGACACAGTCTCTACATTTAAAATGAGGTTGAAAACATTCGTGTTTGATAAAAACTATGGTCAGGTTAGTTATAAACAGACTGAAGTCACAGTTCAGTCTAAGCTGCACTAGGAGATAGAATGATGGAGGAAGTACAGACACTGAGTCCTTTTTCTCCCTCTCTTTCTCTCTCTCTCTCTGTTTTTTTCATTTTTATAACATATCTTTCATACCAAGTCTGTTCATGACTAGTCACATGGTGTCCCCTTTCCCCCCTAACCCCCTGGGGGGAGTGGTGTCTCTCTTGACAGTGTCTGCGTGAGAGCATGAACAACAGGATCTGCGGTGACTTGCCTGTGCTGACCTGTGACCCCGGACCTCCTCCCTCACCTGTCTAGTGTCTGGACCAGCCCCCCCTCTTCAATTATAAATGGACGTTCATCTATAGTCTGTCCGTCCATGGGAGTGGATCTGTCCTTCAGTGTGGTTCTACCCAACATTCCTCACTGGGTTTGGAAGTTTTTACTGCTGAGAAGGAGGAGCTAAGGACAGGGGGAGGGTCTTTTCATATATCTGTCTAGTTGATTGTATTTCTGTAAAACCCTGTGAGACAACTTTGTTGTGATTTGTAAATATATTAATAAAATGTAATTGAATTATCTACAGGTGTATTGTTCAGTAGTTCCTGCTCTATTGTCTTTGTGACACTAAATAAACAAAAGGATATGGTTTTGAAATTATATTTGTGTTTCTTTTTCTTCTCAGTAACATCAAATAAAACAGGTCATTGTGGTTAAATTGTCAATTTGTATTGAATCAAACTGAACTGAAGTGGTCTGAATTGTCCAGAATCGCATCAAATTGAACCAAATTGTTTACTTTTTTTTTTTTTTTTTTTTTATGATTCACCCTGAATAGTAGTCTGTGAATCGAGATTTAAATTGGATCATTGTGTGAGTGAAAGATTAACACCCCTTATATCAGGGGTCTCAAACTCTGGTCCTCGAGGGCCGGTGTGTTGTATGTTTTAGATATTACCCTCTTTCCCATGATTCAGTTTAACCCTTTAACTCCTGAGACCTTAGCAGTTCCACATAAAAAATATTACACTAAGCAACAAAATTAAGAAAAAAAAACAGCCAAAGTCATTAATAAAATGAACAAAAATGAAGAATAAACCAACAAAATAATTTGTAACATGAACAAAATGAGACAAAATGGAGAAAAAATAAAGGAAAAATAATTAAATAAAAACAAAATATAAAAAATTTCAACAAAATTAACCAATAGTATGAATAAATATTTGCAAAATTATAAGTAACATGGAAAAAATTACCAAAAAAAGAAAACTATGATTGAAATTTGATCCCAGGAGTTTTAATTTTGACTTTTTTTTTTTGATTAGTTGAATTTTGACTCAGTAAAAACAGTAAAAAAGGAAAACAAATTAATTATTAGGAATATTTAAACTCAACCATTCATTCAGAATACATCAGTTGTGACCATTAAGAGTTAATAATCAGCTCATCATTCTCTGCAGAACCTGTTAATGATGTAATGACTTTGAGGTTTAATGGAAGAAGGAATTATCTAATAATTAATTTTTTGTTTTGTTTTTTCACATTTTTCCATGTGTCTATTATGTGGAACTGCTGAAGTGTCAGGAGTTAAAGGGTTAAACTGAATCATGTGAAAGAAGGAAATATCTAAAATATCCAGGACACTAGCCCTCGAGGACCAGAGTTTGAAACCCCTGCCCTATATTTATATATATGTATATATATATATATATATATATACATATATATATATATATATATACAAACGTGTGTTTGTTTCTTGTCGCTGTAGTTGTTTCTGGTGAAAGGAAGAAATATCTGCTGTTCACTTCATATGTGAATCTGTTTGTTACTGTTTGTGGACTGAGTCACTTCTATTAAAGCTCCTCCCATTTTATGTTAAAGCTCCTCCCATTTTATGTTAAAGCTCCTCCCACTTTATGTTAAAGCTCCTCCCATGTTATGTTGAAGCTCCTCCCATTTTATGTTAAAGCTCCTCCCATTTTATGTTAAAGCTCCTCCCACTTTATGTTAAAGCTCCTCCCATGTTATGTTGAAGCTCCTCCCATTTTATGTTAAAGCTCCTCCCATTTTCTGTGAATAAGGGTCTTTCCCCGTTGTCATGGAAACCAGCCTGTAGTTCCACACGCAGACACACAGAGCTGACTGGAGTAAAGTCTGTCTGAATGTTAAACCATGCCTCTGAACTACTGTGATTTTTGGTAAAAGTGTAAATAATTGTTGAAAACAAAGTTGATGATGAGTGACAGGAGGGTGTGAGGAACAAGTACATGTACTTTTTATGTGTGTACTGTGAAAAATAAGTGAGTTAGAACAATTTCAAAAACACTGAACTCAACATGAGACAGAAATGATTTTTCCAATAGAAGTCTATTGACAGAAATCCCTGACATCATCCCAAACAGGTTCCTGTCATTTCACTTTAAAAAGAGCTAGATCTTCAAACCCTGGTTTGTTTGAATTCTCACAACCATGGCAACATTTGTGGAAAAGATTGTTTGTCTACTATTTATGGTTTTGCCGTGAGGACGAGTTATTGAGACATTTTTCAGCTTAATTTTTTCTTCTCTCGTGCTCTAGCGATGACATCACCCACTGATAAAAAGTCAGATTTTGGTCTTTTCAGGGTGGATTTACTGAGTTCTCTATCGACAACCGTAAATCACACCCTCATGACAATCACATCCTAAAGACACCACAAAAATGACTGTGTTTGAAAGTTTAAATGAAGTCTGTGCCACAAAGTATGAAGAAGCAGGAGTGTTTTTGTCTGTCCCATTAAGAATGAATGGAGTTTTATTTGGTATAATAATGCGAAATCTGTATGAAATATCGGAATTATGAGACCACATGTGTAATCTCTGGGACAATACGAAGAATTTTTCCTATTTACTGCACAACACTACGATGTTTGGTTTGGGAGTTATAGCCACGTAAACATTTCAGATGAACATTTTTGACAGTTTTAACATTTATATTAAATGTGTGAATCACACTGTTAATACTGACACAACAACTATAGAGAACAGGACACACATTTTAGCGTCAAAGGTTTTGGTCTATTTACAGCGGGACGGGCTGCATTTGTTTTTTGTATAAGTCATAATAATAAATACGATGATAAACAATCTAAACCTGTTCCTGCATTACATACAAACACACAGAGAATACGTTGTAAATCAGAAATTTTGACTATTTTATCATTTTGACTTCTTGTCTCATAATTATCCATTACTTACCAATTTTGACTTTTTATCTGATAATTTAGGCTTTTTTTCATAATTCTGTTTTTTTATCTCCTACTTTTGAATTTCCTAAATGTTCTGTCCATACAAAACTGAGTACCATGACCCAATAAAACACACAGTAACTCACTTTTAAAGCCTTTATTTTTGGATATTTTTTCCTGCTTAAATAAATAGTTCATCTAAATGCCGTTTTACTTTATTACAGTTCAGAAGACCACTGTAAAAGATAACAAATACATAAGAAAGTAAAAATACAAAAAGCTAAAAGCTTCATCTGTTTCTATAGATCCAATTTTTATCAACTTAATTGACACTTAAAATGAAAGTCAAAACAATACCATAAAAGACAAATCCAACAGAAGTGACCATTACTAGAATTACATGAGGACATGAGTTAAATAAGACTTTAAGGACAAATAATAAAAAGTTATTCATAAAAGCAGCTTTAGTTTGACCTTTGAAAGTAGTAAAGGGGGAACATGAGTTCAATCATTAGTTCCAGTTGGATGTTTCATTAATTGGCTTAAATAACGACTCTGTCATGTGTGGAAATCTGACTTTAATCATTTAGAATTTATTCATGTTATGGTCAATTTAAGGAAGACACAAACATTTATTTATTTATCTTATACATCCAAAGCCTTGTGTACAGTCTGTTTATGTCATACATAGTCATAGAGAAGAGTTTTTCAATACATTTAGAAGTTGTTGTTTTTTTTTTTAGCTTTTTTTGTGAATATTTGTAGATTTTAGCATGTTTTATATATTTTTTCTTTTCAGTTAATTTTTGTGCATTTTGTTGTTACTGTAAGTACAAAAAAGCTGAGTTATTGTGTTTTTTGTGATGCGTTTGTCATATATATATATATATATATATATATATATATATATATATATATATATATATATATATATACAATATTTTGAGCTTTTTAAACAATGGTGCATTCAGGAAAGTGAATGAAACTTGCTTCCACTCTTGTGCAGCTCTTTCTGCTGGTGGTGGTAGTGGTAAGGGGGGGGTCTGCACAGGCACCAGGGGGCACATGCATCTGCACACACTAATAATAATAATCATGCATTTCTCCAGCTCCACATAACTCCACTCCGCTCCGCGTCAAGGCAAAGGCGGCCGCGCAGTGATGGAGATGTGCGTGTAGGTGGAAGTGTCCGCCCGGCGGGACTGCCCCTGGCTTTTTTTTTTTTCCTGAGGAAGATCATATTGGATCATATTGTTTGCAGGACGCTGTGCCGTTCCTCCTGCAGCCCCCCCACTCCATCCAGACGTAGTTGTGAATTGAACATGGCGACTGTACCAGTGTATTGCATCTGCAGATTACCTTACGACGTGACCCAGTTTATGATCGAGTGCGATGCTTGCAAGGACTGGTTCCACGGCAGGTAAGAGCCCCGGTGTTCCGCCGCTGCTGCTTTTGTGTCGGCGCGCGCGCGACTGCTTCTGCATCTGCGGAAAAAAACAAACAAAAATGGCGAGTCTGTGTTAGTGTTTGACAGCTTTGTGACTGTGGCGGAACCCGTCTAACATCTGAAACAGAGGCCGCTTTCGGTGGTAGAAGGAGAAGAAGGCGGAGTTTAAACACACACACTCTGCTTCTTTTGGGACATTTTAATAATAATAATAATAATAATAATAATACAAAGCACACTGTTCCAAATAAAAAAAATGACACCGCTTTACCGACTGGTTTAGATCCGGGCTCGGTCTAATAAGTGGAGTTAACGGCGGTTGGACGATTCCCCCTCCCGCATTAGCCCCCGAGAGCTCAGTCGTTGTGACGAGCGGTGGGAAGCGACTCGAGCAGCGAGTGAAGAAGCCTTGGTACACATCGGTACACCCGGGCTGTTAGTTAGTAGTCGTTTAAGATCTTTAGCCTGGTTTTACGTGTAAATGCGGTTGTGTTTGAAGCTAACTTGTTGGGTGTTACAAAACACGGTTGGAAATCACGACCAGCGGGTTGAGCTCGGTCCACTATCGCCTGCCTTCCTGCCCCAGCTATGGCTGACAATAGCCCCCATGAAATGTATTTAACCCTCGGCGAAAGGGGGATAATACATCTACGAGCTGATTTTTGTCTTTCCGCTGAAAACACGCAGGAGCTTGGGTTCGCTCGTCTGAAATTAGACGGAGCCCGTCACCCGCCGCGGCTCCTCAGTTTCCCCGCCGCCGTTCGTTCATGAACTGGTCTAATCTGAGCCAAAGCCGTGTTTATCATCATGTTGTGCTTCACTCCGGTTGTCCCGGTTGTTACACTGCTCTTTTTTTCAGCCCGTTTTGTCCCCGTTGGGCTCGGGTGTGTGTCGTGTTGGTTCAGTGAACAAACCTCCAACAGCAGCGGACACAGTATTTACGCGCCTGAACCTTAACCCTTTCATGCTCCGTCGGACACACCGGCTGTACGGAGCCTGAGCACCGGGATGTGCTGCTGAATTACCGGCTGGGTATAAGCCCTGACCCCCGGTCATGAAGCAGCATAAAGCGGATGTTAAAGAAAAGTCTGTTTATAGAAAAAACGGTCACACACACATGAAGTAGTACACGGAGAGATGACCCTGAACGCATCATACTGGACTAAATACTGTACATTAACGACATTAAAGGGGACACAAAGTAAAGTACAACTGGTATTGAACTAAATACTGTCATTTACCTGTGAAACACCCCAGAACACAAACATGCTGACATACGTGTCACTTTAACGAAACAAACACTACACATTAATGTCATAAAAGATGACCCAAGTGCTGCTGGTGTCAGTATTTAACAAAATAGTCATTACCTGACTAACCCTAACCTGTGAAACACCCCAGAACACAAACCTATTTATATACATGGACTAAAATCAACTTAACATATTACTATGGTATACATTAATGTCATAAAAGGTGAAAGAACTGCAGCTGGTGTCAGTATTTAACAAAATACAGTCATTTAGTTTAGTCACTAATTGGACCTGTGAAATCTACCAAAATAAGAAAAGAGGAAATAAAAATATGCCACGATACTCGGAATATGTACTGTCTATACACAAGTAACCCCCCCAAACTCATCATATGCTGCAATAAACAAGGTACATTATGGTCATAAAAGGTGACAGAAGTGGAACTGGTTTCAGTATTTTTCACTATTCAGAGGCTAAAGTAGACCTGTGAAACCTACCAAAATAAAAGAGGAAAGAAAAAGACGTCACATATAAGTATTGTATATACACATACTGTCGATACACAAGTAAAACATCATCCACTCATCATATGCTCCAATAAATACTACACATTAATGTCTTGAAACTGATTATACACTTTATATATATATATATATATATATATATATATATATATATATATATATATATATATATATATATATATATACACACATACATATTGATTCGCGGGCTGACCCGAAGTGGTTATCCACAGTTACGGGTCATTAAAAAATATTTTTGTGGTTGCAGTTCGTCGGGTCGTTTGAGATAGTCTAGTCCAGTCTTTGTTTCCTCCACACATCACTGAGGTGTAGCACTGCCCTCCCTGGCTTATAATAGAGAGTTCTAATAAAGGATGTCTGCTCAGCTTTCAGGGAGGACCGCTGATGGTCACACACATGCACTAAATATTTAAATATTTGGCTGCAAGACTAAAATATGCATTGATCTCAAACAATGTTGACTCCCTCTGTGTGGAGTTAAACAATGAGAACAAATGCAGACAAAAAAAAGGGAAAAAGAAAAAAAGAGATAAACATTAAAATAACCTGGTAAATATGCTTCATTAAGTGAATGTCCGTGAAGGTGTCATACACCGTGGTCAGTATCCTACAGTATCAAGGGAGAGAGAGAAAAGATAGTTAGGTGAGTGTATATATATATATATATATATATATATATATATATATATATATATATACATATATAGTGATGAGACACTCAGCTCACAAGATCAAGGTGAGATTTCAATAACACTAAATGTCGCACATATTTGCGGTGGATGTCGCACATATTTGCGGTGCATGTCGCACATATTTGCGGTGGATGTCGTACATATTTGCAGTGCATGTCGCACATATTTGCGGTGGATGTCGCACATATTTGCGGTGGATGTCGCACATATTTGCGGTGGATGTCGCACATATTTGCGGTGGATGTCGCACATATTTGCAGTGGATGTCGTACATATTTGCCTTTGATGTCGTACATATTTGCGGTGGATGTCGCACATAATTACGGTCTATGTCGCACATATTTGCGATGGATGTCGCACATATTTGCGGTGGATGTCGTATATATTTGCGGTGGATGTTGCATGCATTTTTTCAGATTTTGCACATATTTGCGGTCGATGTTGAACATATTTGCCTTCAATGTCGCACATATTTGCGGTCGATGTCGCACATATTTGTTGTGGATGTCGTACATATTTGCGGTCGATGTCGCATATATTTGCGGAGGATGTCACACATATTTAAGGTTGTTGTCGCACATATTTGCGGTGGATGTCGTACATATTTGCGGTGGATGTCGCACATATTTGCGGTGGGTGTCGCACATAATTGCTGTCGATTTCGCACATATTTGCGCGTGGATGTCGCAAATATTTGCAGTCAATCTCGCACATATTTGCAGTGGATGTTGTACATATTTGCTTTCGATGTCGCACATATTTGCGGTGGATGTCGTACATATTTGCGGTGGAGGTCGCACATATTTGCAGTGGATGTTGTACATATTTGCCTTCGATGTCGCACATATTTGCAGTGGATGTTGTACATATTTGTGGTGGATGTCACACATATTTGCCTTCGATATCGTACATATTTGCGGTTGTTGTCGCACATATCTGCGGTTGTTGTCGCATATATTTGCGGTGGATGTCGCACATATTTGCGATTGTGGATGTCGTACATATTTGCGATTGTGGATGTCGTACATATTTGCCTTCGATGTCGTACATATTTGCGGTTGATGTTGCACATATCTGCGGTTGTTGTCGCACATATTTGCGGTGGATGTCGCACATATTTGACCTTGTTGTCGCACATATTTGCGGTGGATGTTGCACATATCTGCGGTTGTTGTTGCACATATTTGCGGTGGATGTCGCACATATTTGCGGTTGTTGACGCACATATTTGCGGTGGATGTCGCACATATTTGCCTTCGATATCGTACATATTTGCGGTTGATGTTGCACATATCTGCGGTTGTTGTCGCACATATTTGCGGTGGATGTTGCACATATTTGCGGTTGTTGACGCACATATTTGCGGTGGATATCGCACATATTTGCCCTTGTTGTCGCACATATTTGCGGTGGATGTTGCACATATCTGCGGTTGTTGTCGCACATATCTGCGGTTGTTGTCACACATATTTGCGGTGGATGTCGCACATATTTGCGGTTGTTGTCGCACATATTTGCGGTTGTTGTCGCACATATTTGCAGTGGATGTTGCACATATCTGCGGTTGTTGTCGCACATATTTGCGGTGGATGTTGCACATATCTGCGGTTGTTGTCGCACATATCTGCGGTTGTTGTCACACATATTTGCGGTTGTTGTCGCACATATTTGCAGTGGATGTTGCACATATTTGCCTTCGATATCGTACATATTTGCGGTTGATGTTGCACATATCTGCGGTTGTTGTCGCACATATTTGCGGTGGATGTCGCACATATTTGCGGTTGTTGACGCACATATTTGCGGTGGATGTCGCACATATTTGCCCTTGTTGTCGCACATATTTGCGGTGGATGTTGCACATATCTGCGGTTGTTGTCGCACATATCTGCGGTTGTTGTCACACATATTTGCGGTTGTTGTCGCACATATTTGCAGTGGATGTTGCACATATCTGCGGTTGTTGTCGCACATATTTGCGGTGGATGTTGCACATATCTGCGGTTGTTGTCGCACATATTTGCGGTGGATGTTGCACATATTTGCGGTTGTTGACGCACATATTTGCGGTGGATATCGCACATATTTGCCCTTGTTGTCGCACATATTTGCGGTGGATGTTGCACATATCTGCGGTTGTTGTCGCACATATCTGCGGTTGTTGTCACACATATTTGCGGTTGTTGTCGCACATATTTGCGGTGGATGTTGCACATATCTGCGGTTGTTGTTGCACATATTTGCGGTGGATGTCGCACATATTTGCGGTTGTTGACGCACATATTTGCGGTGGATGTCGCACATATTTGCCTTCGATATCGTACATATTTGCGGTTGATGTTGCACATATCTGCGGTTGTTGTCGCACATATTTGCGGTGGATGTTGCACATATTTGCGGTTGTTGACGCACATATTTGCGGTGGATGTCGCACATATCTGCGGTTGTTGTCGCACATATTTGCGGTGGATGTCGCACATATTTGCCTTTGTTGTCGCACATATTTGCGGTGGATGTTGCACATATCTGCGGTTGTTGTCGCACATATCTGCAGTTGTTGTCACACATATTTGCGGTGGATGTCGCACATATTTGCGGTTGTTGTCGCACATATTTGCAGTGGATGTTGCACATATCTGCGGTTGTTGTCGCACATATTTGCGGTGGATGTTGCACATATCTGCGGTTGTTGTCACACATATTTGCGGTGGATGTAGCACATATCTGCGGTTGTTGTCGCACATATTTGCGGTGGATGTTGCACATATCTGCGGTTGTTGTCGCACATATCTGCGGTTGTTGTCACACATATTTGCGGTGGATGTCGCACATATTTGCGGTTGTTGTCGCACATATTTGCGGTGGATGTTGCACATATCTGCGGTTGTTGTTGCACATATTTGCGGTGGATGTCGCACATATTTGCGGTTGTTGACGCACATATTTGCGGTGGATGTCGCACATATTTGCCTTCGATATCGTACATATTTGCGGTTGATGTTGCACATATTTGCAGTGGATGTTGCACATATCTGCGGTTGTTGTCGCACATATTTGCGGTGGATGTAGCACATATCTGCGGTTGTTGTCGCACATATTTGTGCTGGATGTCACACATATTTGCCTTCGATATCGTACATATTTGCGGTTGATGTCGCTCATATTTGCGGTTGTTGTTGCACATATTTGCGGTGGATGTTGCACATATCTGCGGTTGTTGTCGCACATATTTGCGGTGGATGTTGCACATATCTGCGGTTGTTGTCGCACATATTTGTGGTGGATGTAGCACATATTTGCCTTCGATATCGTACATATTTGCGGTTGATGTCGCTCATATTTGCGGTTGTTGTCGCACATATCTGCGGTTGTTGTCGCACATATTTGTGGTGGATGTCGCACATATTTGCGATTGTGGATGTCGTACATATTTGTGATTGTGGATGTCGCACATATTTGCCTTCGATGTCGTACATATTTGCGGTGGATGTCGCACATATTTGCGGTTGTTGACGCACATATTTGCGGTGGATGTCGCACATATTTGCCCTTGTTGTCGCACATATTTGCGGTGGATGTTGCACATATCTGCGGTTGTTGTCGCACATATCTGCGGTTGTTGTCACACATATTTGCGGTGGACGTCGCACATATTTGCCCTTGTTGTCGCACATATTTGCGGTGGATATTGCACATATCTGCGGTTGTTGTTGCACATATTTGCGGTGGATGTCGCACATATTTGCGGTTGTTGACGCACATATTTGCGGTGGATGTCGCACATATTTGCGGTTGTTGATGCACATATTTGCGGTTGTTGACGCACATATTTGCGGTGGATGTCGCACATATTTGCCTTCGATATCGTACATATTTGCGGTTGATGTTGCACATATCTGCGGTTGTTGTCGCACATATTTGCAGTGGATGTTGCACATATCTGCGGTTGTTGTCGCACATATTTGCGGTGGATGTTGCACATATCTGCGGTTGTTGTCACACATATTTGCGGTGGATGTAGCACATATCTGCGGTTGTTGTCGCACATATTTGTGCTGGATGTCACACATATTTGCCTTCGATATCGTACATATTTGCGGTTGATGTCGCTCATATTTGCGGTTGTTGTCGCACATATCTGCGGTTGTTGTCGCACATATTTGTGGTGGATGTCGCACATATTTGCGATTGTGGATGTCGTACATATTTGTGATTGTGGATGTCGCACATATTTGCGATTGTGGATGTCGTACATATTTGCCTTCGATGTCGTACATATTTGCGGTGGATGTCGCACATATTTGCGGTTGTTGACGCACATATTTGCGGTGGATGTCGCACATATTTGCCCTTGTTGTCGCACATATTTGCGGTGGATGTCGCACATATTTGCCCTTGTTGTCACACATATTTGCGGTGGATGTCGCACATATCTGCGGTTGTTGTCACACATATTTGCGGTGGATGTCGCACATATTTGCGGTTGTTGTCGCACATATTTGCAGTGGATGTTGCACATATCTGCGGTTGTTGTCGCACATATTTGCGGTGGATGTTGCACATATCTGCGGTTGTTGTCACACATATTTGCGGTGGATGTAGCACATATCTGCGGTTGTTGTCGCACATATTTGTGCTGGATGTCACACATATTTGCCTTCGATATCGTACATATTTGCGGTTGATGTCGCTCATATTTGCGGTTGTTGTCGCACATATCTGCGGTTGTTGTCGCACATATTTGCGGTGGATGTCGCACATATTTGCGGTTGTTGTCGCACATATTTGCGGTGGATGTTGCACATATCTGCGGTTGTTGTCGCACATATTTGCGGTGGATGTTGCACATATCTGCGGTTGTTGTCGCACATATTTGTGGTGGATGTAGCACATATTTGCCTTCGATATCGTACATATTTGCGGTTGATGTCGCTCATATTTGCGGTTGTTGTCGCACATATCTGCGGTTGTTGTCGCACATATTTGTGGTGGATGTCGCACATATTTGCGATTGTGGATGTCGTACATATTTGTGATTGTGGATGTCGCACATATTTGCGATTGTGGATGTCGTACATATTTGCCTTCGATGTCGTACATATTTGTGGTGGATGTTGTGCATATCTGCGGTTGTTGTCGCAGATATTTGCGATGGATGTTGTACATATTTGTGGTGGATGTCGCACATATTTGCGGTGGATGTCGCACATATGTGGATGTCGCACATATTTGCGGTGGATGTTGTACATATTTGCGGTGGATGTCGCACATATTTGCGGTGGATGTCGTACATATTTGCAATTGTGTATGTTGCACATATTTGCGGTGGATGTCGCACATATTTGCGATGGATGTCACACATATTTGCCTTCGATATTGTACATATTTGCAGTTGTTGTCGCACATATCTGCGGTTGTTGTCACATATATTTGCGGTGGATGTCGCACATATTTGCGATTGTGGATGTCGTATATATTTGCGATTGTGGATGTCGTACATATTTGCCTTCGATGTCGTACATATTTGCGGTGAATGTTGCACATATTTGCGGTGGATGTCGCACATATTTGCGGTGGATGTCGCACATATTTGCGGTTGTTGATGCACATATTTGCGGTGGATGTCGCACATATTTGCAGTTGTTGATGCACATATTTGCGGTGGATGTCGCACATATTTGCCCTTGTTGTCGCACATATTTGCGGTGGATGTTGCACATGTCTGCGGTTGTTGTCGCACATATTTGCGGTGGATGTTGCACATATCTGCGGTTGTTGTCACACATATTTGCAGTGGATGTCGCACATATTTGCTGTTGTTGTCGCACATATTTGCAGTGGATGTTGCACATATCTGCGGTTGTTGTCACACATATTTGCGGTGGATGTCGCACATATTTGCGGTTGTTGTCACACATATTTGCAGTGGATGTCGCACATATCTGCGGTTGTTGTCACACATATTTGCAGTGGATGTCGCACATATTTGCGGTTGTTGTCACACATATTTGCGGTGGATGTCGCACATATCTGCGGTTGTTGTCACACATATTTGCGGTGGATGTCGCACATATTTGCGGTTGTTGTTGCACATATTTGCAGTGGATGTCGCACATATCTGCGGTTGTTGTCGCACATATTTGCGGTGGATGTGTCACATATCTGCGGTTGTTGTCACACATATTTGCAGTGGATGTTGCACATATCTGCGGTTGTTGTCGCACATATTTGCGGTGGATGTTGCACATATCTGCGGTTGTTGTCACACATATTTGCGGTGGATGTAGCACATATCTGCGGTTGTTGTCACACATATTTGCGGTGGATGTAGCACATATCTGCGGTTGTTGTCACACATATTTGCGGTGGATGTAGCACATATCTGCGGTTGTTGTCGCACATATTTGTGCTGGATGTCACACATATTTGCCTTCGATATCGTACATATTTGCGGTTGATGTCGCTCATATTTGCGGTTGTTGTCGCACATATCTGCGGTTGTTGTCGCACATATTTGCGGTGGATGTCGCACATATTTGCGATTGTGGATGTCGTACATATTTGTGATTGTGGATGTCGCACATATTTGCGATTGTGGATGTCGTACATATTTGCCTTCGATGTCGTACATATTTGCGGTGAATGTTGCACATATTTGTGGTGGATGTCGCACATATTTGCGGTGGATGTCGTACATATTTGCGGTTTATGGCGCTCATATTTGCGGTTGTTGTTGTTGTCACACATATTTGCGGTGGATGTCGCACATATTTGCCATTGTGGATGTCGTACATATTTGCCTGCGATGTCATACATATTTGCGGTTGTTGTCGCACATATTTGCAGTGGATGTCGCACATATTTGCGGTGGATGTCGTACATATTTGCGGTGTATGTCGTACATATTTGAGGTGGATGTCGTACATTTGCGATTGTGGATGTCGCACATATTTGCGATTGTGGATGTCGTACAAAATTGCCTTTGATGTCGCACATAATTTCCTTCGATGTCGCACATATTTGCAGTCGCTGTCGCACATATTTGCGGTCGATGTTGCACATATTTGCGGTTGTGGATATTGTGGATGTTGCACATATTTGCGGTTGTGGATGTCGCACATATTTGGGGTTGTGGATGTTGCACATATTTGCGGTTGCGGATGTCGCACATTTCTGCGGTTGTGGATGTCGCACATTTCTGCGGTTGTGGATGTTGTGGATGTTGCACATATTTGTGGTTGTGAATGTCGCACATTTCTGCGGTTGTGGATGTCGCACATATTTGCGGTTGTGGATGTCGCACATATTTGCGGTTGTGGATGTCGCACATATTTGCGGTTGTGTATGTCGCACATATTTGCGGTTGTGTATGTCGCACATATTTGTGGTCAGTTAAACCATGCCTTTGAACTCCTGTGGTTTTTGGGAAAAGTGTAAATAGTTGGTGAAAACAAAGTTGATCAAAAGTAAGAGTCCACCAATACATTGGTTGGCCGATAAATCGGGCCGATATTTGAGTTTTTTAAGTGCATTGGTCGATTCACATGTTGTTTTTCTGACCGCCACGGTGTCATTTCCAGACGGGCACAGTTGTGTGTTGCCTGTCTGGACGTTAGCATCAAATGTTCAACACTTTAGTTAAAAAGTGAAACACCATCCCTTCATAAATATATTCATGTCATACACCGTTAGAAATCAGAATAATTTTAGACCAGTAACCAATCAAAGGGGTGCTCACAGACAAAAGCGTAACAGCTGTTAGCTCAGTTAGCCTCTGTAGCTAAGAGGCTAAGATGTCACCTTACATTCAAAGTTTTCCCATTTTCCACCAACACCGTCTGATGACTGGACTGTTTTGTTCATGTGACCAATTATTTGTGGTGATGACGTATGAAGATTGTTTTCTTCTAAAGCACAGACTTTACTCAGTGTTGGCGAACACTAACAAACACTAACAGACTGTGGACATGAATAACAATGCAAACACTAACTTGCATTAGATTTGCTTTTCATTGTTTTTGTATTGTTTCCATTTTCCGTATTTTATAGGAAAGTTATTTTCACTTTGAAAATAATGATTACGCAGTGTGGACTGTGCACCATATGTTACTTGTTTGGAACTTTGTCTAAATAATTATTTTATGTTCTACATGTTGTTTAAAAACATAAACACATTTTATTTTTGCAAAAAATACTCAGATATATTTATTTTGAACATTATTGATTATTGGAGTGGGTCAAAGGTCATACAATTGTGAAGGCCTGGGCCTTTGGGGCAAGGGAGGGAGGAACCTTTCCCTGCAGTCGCTCCTCCCTCTGCTCTCCTCTACAGGGGTGCACCCTGGCTCTCCATTGGTCCTGACGGGTGTCTGCCCTTTTAAGAGCTCATCAGCTGCACCTGACGAGGTGGCTCGGCCCTGCATCCGCCGGCATCCATGCAGTGGCTCTCGTTCATTCACAAAACCGACGGTGTACTATTATCGTAAACATGACCGATTAAACATTGACGTAACCGTCCTTTATGTCCACGATCTGAGCCAGTCGTGACACAATGCACAATTATTGCTGCTTGCACAATACTGAATTTCAGAGTGAAAAAGTCTCTCCTAAAGTAACAAAAGTGTAAACAGAAATAGATAACATATATTTTGACCCGTTCTAATAACCGAGTAATGTATTTGTATTTTTTGCAAAAATAAAAAGTCTCTTGGAGCTCTTAAACAACATGTATAACATCAAATATTTAAAAGAATTAACATTACACACGAATAGCATATTGTGCACAGTACATAATACTGAAGGTAACAGTGAAAATAACTCCCCTAAAATATAGACAGTGTAATGTGCACAATGTTACATGTTTGTAATTTTAAATATAATTAAGTATTTTATGTTTTATAGGTTTTTTTTAAATATTACAAGTTCTAACTCAATTCATTCATTCATTCATTATCTAAACCCGCTTTATCCGCACTCGGGTCATGGGGGTCACTGGGGGCCTAATCCAGCTACAATGGGCGAAGGCGGGGTACACCCTGTATGAGACGCCAGTTCATGGCAGGGCTGAACATATATAGACAAACAATCACTCTCACATTCACACCTATGGACAATTTTAGATTAACCAATTAACCTATCAGTGCATGTGTTTGGATGGTGGGAGGAAACCGGAGTGCCCGGCGAAAACCCACGCGGACATGGGGAGGACATGCAAACTCCACGCAGAAAGGTCTGGTACGGGATTCCAACCAGGGTCCTTCTTGCTGTGAGGCACGAGTGCTAACCACTGCACCACCGTGCTAACCACTGCACCACCGCGCTAACCACTGCACCACCGTGCTAACCACTGCACCACCGCGCTAACCACTGCACCACCGTGCTAACCACTGCACCACCGCGCTAACCACTGCACCACCGCGCTAACCACTGCACCACCGCGCTAACCACTGCACCACCGCGCTAACCACTGCACCACCGTGCTAACCACTGCACCACCGTGCTAACCACTGCACCACTGCGCTAACCACTGCACCACCGCGCTAACCACTGCACCACCGCGCTAACCACTGCACCACCGCGCTAACCACTGCACCACCGTGCTGCCCTTCTAACTCAATTTGTTTTTTTTATTTCATTTGTTACTGTTAAATACTTATTTTGAACTTGAGCCCTGAAATATGTACAATTTTTTACTTATTTATCAATTTATTTTTACCCACATCAGCCCCAAATATCAGCTTAAGGAAATTGTCAGTCCATATCAGCCATAATGCTAACGTTAGCCCAATGCTATCATAATCCGTTCCCATTTTTCTCTGGCAGTGTGTGTTTATGTTAGTGTTTGTTTGTCATAATATCTAATGTAGTAGACGGGCAGGTTTTTGTGAGGGTTAGATGTTACCCATGACAAATAAAAAAAGAGGATGGTCCCAAACTCCAGGTTTGATCAGTGTTCATACATTTACTAAGACTTACTGCTGTTGCACTAACTAACATAACACTGAATAGCCTGGACCCATTTTCCTCTAGCTTCACCGTTAACAGGGAAGGAGTGGAAGGAAATATAAGATGCTTCTGGACATGACAACAACATCCTGGTATGTTACAATAACTGTTGGTCCATGCTGGTGTCTGTGACATTTAACTTTTACTGGTGCAGAAGTAGGGTTACGCTGAGCTTACGTATGTCTGGTACGAAATGAAGAAGTTGACAAGTGATAGGCAGATAAATCAGCCAATCAGAGCCCAGATGAGTTAACCTGACTCACATCATCTGGCTGAGTTACACTAGACTCACACAAGCATCTGAGGACCATGTGGATCAGATCTACTTCAAAATGAAGGAGCCAATCAGTGTGGGTGGGCGGAGCTACCCTGTGGTATTGTGTCTGGTGTGACGTAAAACAGAAGTAACGGTCGTGTTCACATCCACAACAATGACAGCATGTGTTTTCTATGGACTGGACAATTTCCAGTGTTTTGTTTTCTTTCTTCTTCTGACCAGGTTTGTCAACAGTTTGATCACATGGTTCCACTGGTGGGTACAGAAATAGTACCAGTGCAGAAGCCCATGGTTACTGTGGTACCCCCCATAGTTTTCATTTATTTATTTTTTATTTATTCTATTTTGGTCAAAATACAAAACAAGGCGGTAAGACACAGTTTCACACATGATAAAACCACTGCTTGACCAAAAAGGTCTATGGCTGAAGCTGAAGCTTATTTAGCACCGCTATGTTAAACAAGAAAAACACAAACAAAACAACAACAAAAGCCCACAATGCAAAAGCCTAACCCAAAAACAACATTGATGTCATTTTTTCTTTCACCTTCTCTACTTTCTCCTTTCCTTTTCTCCCTCTCTCTCTCTCTCTCTCGCCCTCTCTCCCTCACACTCTCTCTCCCTCTCTTTCTCTCGCCCTTCTTACTTTTACTTCCTTTATCCTAGTTTCCTTTTTCATTCCTCTTTCTTCCATTCTCACTTATACATGCATATAAATACACACACACACACACACACACACACACACACACACACACACACACACACACACACACACACACACACACACACACACACACACACACACACACACACACACACACACACATATATATATATATATATATATATATATATATATAAAGATAAACAGAAATAGATTACAAAACAAACAAAAATAGTAAATTGATTAGTAAATCAATCAATTAGTTAGTTATTAGTAATATTAATACTACTATTACTGCTAATAATACTAATAAGACAGTGTAGTTGTGTGTTTGTATAATATGTGTTTGTTTACTCCTACAGAGCAGTGTATTTATCAATGACCCTTGTTTTGTATAATGTTTTGAATATGTTTATAGAGTTTGTTGTTTTTAGTTCATTGTCCAGAATGTTCTACAGATGTACTCCTTTGACTCTAGTGCTTTTTCCTTTAGTATTTGTTCTTGCTTTTATTTAATTGAATATTGCAGTGAACAGTTCCTGATGCATTCTGGGAGAATATTATTTTCTATACATGATAACAGCTGTGTTTAGGTTTGTTAAGTCTTCTAGTTTTAGAAGTCTGTTTTTAATGAAGAGTGAATTTGTTGGTGTAAGATAGTCATAATGATTGATAATTCTTTATTTTTTTGTAGAATAAAAACTGAATGGATTATTGATTTAAACGTGTGTCCCCACACTTCCACACAGTAAGTTAAATATGACAATAATAGAGAGCACTATAGTGTGTGGAGGGATTTATTGTTTACACAGTATTTGACTTTGTATAAGATAGCAATTGTTTTAGATATTTTTATTTTTAAGTTGAGTTTATCATCAATTATAACACCTACAAATGATGTTTGTTTACTTGTTCAATAGCTCTGTCATTAATAGATATTTTTTATTGGAATTTAGATTTTTTTTTTTCCAAATAAAATACAATTTGTCTCGTCATTTGAACCCACTTTATCCTCACTAGGGTCATGGGGGTCACTGGGGGCCTAATCCAGCTACAATGGGTGAAGGCGGGGTCAGAGGTCACCCTGTATGAGTCTCCAGTTCATCTCAGGACTGAACATATTTAGACAAACAATCACTGATACATTCACACCTATGGGTGATTTAGATTAACCAGTTAACTAGTTAACCAGTTAACTAGTTAACCTATTAGTGCATGTGTTTGGATGGTGGGAGGAGCCAGAGTACCTGGAGAAAACCCACACAGACACGAGGAGAACAGGTAAACTCTACACAGAAAGGTCTGGTGTGGGAATAGAACCAACAACCTTCTGTCTGTGAGACACTAGTGCTAACCACTGCACTACCATGCCGCCCAAAATGAAATTTGTTTCATTTATATTTAATGATAAGTGATTTATGTCAAACCATTTTTGAAGAATTTTTAGATCATTTTTTACTGCATTCAAGAGCTGTTCAGGATCTGGACCAGAGGCATACAGGCGTGTGTCATCAGCAAATAAAACACAATTAACATTTTGCAAGACATCACAGATATCATTTATGAACAATTTAAAAAGCTTGGGGTCAACAACAGAGCCTTGTGGAACTCCATAGGTTACCAGTTGGGTATCTGAATTGACTCCATTTAAATGCACATGTTTCCTGTTAGCGACGTAGCTTTATAGCCATGTGTGAGCAGTGCCTCTTATTCCATATCTGTACAGTTTATTATTATTATTGTTGTTGTTATTGTTGTGTGGTGGATAGTATCAAATGTCTTAAATCGATAAACACTTCTACAGTGAATTCTCAGTTTTCTGTTGTATTTTAAATACTGTCAATAAGTTCAGTTACAGATATTAATGTAGATGTTTTGGGTTTAAAACCATATTGATATTTACTTAGTAAATGGTGCTTATAAATAAAAATGTCCAACTGATCTATAAAAGGTTTTTGGAGGATTTTAGAAAATTGAGGGAGTAGTGACACTGGTGTGTATTTGGTGAGTAGTTGTTTTGTCTCCATTTTTATATATAGGAATAACTTTAGTAATGGTGGAAAATAACTGCTTGGATAAATAACAAATGTAAGTTTAAAATAGTTTAATGATACTTTATGTGGTTTGTTGGTTTATTGTTGTTAATATTTCATGCTCATCTACATTGTTAATACAGATGGAATAATAATAATAATAATAATAATAATAATAATGTGGATTCATATGAATGACTTCTTCATCTAAACCACGTTTATCATGAGGCTCCACTATTTTATTTAAAGTTTCCATTCTAACATTCACAAAAAACTCATTAAATTCATCGTTAGTCTCTGTAGGTTTGTCTATTATTGTGTTGTTTTTAGTCATGTGATTCTGGAGCTTTCTGTTACTGGTGCCATTCTTAATTCTATTCAGTATTTTCCAGGTACCTTGAATATTCCTTTAGTGTTGGTCCAGTATCTTCTAATAATAGTCCTTTTGACTTTTCCTAATAATATTAATGAACTTGTTTTTATATTTCTTCTATCTAGTTTCTGACTCCTCATTTTTGTTTATTAACAAGGTTTTATTAAGTCGATTTTTATTATTGAAATATTTTTTATTCCTATAATCATCCAAGGTTTGACATGTATGTGTTTAAATCTTTTTAAAGGGACAGTGTCTGTCCTAAAGCCTCATTCAAACAGACAGACAGACATTATAAGACATGTTTGGGTCGTCCCAGGTAGGGCTGCTCCATTATAGAAAAAATAATAATCCTGATTATTTTTGCCATAATTGAAATCACAATTATTGAAACGATTATTCACTTTAAAAAGTGATTTATTTTTTTCACAAATTAAAAAACTATATATATATATATATATATATATAATAAAAAATGTTCCTCTCGCCCCACGTGGGCGGTGTGTCCTTCAGACTCGGGTCCTCTACCAGAGGCCCCTCCCACCTGGGCGGTGTCTCCTTCAGACTCGGGTCCTCTACCAGAGGCCCCTCCCACCTGGGCGGTGTCTCCTTCAGACTCGGGTCCTCTACCAGAGGTCTGGGAGCCTGAGGGTTCTGTGCAGGATCTTAGCTGTTCCTAACAATGTTCTCTTTTGGGTTAGGGTTAGGGTTAGGGTTAGGGTTAGGGTTAGGTTAGGGTTAGGGTTAGGGTTACCGCTTAAATAATTGACTCAATAAACACCTTTATTGATTGGATTTCAATGTAATGACCACAGGAAGTGAACATAGAGGTGTTCAATTCAATTCAATTCAATTTTATTTATAAAGCCCTAAATCACAACAAAGTCGTCTCAGAGGGTTTTACAAAAACATAATCAACTACAGAAATACATGAAAAGTCCCAGGCATCCCCTGTCCTTAGACCCTCCCCCTGTCCTTAGACCCTCCCCCTGTCCTTAGACCCTCCTTCTCGGCAAGAAAAAACTTCCAAACCCAGTGGGAAAAAGAAGAAATCTTGAGGAGAACCACATTGAAGGACAGATCCACTCCCATGGACGGACAGACTATAGATGAACGTCCATGTATAAATGCAGGAAGGGGGGCTGGTCCAGACAGGCAGGGGCGGTGGTCCAGGGTCACAGGTCGGCACAGGCGAGATACTGCAGATCCTGTCGTCCATGGCTCCCGTGCAGACACTGTCAGGAGAGCCACCACTCCCCCCAGGGGGGGAGGGGGGAAAGGGGACACCAGGTGACTAGTCATGAACAGACTTGGTATGAAAGATATGTTATAAAAATGACAGAAACAGGTGTGAGGAAGAGAAAGAGAAGAAAGAACTCAGTGTCTGTACTTCCCCCAGCATTCTAACTCCTAGGGCAGCCTAGACTGAACTGTGACTCATACATCATGTATACATGATATATGAGTCACATCATTTTTAACTAACCTGACCATAGGCTTTCTCAAACAGGAATGTTTTCAACCTAATTTTAAATGTAGAGACTGTTTCTGCGTTTTTAATATTAAAGGGAAGATGATTCCATAAGACAGTAACCATGGTAACTAAAGGCTCTAGCTCCTACTGTACTTTTAGAAACCCTAGGAACTTTCAGTAAACCTGCATTCTGAGAACGAAGGGTTCTATTGGGTTGGTACGGAACCAGATCATCTTTAAGATAAGAGGGGCCCATACCATTAATGGTTTTATATGTAAGGAGGAGGATTTTAAATTTAATTCTAGACTCAACTGGTAGCCAGTGAAGGGTTTGGAGCACAGGCGTGATGTTGTTAAGGTGTTAAGGTACCGTTTTTTGATAAGGTGTAAACACTAATAACAAATCACCTTCCAGCCTAAATTTGGCTGTAGCTCTGAATGGCTCAGTGCGACTTATGCCTGGTTTGGTGGTGGTGGGTCACATATTTCATTTTAAATCTTGGGTCTAAGACAGAGACAATGTCCAGAAGTTGTTGTACATCTGGACCACTGTACTTCTCATTCAGGTAGTCCAGGACTTTCGTTTCGATGTTTTTGCACAAATCTACATCATCTTGTTGATGTGCCAGAATTGTGTTATTGAGAAGATGAAGTGTAGGCCTCACAAAGGAGACACTAATGTAGGGCGCCCCTGAAAGAGCATCCGTGAATTCAGTGAGAGGACCAAGAGTGTCAAGCACACCAGTGTCCTGCCAAGTGTGTCCTGTGACAATCATGACTTGTCTTGATCCCCATCTAGTGGGACATTCCATTTTTAAAGAATGCTCAGGCAGTCCAAGTTGTTTCTTTTCCCTTTTTTTCTTCCAACTGTAGGAAAAGCTGACGACAATCTTCTTCCAAACACCCACTGCATCATTCACACTGGTGTCCTTCATTAGGTTTTCTGAACATGTAAAAACAAAAATCCATACTTAGTTATTATTGTCTGTAATACTACCATTACTATAATATCATTACTGGTACCCATATTATTATAGTACTACTGGAATGTACATAACCTTATACTTAATGTACATAGAAGAGAATATCTACTGGAAAATTGACACTTGTATCAGAAGTTGTATTTGTAAACTACATATGAAAATTAAAGTGTCTTTACAGTTCACTTAAGGCAAGTTTAATTGACAAGTAATTCATGGCTTCAGTGCAGTGTTTTAACAGTGTATTTAATACACTGCAGCCTTGTCCATTTAACACTGCAGCCTTGTCCATTTAACTCTGCAGCCTTGTCCATTTAACACTGCAGCCTTGTCCATTTAACACTGCAGCCTTGTCCATTTAACTCTGCAGCCTTGTCCATTTAACACTGCAGCCTTGTCCATTTAACACTGCAGCCTTGTCCATTTAACTCTGCAGCCTTGTCCATTTAACTCTGCAGCCTTGTCCATTTAA
This sequence comes from Siphamia tubifer, assembly GCA_020466265.1. Taxonomy (NCBI): domain Eukaryota; kingdom Metazoa; phylum Chordata; class Actinopteri; order Kurtiformes; family Apogonidae; genus Siphamia; species Siphamia tubifer. Next base: position 3,045,289 of record JAIVEL010000024.1, read on the forward strand.
CTCTGCAGCCTTGTCCATTTAACACTGCAGCCTTGTCCATTTAACTCTGCAGCCTTGTCCATTTAACTCTGCAGCCTTGTCCATTTAACTCTGCAGCCTTGTCCATTTAACACTGCAGCCTTGTCCATTTAACTCTGCAGCCTTGTCCATTTAACTCTGCAGCCTTGTCCATTTAACTCTGCAGCCTTGTCCATTTAACTCTGCAGCCTTGTCCATTTAACACTGCAGCCTTGTCCATTTAACTCTGCAGCCTTGTCCATTTAACACTGCAGCCTTGTCCATTTAACTCTGCAGCCTTGTCCATTTAACACTGCAGCCTTGTCCATTTAACACTGCAGCCTTGTCCATTTAACACTGCAGCCTTGTCCATTTAACTCTGCAGCCTTGTCCATTTAACACTGCAGCCTTGTCCATTTAACTCTGCAGCCTTGTCCCTTTAACACTGCAGCCTTGTCCCTTTAACACTGCAGCCTTGTCCATTTAACACTGCAGCCTTGTCCATTTAACTCTGCAGCCTTGTCCATTTAACTCTGCAGCCTTGTCCATTTAACTCTGCAGCCTTGTCCATTTAACACTGCAGCCTTGTCCATTTAACTCTGCAGCCTTGTCCATTTAACTCTGCAGCCTTGTCCATTTAACACTGCAGCCTTGTCCATTTAACTCTGCAGCCTTGTCCATTTAACTCTGCAGCCTTGTCCATTTAACACTGCAGCCTTGTCCATTTAACTCTGCAGCCTTGTCCATTTAACTCTGCAGCCTTGTCCATTTAACACTGCAGCCTTGTCCATTTAACTCTGCAGCCTTGTCCATTTAACTCTGCAGCCTTGTCCATTTAACTCTGCAGCCTTGTCCATTTAACTCTGCAGCCTTGTCCATTTAACACTGCAGCCTTGTCCATTTAACTCTGCAGCCTTGTCCATTTAACACTGCAGCCTTGTCCATTTAACTCTGCAGCCTTGTCCATTTAACACTGCAGCCTTGTCCATTTAACACTGCAGCCTTGTCCATTTAACTCTGCAGCCTTGTCCATTTAACACTGCAGCCTTGTCCATTTAACTCTGCAGCCTTGTCCATTTAACTCTGCAGCCTTGTCCATTTAACACTGCAGCCTTGTCCATTTAACTCTGCAGCCTTGTCCATTTAACTCTGCAGCCTTGTCCATTTAACACTGCAGCCTTGTCCATTTAACTCTGCAGCCTTGTCCATTTAACACTGCAGCCTTGTCCATTTAACTCTGCAGCCTTGTCCATTTAACTCTGCAGCCTTGTCCATTTAACACTGCAGCCTTGTCCATTTAACTCTGCAGCCTTGTCCATTTAACTCTGCAGCCTTGTCCATTTAACTCTGCAGCCTTGTCCATTTAACTCTGCAGCCTTGTCCATTTAACACTGCAGCCTTGTCCATTTAACTCTGCAGCCTTGTCCATTTAACACTGCAGCCTTGTCCATTTAACTCTGCAGCCTTGTCCATTTAACACTGCAGCCTTGTCCATTTAACACTGCAGCCTTGTCCATTTAACACTGCAGCCTTGTCCATTTAACTCTGCAGCCTTGTCCATTTAACACTGCAGCCTTGTCCATTTAACTCTGCAGCCTTGTCCCTTTAACACTGCAGCCTTGTCCCTTTAACACTGCAGCCTTGTCCATTTAACACTGCAGCCTTGTCCATTTAACTCTGCAGCCTTGTCCATTTAACTCTGCAGCCTTGTCCATTTAACTCTGCAGCCTTGTCCATTTAACACTGCAGCCTTGTCCATTTAACTCTGCAGCCTTGTCCATTTAACTCTGCAGCCTTGTCCATTTAACACTGCAGCCTTGTCCATTTAACTCTGCAGCCTTGTCCATTTAACACTGCAGCCTTGTCCATTTAACACTGCAGCCTTGTCCATTTAACACTGCAGCCTTGTCCATTTAACACTGCAGCCTTGTCCATTTAACACTGCAGCCTTGTCCATTTAACACTGCAGCCTTGTCCATTTAACTCTGCAGCCTTGTCCATTTAACACTGCAGCCTTGTCCATTTAACACTGCAGCCTTGTCCATTTAACACTGCAGCCTTGTCCATTTAACACTGCAGCCTTGTCCATTCAAACTCCACGCCCCCAGAGCGTCTTTCAGGCCGTTAACAACGTTTTGGCTTGTGTGGTGTTCAGGCATGAATGCCGTTTGAAGGCATTTGACATGGAGGTAGAAGTCTGCATCAATGGTTCACAGTCAGGCTCATGTACAGAGGTGTGTGGTGATGGTTAGAATCCCTCTGATAGTAGTTTATTTGCATATAATACAGACAAAGCTGACTGTGTGAAGACCGCTAACCCAGGGTTTGGATCATATATTTGAAGGCAGAGTTTTGGACAGTGTGTCTATGTGATGTGGTTGAGGATGCAGTGGAAGTTGACGGTGTGGTCTTTGTTTTTTCATTTCATCATCATAGACGGTTCGGTGGTTACATCTTAGGTGGTTGAAAAGGTTAGTTGTGTTTCCAGTTGGAGCAGAGACGACAACAAAGCACCTTTTTACATATTATGTTTTTGCTGCTCGTCTTCTTCCTCATAACCAAAGTGTTCCTAAATGACCCTCGTGCCTACAGGCACTTTTTCTAATCATCGTTCCACGTGTAGCTAGTAGATGTAAATGGTGGGTGTGCATGAGCTGCGGGCGTGCACATGCACGAGCGTGGATGCGCTTGCGCACGAACACGCGCGCAATGAAGCGTCAATAATTGTATTTTGTCCATTCCACATTTTTGGTAATCGACCAGCCTAATAATCGTATTGGTGATTTAAATGTGATTTTTGGACGTGGTTCTTAAACGTGTCAGTGTATATTTGTTGTTTGTACAGATGGTCACTTCTGTCATTGATGAGTAGAACAGCTGTTATTTGTTTTTCTATAGTGTAAATATTATAGATTTGAATAAATGATTGTCATATTTATTATGAATTGAAATGTCTTAACATATTTCATTCTTCTCAGTCCCCGTTAGTGAACTCATGTGACAGCGTGTGTTATTGTTACTAATGTCCAGTGTTTGTTCCATTAAAGTGATGACGTTCCTTCATATTTAGGGTTAAAGCGTGTGTTATTGTTACTAATGTCCAGTGTTTGTTCCATTAAAGTGATGACGTTCCTTCATATTTAGGGTTAAAGCGTGTGTTATTGTTACTAATGTCCAGTGTTTGTTCCATTAAAGTGATGACGTTCCTTCATATTTAGGGTTAAAGCGTGTGTTATTGTTACTAATGTCCACTGTTTGTTCCATTAAAGTGGTGACGTTCCTTCATATTTAGGGTTAAAGCGTGTGTTATTGTTACTAATGTCCAGTGTTTGTTCCATTAAAGTGATGACGTTCCTTCATATTTAGGGTTAAAGCGTGTGTTATTGTTACTAATGTCCAGTGTTTGTTCCATTAAAGTGATGACGTTCCTTCATATTTAGGGTTAAAGCGTGTGTTATTGTTACTAATGTCCAGTGTTTGTTCCATTAAAGTGATGACGTTCCTTCATATTTAGGGTTAAAGCGTGTGTTATTGTTACTAATGTCCAGTGTTTGTTCCATTAAAGTGATGACGTTCCTTCATATTTAGGGTTAAAGCGTGTGTTATTGTTACTAATGTCCAGTGTTTGTTCCATTAAAGTGATGACGTTCCTTCATATTTAGGGTTAAAGCGTGTGTTATTGTTACTAATGTCCAGTGTTTGTTCCATTAAAGTGATGACGTTCCTTCATATTTAGGGTTAAAGCGTGTGTTATTGTTACTAATGTCCAGTGTTTATGTTCCATTAAAGTGATGACGTTCCTTCATATTTAGGGTTAAAGCGTGTGTTATTGTTACTAATGTCCAGTGTTTGTTCCATTAAAGTGATGACGTTCCTTCATATTTAGGGTTAAAGCGTGTGTTATTGTTACTAATGTCCAGTGTTTATGTTCCATTAAAGTGATGACGTTCCTTCATATTTAGGGTTAAAGCGTGTGTTATTGTTACTAATGTCCAGTGTTTGTTCCATTAAAGTGATGACGTTCCTTCATATTTAGGGTTAAAGCGTGTGTTATTGTTACTAATGTCCAGTGTTTATGTTCCATTAAAGTGATGACGTTCCTTCATATTTAGGGTTAAAGCGTGTGTTATTGTTACTAATGTCCAGTGTTTATGTTCCATTAAAGTGATGACGTTCCTTCATATTTAGGGTTAAAGCGTGTGTTATTGTTACTAATGTCCAGTGTTTGTTCCATTAAAGTGATGACGTTCCTTCATATTTAGGGTTAAAGCGTGTGTTATTGTTACTAATGTCCAGTGTTTGTTCCATTAAAGTGATGACGTTCCTTCATATTTAGGGTTAAAGCGTGTGTTATTGTTACTAATGTCCAGTGTTTATGTTCCATTAAAGTGATGACGTTCCTTCATATTTAGGGTTAAAGCGTGTGTTATTGTTACTAATGTCCAGTGTTTGTTCCATTAAAGTGATGACGTTCCTTCATATTTAGGGTTAAAGCGTGTGTTATTGTTACTAATGTCCAGTGTTTGTTCCATCAAAGTGATGACGTTCCTTCATATTTAGGGTTAAAGCGTGTGTTATTGTTACTAATGTCCAGTGTTTGTTCCATTAAAGTGATGACGTTCCTTCATATTTAGGGTTAAAGCGTGTGTTATTGTTACTAATGTCCAGTGTTTGTTCCATTAAAGTGATGACGTTCCTTCATATTTAGGGTTAAAGCGTGTGTTATTGTTACTAATGTCAGTGTTTGTTCCATTAAAGTGATGACGTTCCTTCATATTTAGGGTTAAAGCGTGTGTTATTGTTACTAATGTCAGTGTTTGTTCCATTAAAGTGATGACGTTCCTTCATATTTAGGGTTAAAGCGTGTGTTATTGTTACTAATGTCCAGTGTTTGTTCCATTAAAGTGATGACGTTCCTTCATATTTAGGGTTAAAGCGTGTGTTATTGTTACTAATGTCAGTGTTTGTTCCATTAAAGTGATGACGTTCCTTCATATTTAGGGTTAAAGCGTGTGTTATTGTTACTAATGTCAGTGTTTGTTCCATTAAAGTGATGACGTTCCTTCATATTTAGGGTTAAAGCGTGTGTTATTGTTACTAATGTCAGTGTTTGTTCCATTAAAGTGATGACGTTCCTTCATATTTAGGGTTAAAGCGTGTGTTATTGTTACTAATGTCCAGTGTTTATGTTCCATTAAAGTGATGACGTTCCTTCATATTTAGGGTTAAAGCGTGTGTTATTGTTACTAATGTCCAGTCTTTGTTCCATTAAAGTGATGACGTTCCTTCATATTTAGGGTTAAAGCGTGTGTTATTGTTACTAATGTCCAGTGTTTGTTCCATTAAAGTGATGACGTTCCTTCATATTTAGGGTTAAAGCGTGTGTTATTGTTACTAATGTCCAGTGTTTGTTCCATTAAAGTGATGACGTTCCTTCATATTTAGGGTTAAAGCGTGTGTTATTGTTACTAATGTCCAGTGTTTGTTCCATTAAAGTGATGACGTTCCTTCATATTTAGGGTTAAAGCGTGTGTTATTGTTACTAATGTCCAGTGTTTGTTCCATTAAAGTGATGACGTTCCTTCATATTTAGGGTTAAAGCGTGTGTTATTGTTACTAATGTCCAGTGTTTGTTCCATTAAAGTGATGACGTTCCTTCATATTTAGGGTTAAAGCGTGTGTTATTGTTACTAATGTCCAGTGTTTGTTCCATTAAAGTGATGACGTTCCTTCATATTTAGGGTTAAAGCGTGTGTTATTGTTACTAATGTCCAGTGTTTGTTCCATTAAAGTGATGACGTTCCTTCATATTTAGGGTTAAAGCGTGTGTTATTGTTACTAATGTCCAGTGTTTGTTCCATTAAAGTGATGACGTTCCTTCATATTTAGGGTTAAAGCGTGTGTTATTGTTACTAATGTCCAGTCTTTGTTCCATTAAAGTGATGACGTTCCTTCATATTTAGGGTTAAAGCGTGTGTTATTGTTACTAATGTCCAGTGTTTGTTCCATTAAAGTGATGACGTTCCTTCATATTTAGGGTTAAAGCGTGTGTTATTGTTACTAATGTCCAGTGTTTGTTCCATTAAAGTGATGACGTTCCTTCATATTTAGGGTTAAAGCGTGTGTTATTGTTACTAATGTCCAGTGTTTATGTTCCATTAAAGTGATGACGTTCCTTCATATTTAGGGTTAAAGCGTGTGTTATTGTTACTAATGTCCAGTGTTTATGTTCCATTAAAGTGATGACGTTCCTTCATATTTAGGGTTAAAGCGTGTGTTATTGTTACTAATGTCCAGTGTTTATGTTCCATTAAAGTGATGACGTTCCTTCATATTTAGGGTTAAAGCGTGTGTTATTGTTACTAATGTCCAGTGTTTGTTCCATTAAAGTGATGACGTTCCTTCATATTTAGGGTTAAAGCGTGTGTTATTGTTACTAATGTCCAGTGTTTGTTCCATTAAAGTGATGACGTTCCTTCATATTTAGGGTTAAAGCGTGTGTTATTGTTACTAATGTCCAGTGTTTATGTTCCATTAAAGTGATGACGTTCCTTCATATTTAGGGTTAAAGCGTGTGTTATTGTTACTAATGTCCAGTGTTTATGTTCCATTAAAGTGATGACGTTCCTTCATATTTAGGGTTAAAGCGTGTGTTATTGTTACTAATGTCCAGTGTTTATGTTCCATTAAAGTGATGACGTTCCTTCATATTTAGGGTTAAAGCGTGTGTTATTGTTACTAATGTCCAGTGTTTGTTCCATTAAAGTGATGACGTTCCTTCATATTTAGGGTTAAAGCGTGTGTTATTGTTACTAATGTCCAGTGTTTATGTTCCTTCCATTAAAGTGATGACGTTCCTTCATATTTAGGGTTAAAGCGTGTGTTATTGTTACTAATGTCCAGTGTTTATGTTCCATTAAAGTGATGACGTTCCTTCATATTTAGGGTTAAAGCGTGTGTTATTGTTACTAATGTCCAGTGTTTGTTCCATTAAAGTGATGACGTTCCTTCATATTTAGGGTTAAAGCGTGTGTTATTGTTACTAATGTCCAGTGTTTGTTCCATTAAAGTGATGACGTTCCTTCATATTTAGGGTTAAAGCGTGTGTTATTGTTACTAATGTCCAGTGTTTGTTCCATTAAAGTGATGACGTTCCTTCATATTTAGGGTTAAAGCGTGTGTTATTGTTACTAATGTCCAGTGTTTGTTCCATTAAAGTGATGACGTTCCTTCATATTTAGGGTTAAAGCGTGTGTTATTGTTACTAATGTCCAGTGTTTATGTTCCATTAAAGTGATGACGTTCCTTCATATTTAGGGTTAAAGCGTGTGTTATTGTTACTAATGTCCAGTGTTTGTTCCATTAAAGTGATGACGTTCCTTCATATTTAGGGTTAAAGCGTGTGTTATTGTTACTAATGTCCAGTGTTTGTTCCATTAAAGTGATGACGTTCCTTCATATTTAGGGTTAAAGCGTGTGTTATTGTTACTAATGTCCAGTGTTTGTTCCATTAAAGTGATGACGTTCCTTCATATTTAGGGTTAAAGCGTGTGTTATTGTTACTAATGTCCAGTGTTTATGTTCCAGTTGTGTGGGTGTGGATGAAGACGATGCTCCAGATATCGATATTTATCACTGTCCCAACTGTGAGAAAACCCACGGAAAATCTACATGTGAGTATTTACCTGAATATTAACATAACATAAAGGTCAAAGGTCACATTTAACTACATTCACCTTTTATTTACTTTTATTATATGTAATATTAGTTTTTTTATTATACGAATATGTATATCCAGACTATAAAGTTATAAACTTTTTATTAAATAATTTAGACTTTTTATCTAATAATTTAGACTTTTTATCTAATAATTTAGACTTTTTATTTAATAATTTAGACTTTTTATCTAATAATTTAGACTTTTTATCTAATAATTTAAACTTTTTATCTAATAATTTAGACTTTTTATCTAATAATTTAAACTTTTTATCTAATAATTTAGACTTTTTATCTAATAATTTAGACTTTTTATCTAATAATTTAGACTTTTATCAGATAATTTAGACTTTTTATCTAATAATTTAGACTTTTTATCTAATAATTTTGACTTTTTATCTAATAATTTTGACTTTTTATTTAATAATTTAGACTTTTTATCTGATAATTTAGACTTTTTATCTGATAATTTTGACTTTTTTTCTAATAATTTAGACTTTTTATCTAATAATTTAGACTTTTTATCTAATAATTTAAACTTTTTATCTAATAATTTAGACTTTTTATCTAATAATTTAGACTTTTTATCTAATAATTTAAACTTTTTATCTAATAATTTAGACTTTTTATCTAATAATTTAGACTTTTTATCTAATAATTTAGACTTTTATCAGATAATTTAGACTTTTTATCTAATAATTTAGACTTTTTATCTAATAATTTTGACTTTTTATCTAATAATTTTGACTTTTTATTTAATAATTTAGACTTTTTATCTGATAATTTAGACTTTTTATCTGATAATTTTGACTTTTTATTTAATAATTTAAACTTTTTATCTAATAATTTAGACTTTTTATCTAATAATTTAGACTTTTATCAGATAATTTAGACTTTTTATCTGATAATTTAGACTTTTTATCTAATAATTTAAACTTTTTATCTAATAATTTAGACTTTTTATCTAATAATTTTGACTTTTTATCTAATAATTTAGACTTTTTATCTAATAATTTTGACTTTTTATCTAATAATTTTGACTTTTTATTTAATAATTTAGACTTTTTATTTAATAATTTAGACTTTTTATCTAATAATTTAGACTTTTTATTTAATAATTTAGACTTTTTATCTGATAATTTTGACTTTTTATCTAATAATTTAAACTTTTTATCTAATAATTTAGACTTTTTATCTCATAATTTAGACTTTTTATCTGATAATTTTGACTTTTTATCTAATAATTTAAACTTTTTATTTAATAATTTAGACTTTTTATTTAATAATTTAGACTTTTTATCTAATAATTTAGACTTTTTATCTAATAATTTAGACTTTTTATTTAATAATTTAAACTTTTTATCTGATAATTTCAACTTTTTATCTAATGATTTTGACTTTTTATCTAATAATTTAGACTTTTTATCTAATAATTTAGACTTTTATCAGATAATTTAGACTTTTTATCTGATAATTTAGACTTTTTATCTAATAATTTAAACTTTTTATCTAATAATTTAGACTTTTTATCTAATAATTTTGACTTTTTATCTAATAATTTAGACTTTTTATCTAATAATTTTGACTTTTTATCTAATAATTTTGACTTTTTATTTAATAATTTAGACTTTTTATTTAATAATTTAGACTTTTTATCTAATAATTTAGACTTTTTATTTAATAATTTAGACTTTTTATCTGATAATTTTGACTTTTTATCTAATAATTTAAACTTTTTATCTAATAATTTAGACTTTTTATCTCATAATTTAGACTTTTTATCTGATAATTTTGACTTTTTATCTAATAATTTAAACTTTTTATTTAATAATTTAGACTTTTTATTTAATAATTTAGACTTTTTATCTAATAATTTAGACTTTTTATCTAATAATTTAGACTTTTTATTTAATAATTTAGACTTTTTATCTGATAATTTTGACTTTTTATCTAATAATTTTGACTTTTTATCTAATAATTTAGACTTTTTATTTAATAATTTAGACTTTTTATCTAATAATTTAGACTTTTTATCTGATAATTTCAACTTTTTATCTAATGATTTTGACTTTTTATCTAATAATTTAGACTTTTTATCTGATAATTTAGACTTTTTATTTAATAATTTAGACTTTTTATCTAATAATTTAGACTTTTTATTTAATAATTTAGACTTTTTATCTGATAATTTCAACTTTTTATCTAATAATTTAGACTTTTTATCTGATAATTTTGACTTTTTATCTAATAATTTAAACTTTTTATCTAATAATTTAGACTTTTTATCTAATAATTTAGACTTTTTATCTGATAATTTCAACTTTTTATCTAATAATTTAGACTTTTTATTTAATAATTTAGACTTTTTATCTAATAATTTAGACTTTTTATTTAATAATTTAGACTTTTTATCTGATAATTTTGACTTTTTATCTAATAATTTAAACTTTTTATCTAATAATTTAGACTTTTTATCTGATAATTTCAACTTTTTATCTAATAATTTAGACTTTTTATTTAATAATTTAGACTTTTTATCTAATAATTTTGACTTTTTATCTGATAATTTAAACTTTTTATTTAATAATTTAGACTTTTTATCTAATAATTTAGACTTTTTATTTAATAATTTAGACTTTTTATCTAATAATTTTGACTTTTTATCTGATAATTTAAACTTTTTATCTAATAATTTAGACTTTTTATTTAATAATTTATGTTAATAAATAATAAATAATTAATGTTTTGTTCCATGTAGTCATTTATTGTGACTGTTTAGTTTGAAAAACTCTCAGAAATGAATAATTTATTGACAGTAAACCTTATAAAATGCTTCACATACAATCACTATGTTTATTCAACGCCTTCAACATTTTGATGATGAATGTATGTGAGTTAATGGGTGAATTTTGACTTGTATAAAGCTGTTTATGTTTTCTATAAATGACTTTAATTGTGGTGTTCTTCACATTTTCTCCTGTTTTTTTGTTCATTTATTCAGTGAAAAAGAAAAAGAACTGGAACAAACATGACACGGGCCAAAGCACAGATATTAAAGCTGTTCAGAACGGTAGTCAGGTTTTCATTAAGGAGCTACGCAGCCGCACGTTTCCAAGGTAACGCATACGCTTTCCACACTTTAGCAACAACACATCACAACTGTGGGTCAGTAAAAGTCACTACATTCAAGAAATAATCATTAAATAATTCATTAATGGAATTAAATATGTCATTACTTTATTAAAATATACATTTACATCAGATAAAATAATATTATTATCATTAATAATAATAATAAAGTCATTATTTATCGTATTAAGGTGGGTTAATGTTTGACATGTCTTCTGTCCACATGTCTTTTATGTTGTTGTTTTGCTTTTAGAACTTTTTTATCTTTGTTTTCATCTTGCTTTTATAATTACTTGTTTTTTATTTTTAGCTTATTTTGGAAAGAACCTTGTGCACCTTTTTGGGGTTGTCAGGGGCTATAGAAATAATTGATTGATTGATTATAGTCCATATGTGATCATTTCGACTTTTTCTACCTTCAGTATTTTTAATATACATTGTCAGGGTTCTCATCAGGACGACCAGGACGGTCCCACACTGCACATGTGCAGTTGTCGACCAATGAGCATCAAACACATTCAAATGTTTGTTAGTGACGTCACTGTTCACTGGGGTGGGAATCTGTCCAACAAACAAATGTCCATTCACAGACTGTCGTCCAATTCATTAAAATGAGGATTCCATTCAAACTGCTTTCATTCACTTTTATTCAATATAACTTAACAATTTAACACAAGGAAAGAAGAAACACAAATATCATTTCAAAACAATATCCTTTTGTTTATTTAGTTTCACAAAGACATTAGAGCAGGAACTACTGAACAATATACCTATATTTAACTGATATTAATGATAATATACCTATATTTAACTGATATTAATGATAATATACCTGTAGATAAATGATATTAATGATAATATACCTGTAGATAAATGATATTAATGATAATATACCTATATTTAACTGATATTAATGATAATATACCTGTAGATAAATGATATTAATGATAATATACCTGTAGATAAATGATATTAATGATAATATACCTGTAGATAAATGATATTAATGATAATATACCTATATTTAACTGATATTAATGATAATATACCTGTAGATAAATGATATTAATGATAATATACCTGTAGATAAATGATATTAATGATAATATACCTGTAGATAAATGATATTAATGATAATATACCTATATTTAACTGATATTAATGATAATATACCTATATTTAAGTGATATTAATGATAATATACCTGTAGATAAATGATATTAATGATAATATACCTGTAGATAAATGATATTAATGATAATATACCTATATTTAACTGATATTAATGATAATATACCTATATTTAAGTGATATTAATGATAATATACCTATATTTAACTGATATTAATGATAATATACCTATATTTAACTGATATTAATGATAATATACCTGTAGATAAATGATATTAATGATAATATACCTGTAGATAAATGATATTAATGATAATATACCTGTAGATAAATGATATTAATGATAATATACATGTAGATAAATGATATTAATGATAATATACCTGTAGATAAATGATATTAATGATAATATACCTGTAGATAAATGATATTAATGATAATATACCTATATTTAACTGATATTAATGATAATATACCTATATTTAAGTGATATTAATGATAATATACCTATATTTAACTGATATTAATGATAATATACCTATATTTAACTGATATTAATGATAATATACCTGTAGATAAATGATATTAATGATAATATACCTGTAGATAAATGATATTAATGATAATATACCTGTAGATAAATGATATTAATGATAATATACATGTAGATAAATGATATTAATGATAATATACCTGTAGATAAGTGATATTAATGATAATATACCTGTAGATAAATGATATTAATGATAATATACATGTAGATAAATGATATTAATGATAATATACCTGTAGATAAATGATATTAATGATAATATACCTGTAGATAAATGATATTAATGATAATATACCTATAGATAAATGATATTAATGATAATATACCTGTAGATAAATGATATTAATGATAATATACCTGTAGATAAATGATATTAATGATAATATACCTGTAGATAAATGATATTAATGATAATATACCTGTAGATAAATGATATTAATGATAATATACCTGTAGATAAATGATATTAATGATAATATACCTGTAGATAAATGATATTAATGATAATATACCTGTAGATAAATGATATTAATGATAATATACCTGTAGATAAATGATATTAATGATAATATACCTGTAGATAAATGATATTAATGATAATATACCTGTAGATAAGTGATATTAATGATAATATACCTGTAGATAAATGATATTAATGATAATATACTTGTAGATAAATGATATTAATGATAATATACCTGTAGATAAATGATATTAATGATAATATACCTGTAGATAAATGATATTAATGATAATATACCTGTAGATAAATGATATTAATGATAATATACATGTAGATAAATGATATTAATGATAATATACCTGTAGATAAATGATATTAATGATAATATACCTGTAGATAAATGATATTAATGATAATATACATGTAGATAAATGATATTAATGATAATATACCTGTAGATAAATGATATTAATGATAATATACATGTAGATAAATGATATTAATGATAATATACATGTAGATAAATGATATTAATGATAATATACCTGTAGATAAATGATATTAATGATAATATACATGTAGATAAATGATATTAATGATAATATACATGTAGATAAATGATATTAATGATAATATACATGTAGATAAATGATATTAATGATAATATACATGTAGATAAATGATATTAATGATAATATACATGTAGATAAATGATATTAATGATAATATACATGTAGATAAATGATATTAATGATAATATACATGTAGATAAATGATATTAATGATAATATACCTGTAGATAAATGATATTAATGATAATATACATGTAGATAAATGATATTAATGATAATATACTTGTAGATAAATGATATTAATGATAATATACCTGTAGATAAATGATATTAATGATAATATACTTGTAGATAAATGATATTAATGATAATATACCTGTAGATAAATGATATTAATGATAATATACTTGTAGATAAATGATATTAATGATAATATACCTGTAGATAAATGATATTAATGATAATATACTTGTAGATAAATGATATTAATGATAATATACCTGTAGATAAATGATATTAATGATAATATACTTGTAGATAAATGATATTAATGATAATATACCTGTAGATAAATGATATTAATGATAATATACCTGTAGATAAATGATATTAATGATAATATACCTGTAGATAAATGATATTAATGATAATATACCTGTAGATAAATGATATTAATGATAATATACCTGTAGATAAATGATATTAATGATAATATACCTGTAGATAAATGATATTAATGATAATATACCTGTAGATAAGTGATATTAATGATAATATACCTGTAGATAAGTGATATTAATGATAATATACCTGTAGATAAGTGATATTAATGATAATATACCTGTAGATAAATGATATTAATGATAATATACCTGTAGATAAATGATATTAATGATAATATACCTGTAGATAAATGATATTAATGATAATATACCTGTAGATAAATGATATTAATGATAATATACCTGTAGATAAGTGATATTAATGATAATATACCTGTAGATAAATGATATTAATGATAATATACCTGTAGATAAATGATATTAATGATAATATACCTGTAGATAAGTGATATTAATGATAATATACCTGTAGATAAATGATATTAATGATAATATACATGTAGATAAATGATATTAATGATAATATACATGTAGATAAATGATATTAATGATAATATACATGTAGATAAATGATATTAATGATAATATACCTGTAGATAAATGATATTAATGATAATATACATGTAGATAAATGATATTAATGATAATATACTTGTAGATAAATGATATTAATGATAATATACCTGTAGATAAATGATATTAATGATAATATACTTGTAGATAAATGATATTAATGATAATATACCTGTAGATAAATGATATTAATGATAATATACTTGTAGATAAATGATATTAATGATAATATACCTGTAGATAAATGATATTAATGATAATATACTTGTAGATAAATGATATTAATGATAATATACCTGTAGATAAATGATATTAATGATAATATACCTGTAGATAAATGATATTAATGATAATATACATGTAGATAAATGATATTAATGATAATATACATGTAGATAAATGATATTAATGATAATATACATGTAGATAAATGATATTAATGATAATATACATGTAGATAAATGATATTAATGATAATATACCTGTAGATAAATGATATTAATGATAATATACATGTAGATAAATGATATTAATGATAATATACTTGTAGATAAATGATATTAATGATAATATACCTGTAGATAAATGATATTAATGATAATATACTTGTAGATAAATGATATTAATGATAATATACCTGTAGATAAATGATATTAATGATAATATACTTGTAGATAAATGATATTAATGATAATATACCTGTAGATAAATGATATTAATGATAATATACATGTAGATAAATGATATTAATGATAATATACCTGTAGATAAATGATATTAATGATAATATACCTGTAGATAAATGATATTAATGATAATATACCTGTAGATAAATGATATTAATGATAATATACCTGTAGATAAATGATATTAATGATAATATACCTGTAGATAAATGATATTAATGATAATATACCTGTAGATAAATGATATTAATGATAATATACCTGTAGATAAGTGATATTAATGATAATATACCTGTAGATAAATGATATTAATGATAATATACCTGTAGATAAATGATATTAATGATAATATACCTGTAGATAAATGATATTAATGATAATATACCTGTAGATAAATGATATTAATGATAATATACCTGTAGATAAATGATATTAATGATAATATACCTGTAGATAAATGATATTAATGATAATATACCTGTAGATAAATGATATTAATGATAATATACCTGTAGATAAGTGATATTAATGATAATATACCTGTAGATCACATATGTCAGAGTCAAGGCCCGCGGGCCACATCCGGCCCGCGAGAAGGTTTTTTACGGCCCCTGGGATGATCTTGATTTATTATTAGAACCGGCCCGCAGCCCGCAGATCTTTTACACGCACCAATACTACCTTTCCCACAATGCAACGGTGACGCACCGAGCAGTAGGCTGCTTCATTTCAATATTCATTGGCACAGCAGTCGTCAGCATCACAGTAAAATTAACTTTCAGATACCCATGGCAAAACGGAAGGTGGACACTGAGAACCGGGGGTTTCAAACAAGGTGGGAGTCGGAGTATATGTTCACGGAGGTAGCTGGAAAACCTGTGTGTCTTCTGTGTGGAGAAAGTGTGGCGGTCCTGAAAGAGTATAATCTGAGACGACATTATGAAACGAAACACGCGGACAAAAACAAGAATATGGACATGGAACAAAGGCTACAAAAGGCAGAGGAATTAAAACGAGGCCTCAAATCTCGACAGGCTCTGTTCAAAAAAGCCAAATCACAAGGACAGGCTGCTGTCAAGGCCAGTTTTATTTTGGCAGAAGAGATCGCTAAATCAGCCCGGCCATTTTCGGAGGGGGATTTCATCAAAAAGTGCATGATTAAAGTTTGTGACGAAGTTTGCCCAGAAAAAAGGCAACTCTTTTTAAATGTGAGTCTGAGCAGAAACACCATTGCCGAGAGAGTAGACCAGTTGTCCATCAATCTAAAAGAGCAGCTTGTGAAAAAGGGAAAAGATTTCATTGCATATTCATTGGCTGTGGATGAGAGCACCGACATTTCTGACATTGCCCAGTTGTCAATTTTCATCCGCGGAGTGGACTCCAGCCTAAGCGTGACAGAGGAGTTTTTGGCTTTACGTCCTATGCATGGCACAACTACGGGGCATGATTTGTATGAAGAGGTGTCAAGATGTGTAAATGAGATGGAGCTGCCTTGGGAAAAACTCGTGGGTTTGACAACCGACGGAGCACCTGCGATGTGTGGACACAGGAGCGGACTGGTGGCGAAGATACGGGAAAAGATGCAAGAGGAAAACGCGACAGGTGAGCTGACAGTTTATCATTGTATCATACACCAGGAAGCGTTATGCGGTAAAGCCTTGAAAATGGAGCATGTAATGAGCATCATCACGCGCACAGTTAACTTTATCAGAGCCAAAGGTTTGAATCACCGCCAGTTCAAGGCATTTCTGACGGAGTTAGAAACGGAGCATGGTGATTTGCCTTATCACACAGAGGTGCGATGGCTAAGCCAGGGAAAGGTGCTTCAAAGATGTTTCGAGCTTCGTGAGGAGATTTGTCTGTTCTTGGACAGCAAAGGGAAAGACACAACACAACTCCGAGACGAAATGTTTCTGTGTGAAATGGCTTTTCTGTGTGACATTACGAGTCATCTGAATGCAATGAACTTGCAGCTGCAGGGTCGGGATCGTGTCATCTCTGATATGTACAGTACAGTGAAGGCATTTAAAACCAAACTGACTCTGTGGGAGACGCAGATGCGGAAAGAAAATTTGAGCCACTTTCCCAGCTGCCAGACCATGAAAGAGAAGCTCTCTACCAGTGCGTTCCCGAGCGCACAGTTGGCTGATAAAATTGGTATGCTTGCCGCTGACTTTCGACGCCGATTTGCTGACTTTGAAGCACAAAAAAGCAGGTTGGAACTGCTCGGTAACCCATTTGCTGTTGACGTGGAAAGCTCACCACCAAACCTCCAAATGGAGTTGATTGACCTCCAATGCAATGATGCACTGAGGGCAAAATATGCGGCAGTGGGTGCTGCGGAGTTCGCCCGTTTCCTCCCCGACACAATGCCCCAGCTGCGCATCCAGGCTGCTCAAACGTTGTCTATGTTTGGCAGCACATACCTGTGTGAACAACTGTTTTCTTTGATGAACCTGAACAAAACATCACACAGAAGTCGACTTACTGCTGAACACCTCCACTCAATTCTGAGGATTTCCTCAGCTCAGAGCCTTACCCCGAACACTGATGAACTTGTGGAAAAGATGGGACACCACCAGGTGTCACCCTCAACCTCAAACAAGTGAACATTACTGTGCAATCACATATTTAGAGTTTTTACTCAGTTCAAGTTTAAAAGTTAAAGTTTAATATTTGTTTTCACTGCATGTTACTTCTCCTTAAACAAAGTGTTGTTTTTGATTAATAGATTTTTGCACGTTATTTTATTGTATTTCAATCCAATTATATTTAAAAAATATTTCAGTTGAGTGGATGATAGAAAATTGCTATTATTGTTTTTTTCTTTGAAGTAAATTTAGCCCACTTTTGCTAAAATAGAAAATATAGGCTACTGATGGTGCCTTGAATACCGGTTTCTTTCATTTAATGTTCATGTTATGGGGATTTTTATATAAAGGAAATTTGTCTTTTGTGTCTGTTGAAAATTAAAGATTACTGACAGAGCCATAAGAAAATATTGCTTTATTTATCTGATCATATTGGAATATATTTGTTAGGTTTTCAGTAGGTTCACTAGACTATATGCATCATTTAAAAAATTTTCAATGAACATTCGAACAGTCCGGCCCTCGGCTTGTAGCTAAATTTTTTATTTGGCCCTCCGTCCATTTGACTTTGACACCCCTGCTGTAGATAAATGATATTAATGATAATATACCTGTAGATAAATGATATTAATGATAATATACCTGTAGATAAATGATATTAATGATAATATACCTGTAGATAAATGATATTAATGATAATATACCTGTAGATAAATGATATTAATGATAATATACCTGTAGATAAATGATATTAATGATAATATACCTGTAGATAAATGATATTAATGATAATATACCTGTAGATAAATGATATTAATGATAATATACCTGTAGATAAATGATATTAATGATAATATACCTGTAGATAAATGATATTAATGATAATATACCTGTAGATAAATGATATTAATGATAATATACCTGTAGATAAATGATATTAATGATAATATACATGTAGATAAATGATATTAATGATAATATACCTGTAGATAAATAATATTAATGATAATATACCTGTAGATAAATGATATTAATGATAATATACATGTAGATAAATAATATTAATGATAATATACCTGTAGATAAATAATATTAATGATAATATACCTGTAGATAAATAATATTAATGATAATATACCTGTAGATAAATAATATTAATGATAATATACCTGTAGATAAATGATATTAATGATAATATACATGTAGATAAATAATATTAATGATAATATACATGTAGATAAATAATATTAATGATAATATACCTGTAGATAAATGATATTAATGATAATATACCTGTAGATAAATGATATTAATGATAATATACCTGTAGATAAATGATATTAATGATAATATACCTGTAGATAAATGATATTAATGATAATATACATGTAGATAAGTGATATTAATGATAATATACCTGTAGATAAATGATATTAATGATAATATACCTGTAGATAAATAATATTAATGATAATATACCTGTAGATAAATGATATTAATGATAATATACCTGTAGATAAATGATATTAATGATAATATACCTGTAGATAAATGATATTAATGATAATATACCTGTAGATAAGTGATATTAATGATAATATACCTGTAGATAAATAATATTAATGATAATATACCTGTAGATAAATGATATTAATGATAATATACCTGTAGATAAATGATATTAATGATAATATACCTGTAGATAAATGATATTAATGATAATATACCTGTAGATAAATGATATTAATGATAATATACATGTAGATAAGTGATATTAATGATAATATACCTGTAGATAAATGATATTAATGATAATATACATGTAGATAAATGATATTAATGATAATATACATGTAGATAAGTGATATTAATGATAATATACATGTAGATAA
Organism: Siphamia tubifer; assembly: GCA_020466265.1. Taxonomy (NCBI): domain Eukaryota; kingdom Metazoa; phylum Chordata; class Actinopteri; order Kurtiformes; family Apogonidae; genus Siphamia; species Siphamia tubifer. The sequence continues at coordinate 3,065,215 of JAIVEL010000024.1, forward strand.
ATGATATTAATGATAATATACATGTAGATAAATGATATTAATGATAATATACCTGTAGATAAATGATATTAATGATAATATACCTGTAGATAAATGATATTAATGATAATATACCTGTAGATAAATGATATTAATGATAATATACCTGTAGATAAATGATATTAATGATAATATACCTGTAGTTAACAGTACAGTACAGGTGAACCCACATGGGTCCACTTTCCAAACCCGTACTCGTACATTAGAACCATAATAATCATTCTGTCCCCAGGAGCTCAGTGTGTTTTTTTTTTTATTTTCAGTTTGAACTCGTACAGTAACATGTTCTATGTTCACACTAATGTTGTCATGTGTTCTGTAAATGTGTGTAAAGCTTCAAAATAAAAGCATTTGTTTGTGTGGTTTCATCCATAAATATGCTTTTATTTTGTCACTTCCTGTCTTCTTTAACTCTACCTGTGTCCGTTGGAAGTTTGAACGTGTAAACATGACCTCAGATGGAAAGGTCACACCTACAGGTGGACGCCAGGACACTGACTGACGGCTGTCAATCCTGTCCTTGTCCTTGGAAGACAAGTGGAGTTTAAGTCCATGGACCCAGACCCATAACTGCTCAAATTAAATATGTGTTTACACCCTACGGTTGACCTGACCTGGCATCACCACAGACTGTCCCCCGACATGGACGGGTTAGGGTCACTGGACTGAGGTGAGGAGACATAAATGGACGTAGACAGACACCCAGTGGATAAAGACACATGGTGTCTGAATACATGTGGACAAGTGTCCCAGTGTTTGGTCACAAAAACATGGAAACATTACACAAGTAAATGTGCTGAAAAGTGTTCCTGATACGCTGTTACCATGACAACCCTGAGCCAAATATACACTGGATTGAACTGAGCATGTGCACGGGACCCTCATTATACACATGTGTATATATATATATATATATATATATATATATATATATATATATATATATATATATATATAAAAAAAAAATGTTCCTCTCGCCCCACGTGGGCGGTGTCTCCTTCAGACTCGGGTCCTCTACCAGAGGTCTGGGAGCCTGAGGGTTCTGCGCAGGATCTTAGCTGTTCCTAACAATGTTCTCTTTTGGACACAGATCTCTGATGTTGTTCCTGGTATCTGCTGGAGACATTGTCCCAGCTTTGGGGTCACTGCCCCTAGTGCCCCCATCACTACTGGTACCACCGGGGCGGCTGTGGTTCAGTTGGTAGAGTGGGTCGCCCAATGACCGAGAGGTTGACGGTTCGCGTCCCGTCTCTGGCTGTCCACATGTCGAAGTGTCCTTGGGCAAGACACTGAACCCTGACTTAGGCCCCCAGTAGGACTGACCTTAGACCTTAGAAACCTACTGGTGTAAGAATGTGTGTGTGAATGGGTGAATGAGAGGCTAATGTAAAGAGCTTTGAGCACCATGAAGGTGGAAAAGCGCTATATAAATGCAGTCCATTTACCATTTACCACCGTTGCCTTCACACTCCACATTTTCTCTAACTCCTCTTTCAGCCCTTGGTATTTCTCTTCTCTTCTCATGTTCTTTCTTTCTCATGTTGCTATCACTGGGGACTGCTACATCTATCACCACCACTGTCTTCTCATGTTTATCCACCACCACTATGTCAGGCTGATTGGCCATCACCATCTTGTCAGTCTGGATCTGGAAGTCCCACAGGATCTTGGCCTGTTTGTTCTCTGTCACCTTTGGGGGGTTCTCCCATCTTGACCCTTGACCTCCAGTCCATACTCTTTACAGATGTTCCTGTACAGTATGTCCTCTACCTGGTTATGCCTCTCCATGTATGCCTTGCCTGCCACCATCTTACACCCTGCTGTGATGTGCTGGACTGTTTCAGGGGCTTCTCTACACAACCTACACCTGGGGTCCTGTCTGATGTGGTAGACCCCGGCCTCTATTGCTCTGGTGTTCAGGGCTTGTTCTTGTGCAGCCATGAGTAGCGCCTCTGTGCTGTCCTTTAGTCCAGCCTTTTCCAGACACTGGTATGTCTTTTCCATATCAGCCACTTCCTCAATTTGCCGATGGTACACGCCATGCAAGGGTTTGTCCTTCCATGATAGACCCTCTGGTTCCTCGACCTTACTGGGCTTTTGTTGCCTGAGGCATTCACTTAGCAGTTGGTCATTGGGGGCCATTTTCTTGATGTATTCCTGGAGGTTCGCCGTTTCCTCCTGGACAGTAGTTGTGACACTTACTAGTCCTCGGCCCCCTTCCTTTCTCTTAGTGTACAGCCTCAGGACACTGGACTTGGGGTGGAACCCTCCATGCATGGTAAGGAGTTTCCTTGTCTTGATATCAGTGGCTTGTATCTCTTCCAGTGTCCAGGATATTATCCCAGCTGGGTATCTGATTACTGGCAGGGCATAGGTGTTAATGGCCTGGATCTTATTTTTGCCGTTCAGTTGACTTTTCAGGACCTGTCTTACCCTCTGTAGGTATTTGGCTGTGGCTGACTTCCGAGCTGCCTCCTCATGATTACCATTTGTCTGTGGGATCCCTAGGTATTTGTAACTTTCCTGCACATCTGTGATATTCCCTTCAGGTAGGTCAACCCCTTCAGTTGTGATCACCTTTCCTCTTCTAGATATCATCCGCCCACATTTATCTAGTCCCAATGACATCCCAATGTCTTTGCTGTAGATCCAGGTGAGGTGAATTAGGGAATCAATGTCACGCTCATTCTTGGCATACAGCTTGATGTCATCCATGTAGAGGAGGTGGTTGATGGATGTTCCACTTCGGAACTGGTATCCGAAGCCACTCTTTGAGATGATCTGGCTGAGGGGGTTTAGGCCTATGCAGAACAGCAGGGGGGACAGAGCATCTCCTTGGTAAATGCCACATCTGATGTTCACCTGTGCAATTGGCTTTGAGTTGACCTCCAGAGTTGTCTTCCACAGCCTCATTGAGTTCTGGATGAACTCTCTTAGTGTCCTGTTGATGTTATACAGTTTTAAGCATTCCAGTATCCATGTATGTGGCATTGAGTCATAGGCTTTCTTGTAATCAATCCAGGCAGTGCACAGGTTGGTGTTCCTCGTCTTGCAATCTCAGGCAATTGCCCTGTCAACCAGTAGCTGGTGTTTGGCTCCCCTGGTGATGTTGCCTATTCCTTTCTGTGCTCTGCTCATGTATTGCTCCATGTGCCTACTCATCTTAGTCGCTATGATGCCTGATAGAAGCTTCCATGGGGTGCTGAGGCAGGTTATAGGCCGGTAGTTAGATGGTATTGTTCCCTTCTGGGGGTCCTTCATTATGATATATACACATGTGTATATATATATATATATATATATATATATATATATATATATATATATATATATATATATATATATACACATGTGTGTATATATATAATTATTATTTTATTTTTTCATATATTTACATATATTTAGGGCTCTCAAGTTTTCAAGACAGCTTGGAGAGAGATTAAGGGGGGGCCAGGAGGCATGACGGGGTGTGGTTAGTGATTTTATCGCTAAAAGTTGCCAACATGGCCTTGTTCAGAGCTGTGTTCTGATTGGCTGACTGACGACAGTGACACTGAACTGTTTATACGAACACAGTTCATTATCAGCATCAGAACCACCTCTGGACAAACTGGGCTGAACTAGATTATATTTGAGCCCCTAATTAAAAAAGGACTATCACCCAAAAATGCTAAAGAGCTGGAACATGAAGACTACAGGTCAAAGGTCAAAAGGTAAAGACAGAGGACAAAAGGATGAGACGAGGAAAAGAGTGAAAAAGATCAACCAGAGCAGCAGGGTTTAGTCCAGTCCAGGAGAGTCCAGTCCAGTCCTGGAGGGTCCAGTCCAGGTCCTGGAGAGTCCAGTCCAGTCCTGGAGAGTCCAGTCCAGGTCCTGGAGAGTCCAGTCCAGTCCAGGAGAGTCCAGTCCAGTCCTGGAGAGTCCAGTCCGGGTCCTGGAGAGTCCAGTCCAGTCCTGGAGAGTCCAGTCCAGGTCCTGGAGAGGCCAGTCCAGTAGAGTCCAGTCCAGTCCAGGATAGTCCAGTCCAGGTCCTGGAGAGTCCAGTCCAGGTCCTGGAGAGGCCAGTCCAGGTCCTGGAGAGGCCAGTCCAGTAGAGTCCAGTCCAGTCCAGGATAGTCCAGTCCAGGTCCTAGAGACTCCAGTCCAGGAAGAAAATGGATGTGTCTAAAACTGTGTGACTTTAGTTCAGTCTATTTAATGTAAAGTGACGTAAACCAGTAAAATAATGTAAATAATAACAATAAAAAAAGTCAAACATCCATAAAGAAAATGTTTCCATGTATGAAGTGAACATAACAAATATTAAATATGAACCACCCCTGACATTCAGCAGCATCATAACTAAAACACATGGTCACATGACACACACTCAACACATTTACTTCTTCACATTGTTGTTAAAGGATCATCTGTAAATGTTGTTTTTATTTGTTCTACTTTATTATGACACTATTTTATTTTATTTACACATTTACATTAAATTCACCCAAAATCATTGAAACATCTTTATTCTCTTCACTGTCCACCAGCTGGACTGGACCATTTGGTGGACCAGCTTTGGCCCCCGGGCCACATGTTTGACAGCTGTGGTCTAAAACATGTAGGATAGTGGTCCTGAAGGACTGGACCAGAACCCCCTTAAACTAAGGAAGAAGAAGAACAGGTGGAAGACATGGACATAAGAATGTGGGACAGAAAACTGCCCTTTAGAACCCAGACCCACCCCCCGGGTGTGGAACAGGGGCATTTAGAACCCAGACCCACCCCCCAGGTGTGGAACAGGGGCATTTAGAACCCACACCCACCCCCCAGGTGTGGAACAGGGGCATTTAGAACCCAGACCCACCCCCCAGGTGTGGAACAGGGGCATTTAGAACCCATACCCACCCCCCAGGTGTGGAACAGGGGCATTTAGAACCCAGACCCACCCCCCAGGTGTGGAACAGGGGCATTTAGAACCCATACCCACCCCCCAGGTGTGGAACAGGGGCATTTAGAACCCATACCCACCCCCCGGGTGTCAAACAGGGGCATTTAGAACCCAGACCCACCCCCCAGGTGTGGAACAGGGGCATTTAGAACCCAGACCCACCCCCCGGGTGTCAAACAGGGGCATTTAGAACCCAGACCCACCCCCCAGGTGTGGAACAGGGGCATTTAGAACCCATACCCACCCCCCGGGTGTCAAACAGGGGCATTTAGAACCCAGACCCACCCCCCAGGTGTGGAACAGGGGCATTTAGAACCCAGACCCACCCCCCAGGTGTGGAACAGGGGCATTTAGAACCCATACCCACCCCCCAGGTGTGGAACAGGGGCATTTAGAACCCATACCCACCCCCCGGGTGTCAAACAGGGGCATTTAGAACCCAGACCCACCCCCCAGGTGTGGAACAGGGGCATTTAGAACCCAGACCCACCCCCCGGGTGTCAAACAGGGGCATTTAGAACCCAGACCCACCCCCCAGGTGTGGAACAGGGGCATTTAGAACCCATACCCACCCCCCGGGTGTCAAACAGGGGCATTTAGAACCCAGACCCACCCCCAGGTGTGGAACAGGGGCATTTAGAACCCAGACCCACCCCCCAGGTGTGGAACAGGGGCATTTAGAACCCAGACCCACCCCCCAGGTGTGGAACAGGGGCATTTAGAACCCATACCCACCCCCCGGGTGTGGAACAGGGGCATTTAGAACCCATACCCACCCCCCGGGTGTCAAACAGGGGCATTTAGAACCCAGACCCACCCCCCAGGTGTGGAACAGGGGCATTTAGAACCCATACCCACCCCCCGGGTGTGGAACAGGGGCATTTAGAACCCAGACCCACCCCCCGGGTGTGGGACAGGGGCATTTAGAACCCATACCCACCCCCCGGGTGTGGAACAGGGGCATTTAGAACCCAGACCCACCCCCCAGGTGTGGAACAGGGGCATTTAGAACCCATACCCACCCCCCGGGTGTGGAACAGGGGCATTTAGAACCCAGACCCACCCCCCGGGTGTGGAACAGGGGCATTTAGAACCCATACCCACCCCCCGGGTGTGGAACAGGGGCATTTAGAACCCAGACCCACCCCCCGGGTGTGGGACAGGGGCATTTAGAACCCATACCCACCCCCCGGGTGTGGAACAGGGGCATTTAGAACCCAGACCCACCCCCCAGGTGTGGAACAGGGGCATTTAGAACCCATACCCACCCCCCGGGTGTGGAACAGGGGCATTTAGAACCCAGACCCACCCCCCAGGTGTGGAACAGGGGCATTTAGAACCCATACCCACCCCCCAGGTGTGGAACAGGGGCATTTAGAACCCATACCCACCCCCCGGGTGTCAAACAGGGGCATTTAGAACCCAGACCCACCCCCCAGGTGTGGAACAGGGGCATTTAGAACCCAGACCCACCCCCCGGGTGTCAAACAGGGGCATTTAGAACCCAGACCCACCCCCCAGGTGTGGAACAGGGGCATTTAGAACCCATACCCACCCCCCGGGTGTCAAACAGGGGCATTTAGAACCCAGACCCACCCCCAGGTGTGGAACAGGGGCATTTAGAACCCAGACCCACCCCCCAGGTGTGGAACAGGGGCATTTAGAACCCAGACCCACCCCCCAGGTGTGGAACAGGGGCATTTAGAACCCATACCCACCCCCCGGGTGTGGAACAGGGGCATTTAGAACCCATACCCACCCCCCGGGTGTCAAACAGGGGCATTTAGAACCCAGACCCACCCCCCAGGTGTGGAACAGGGGCATTTAGAACCCATACCCACCCCCCGGGTGTGGAACAGGGGCATTTAGAACCCAGACCCACCCCCCGGGTGTGGGACAGGGGCATTTAGAACCCATACCCACCCCCCGGGTGTGGAACAGGGGCATTTAGAACCCAGACCCACCCCCCAGGTGTGGAACAGGGGCATTTAGAACCCATACCCACCCCCCGGGTGTGGAACAGGGGCATTTAGAACCCAGACCCACCCCCCGGGTGTGGAACAGGGGCATTTAGAACCCATACCCACCCCCCGGGTGTGGAACAGGGGCATTTAGAACCCAGACCCACCCCCCGGGTGTGGGACAGGGGCATTTAGAACCCATACCCACCCCCCGGGTGTGGAACAGGGGCATTTAGAACCCAGACCCACCCCCCAGGTGTGGAACAGGGGCATTTAGAACCCATACCCACCCCCCGGGTGTGGAACAGGGGCATTTAGAACCCAGACCCACCCCCCGGGTGTGGAACAGGGGCATTTAGAACCCATACCCACCCCCCGGGTGTGGAACAGGGGCATTTAGAACCCAGACCCACCCCCCGGGTGTGGGACAGGGGCATTTAGAACCCATACCCACCCCCCGGGTGTGGAACAGGGGCATTTAGAACCCAGACCCACCCCCCAGGTGTGGAACAGGGGCATTTAAACTATAAACTATAAACTATATGTATATATAAAGGTCAAAGGTTGTCCATCCTCAGATCATCACAGACCCAGGGTTAAAGGTCATGTGTGTGTTTCAGTGCTGATGACGTGGTGGTGAAGCTGAGTGGAGGTCAGCTGACCATGGACTACCTGGAGGAGAACGGCTTCAACGAGCCAATCCTGGTCCAGAAGAAGGACGGTCTAGGCATGTCTATGCCACCGCCCACTTTTTACATCAGCGATGTGGAAAACTACGTGGGTGAGTGAGGAAGACACGCCCCCATCACACACACGCACACACACACACACACACACACACACACACTGATGAAGAAGACAAAATAACCAAAGTCATGAATAAAATGAACAAAAATGACAAAAGTCATGAATAAAATGAATAAAAATGACCAAAGTCATGAATAAAATGAACAAAAATGACCAAAGTCATGAATAAAATGAATAAAAATGACCAAAGTCATGAATAAAATGAATAAAAATGACCAAAGTTATGAATAAAATGAATAAAAATGACCAAAGTCATGAATAAAATGAACAAAAATGACCAAAGTTATGAATAAAATGAATAAAAATGACCAAAGTTATGAATAAAATAAACAAAAATGACCAAAGTTATGAATAAAATGAACAAAAATGACCAAAGTCATGAATAAAATGAATAAAAATGACCAAAGTTATGAATAAAATTAATAAAAATGACCAAAGTTATGAATAAAATGAACAAAAATGACCAAAGTCATGAATAAAATGAATAAAAATGACCAAAGTCATGAATAAAATGAATAAAAATGACCAAGGTTATGAATAAAATGAATAAAAATGACCAAAGTTATGAATAAAATGAATAAAAATGACCAAAGTCATGAATAAAATGAACAAAAATGACCAAAGTTATGAATAAAATGAACAAAAATGACCAAAGTTATGAATAAAATGAATAAAAATGACCAAAGTCATGAATAAAATGAACAAAAATGACCAAAGTCATGAATAAAAATGAACAAAAATGACCAAAGTTATGAATAAAATGAACAAAAATGACCAAAGTTATGAATAAAATGAACAAAAATGACCAAAGTCATAAATAAAATGAATAAAAATGACCAAAGTCATGAATAAAATGAATAAAAATGACCAAAGTCATGAATAAAAATGACCAAAGTTATGAATAAAATGAACAAAAATGACCAAAGTTATGAATAAAATGAACAAAAATGACAAAAGTTATGAATAAAATGAATAAAAATGACCAAAGTCATGAATAAAATAAACAAAAATGACCAAAGTCATGAATAAAATGAATAAAAATGACCAAAGTCATGAATAAAATGAATAAAAATGACCAAAGTCATGAATAAAAATGACCAAAGTTATGAATAAAATGAACAAAAATGACCAAAGTTATGAATAAAATGAACAAAAATGACAAAAGTTATGAATAAAATGAATAAAAATGACCAAAGTCATGAATAAAAATGAACAAAAATGAACAAAGTTATGAATAAAATGAATAAAAATGACCAAAGTCATGAATAAAATGAACAAAAATGACCAAAGTCATGAATAAAATGAATAAAAATGACCAAAGTCATGAATAAAATGAATAAAAATGACCAAAGTTATGAATAAAATGAATAAAAATGACCAAAGTCATGAATAAAATGAACAAAAATGACCAAAGTTATGAATAAAATGAATAAAAATGACCAAAGTTATGAATAAAATAAACAAAAATGACCAAAGTTATGAATAAAATGAACAAAAATGACCAAAGTCATGAATAAAATGAATAAAAATGACCAAAGTTATGAATAAAATTAATAAAAATGACCAAAGTTATGAATAAAATGAACAAAAATGACCAAAGTCATGAATAAAATGAATAAAAATGACCAAAGTCATGAATAAAATGAATAAAAATGACCAAGGTTATGAATAAAATGAATAAAAATGACCAAAGTTATGAATAAAATGAATAAAAATGACCAAAGTCATGAATAAAATGAACAAAAATGACCAAAGTTATGAATAAAATGAACAAAAATGACCAAAGTTATGAATAAAATGAATAAAAATGACCAAAGTCATGAATAAAATGAACAAAAATGACCAAAGTCATGAATAAAAATGAACAAAAATGACCAAAGTTATGAATAAAATGAACAAAAATGACCAAAGTTATGAATAAAATGAACAAAAATGACCAAAGTCATAAATAAAATGAATAAAAATGACCAAAGTCATGAATAAAATGAATAAAAATGACCAAAGTCATGAATAAAAATGACCAAAGTTATGAATAAAATGAACAAAAATGACCAAAGTTATGAATAAAATGAACAAAAATGACAAAAGTTATGAATAAAATGAATAAAAATGACCAAAGTTATGAATAAAATGAATAAAAATGACCAAAGTTATGAATAAAATGAACAAAAATGACAAAAGTTATGAATAAAATGAATAAAAATGACCAAAGTCATGAATAAAATGAATAAAAATGACCAAAGTCATGAATAAAATAAACAAAAATGACCAAAGTCATGAATAAAATGAATAAAAATGACCAAAGTCATGAATAAAATGAATAAAAATGACCAAAGTCATGAATAAAAATGACCAAAGTTATGAATAAAATGAACAAAAATGACCAAAGTTATGAATAAAATGAACAAAAATGACAAAAGTTATGAATAAAATGAATAAAAATGACCAAAGTCATGAATAAAAATGAACAAAAATGAACAAAGTTATGAATAAAATGAACAAAAATGAACAAAGTTATGAATAAAATGAATAAAAATGACCAAAGTTATGAATAAAATGAACAAAAATGACCAAAGTCATGAATAAAATGTATTGATATATTATTGATAAGGTTTTTTTTCGATTGTGCTTAATGCTACTTAATTCTTTTATTAATTCTTACTTTTGTTACCAAACAGGATAATGTGTTTCTACTTTGTTTAGTTTTTAAATCAAACAGTTGTGGTTAAATGTGGTGGGCTCGTCTAAATGACCACCTGATGACCCATGTTTATTAAAGTGTCCCATGGGACTGGCACACATCCTAAACTTTCCTATCATCCACTGACCAGTCCAGTATTCTCAGGGTTCATTACAACTATTTGTGCTAAGTGCACACTCGACAATTTTTATGCAAAAACATAAACATATGTGCTTTGGTGTTCGGGTACGAGCTGTGTCAGGGCTGGTAAATGTTCTACATTTATATAGTTCTGTTCCACCTTCATGGTTCAAAGTTCTTTACATTAGCTTCACATTCACCCATTCATACACACACACATACACCAGTAGGTTTCTAAGGTCAAAGGTCAGTCCTACTGGGGGCCTAAGTCAGGGTTCAGTGTCTTGCCCAAGGACACTTCGACATGTGGACAGCCAGAGCTGGGACGCGAACTGCCAACCTCTCGGTCATTGGGCGACCCACTCTACCAACTGAACCACAGCTTTAACCTTTGACCCTAACGACCCACTCTACCAACTGAGCCACAGCTTTAACCTTTGACCCTAACGACCCACTCTACCAACTGAACCACAGCTTTAACCTTTGACCCTAACGACCCACTCTACCAACTGAACCACAGCTTTAACCTTTGACCCTAACGACCCACTCTACCAACTGAACCACAGCTTTAACCTTTGACCCTAACGACCCACTCTACCAACTGAACCACAGCTTTAACCTTTGACCCTAACGACCCACTCTACCAACTGAACCACAGCTTTAACCTTTGACCCTAACGACCCACTCTACCAACTGAACCACAGCTTTAACCTTTGACCCTAACGACCCACTCTACCAACTGAACCACAGCTTTAACCTTTGACCCTAACGACCCACTCTACCAACTGAACCACAGCTTTAACCTTTGACCCTAACGACCCACTCTACCAACTGAACCACAGCTTTAACCTTTGACCCTAACGACCCACTCTACCAACTGAACCACAGCTTTAACCTTTGACCCTAACAACCCACTCTACCAACTGAACCACAGGCGCCCTGATGGTACCTCCAGCTGTACCTCCAGTATCCATTGTGTTGGTGCTGTCGCTGTCTGTAGTGAGTGGAACCCATGGGGATGGTGTGTTGTGATGGCACATGTTTAATCATGTTCCTGGTTTTCCCAGGTTTTACTTCATATGGACACATGGTAAATAATATGTCCTGTCATTTTCACTATCTTTCATGAAGTGCAGCCACACTTTCGAGCAACAAGTTCTTGGCGCCATGTTGGTTTGACACTGGTGGACAACAACACGTGTCACGGCGTTGCGCAACTCTGCTGTGTAGGGTGCGTGATGCGTTCACGTCTTTAGGAACACTGACCTGAAAACACTTTAAAGGAATCATTATGATGTCAAGGCCTCCAAACACTTGGAACCGGTTCCAAAATGAAACCGGATTTCGATACCCATGTCTAGAAATGACTGACACTGACGAAATAAATAGTAACAATGAAGAAAGTGAGACAAAAAAAATTAATTCAATTCAAATTCAATTCAATTTTATTTATAAATCACAACAAAGTCGTCTCAGAGGTCTTTACAAAAACATAATCAACTACAGAAATACATGAAAAGTCCCAGGCATCCCCTGTCCTTAGACCCTCCCCCTGTCCTTAGACCCTCCCCCTGTCCTTAGACCCTCCCCCTGTCCTTAGACCCTCCCCCTGTCCTTAGACCCTGCCCCTGTCCTTAGACCCTGCCCCTGTCCTTAGACCCTCCCCCTGTCCTTAGACCCTCCCCCTGTCCTTAGACCCTCCCCCTGTCCTTAGACCCTGCCCCTGTCCTTAGACCCTGCCCCTGTCCTTAGACCCTCCCCCTGTCCTTAGACCCTCCCCCTGTCCTTAGACCCTGCCCCTGTCCTTAGACCCTGCCCCTGTCCTTAGACCCTCCCCCTGTCCTTAGACCCTCCCCCTGTCCTTAGACCCTCCTTCTCAGCAGAAAAAACTTCCAAACCCAGTGGGAAAAAGAAGAAATCTTGAGGAGAACCACATTGAAGGACAGATCCACTCCCATGGACGGACAGACTATAGATGAACGTCCATTTATAAATGAAGGAGGGGGGGCTGGTCCAGACAGGCAGGGGCGGTGGTCCGGGGTCACAGGTCAGCACAGGCGAGATACTGCAGATCCTGTCGTCCATGGTTCCCGTGCAGACACTGTCAGGAGAGCCACCACTCCCCCCAGTGGGGGAGGGGGGAAAGGGGACACCAGGTGACTAGTCATGAACAGACTTGGTATGAAAGATATGTTATAAAAATGACAAAAACAGGTGTGAGAGAGAGAAAGAGAAGAAAGAACTCAGTGTCTGTACTTCCCCCAGCATTCTAACTCCTAGGGCAGCCTAGACTGAACTGTGACTCATACATCATGTAACCCATACCATTAATGGTTTTATATGTAAGGAGGAGGATTTTAAATTTAATTCTAGACTCAACTGGTAGCCAGTGAAGGGTTTGGAGCACAGGGGTGATAGGGTTAGGGGTCAGGGGTCAGGGTTTGGAGCACAGGGGTGATAGGGTTAGGGGTCAGGGGTCAGGGTTTGGAGCACAGGGGTGATGTGTTCTCTTCTATTTGATCCTGTTAATAATCTTGCTGCTGCATTTTGAACCAGTTGAAGCTTTTTAGGGAATATTTAGGACACGCTACAAGTAAGGAGTTACAATAATCTAATCGTGATGTAACAAATGCATGAATTAATTTTTCTGCAGTCGTTTTAGACAGAATATTCCTAATTTTGGCTAATGTTGCGCAGGTGAAAGAAGGCTGTTCTACATGTTTGGTTAATGTGCCCTGACCTCTGACCCCTGACCCTTTGAATGAAAGATCTGGATCAAATAAAACTCCTAAATTTTTAACTGTGTCACTGGGTGTTACACTTAAGTTGTCTACAGTAACTATGTGGTCAGGTAGGGAGTCTCTCGCATTTTTAGGACCAATTATAACAACTTCAGTTTTTTCAGGGTTCAATAAAAGATAATTGGCACTCATCCAAGTCTTTATGTCTTGGACACATGTACTTAGTTTATCTATTTGTCTGGTCTGATCAGGTTTAATCGATAAATATAGCTGTGTGTCATCTGCATAACAATGAAAATTAATGCCATGATTTGTAATGATGTTACCTAAAGGGAGCATATATAGTGTAAACAAAATAGGCCCAAGGACTGACCCTTGAGGAACGCCATAATTAACTCTGGAGGACTGCGATGATTGTTGATTAACGTTAACAAATTGGTATGGATTAGATAAATATGATTTAAAGCAGCAGAGGGCTGCTCCTCTAATACCTATATCATATTCTAATCTGTGCACTAAGATACTGTGGTCAATGGTGTCAAAGGCTGCACTAAGGTCTAATAACACCAGGACCCATATTAATCCCATGTCAGCGGCTAATAATAAGTCATTAGTAACTTTAACTAACGCTGTTTCAGTGCTATGATGGGCACGAAAGCCAGACTGAAACTGTTCAAATAAACTATTATCCTGCAGGAATTGGCACAGCTGTTTAACTATTACTCGTTCTAAAACCTTTGACAGGAAGGGCAAATTAGATATAGACCTAGAATATGCTAGAATGTCAGGATCTAGGGTAGGCTTTTTCAGAATTGGTTTAATAACAGCATATTTAAATGACTGCGGCACATATCCAGTAATTAATGAAGTGTTAATTATATTTAGGACAGTGTTAATAATTAGGGGCAGAATCTGTTTAAAGAGTTTAGTTGTAATTGGATCTAAGAGGCAGGTGATGATTTGGAAGACATGATAATAGATATGACATCAGTTTGGTCTACAGTGGTGAAATTATTTAGTGTTACAGAGGGATTTATAAAAAGGCCTAGGTTTGAAACCACTGCTTTTTCTGATCTAATATTTGGGAGAAATGTGTCTATTTTATCTCTAATAGTTGATATTTTATTGTTAAAGAACTGCAGGAAATCATCAGAATGGAGCGTGGATGGAATAACTGGTTCCACGGAGGTGTGTCTGTTTGTCAGTCTGGCTACAGTACTGAACAGGAATCTAGGATTATTCTGGTTTTCTTCTATTATGGATGAGTAATATCTAGTTTTGGCTGTACGCAAAGATGGATTATACTTTAGTCACATATTTTTACAGCCTTTGAAAGAATGTTGTGAATTGGATCGGCGCCATTGCCTCTAATTTAGGTGTTGTTTGTTTAATGGAGCGAGTGTCAGTGTTGTACCATGGGGAGGTTCATCTAATCTTAGTAGTTTTTAACTTAAGGGGGGCAACTATATCTAACGTAGTTTTTAATGTGAGCATGGTACTATCGACTAACTCATCACTTATACTGGGACTAAATGTGTCCTTTACATAATCACATGACATAGACACAAATAGTGACTGAATTAACTCTTTGTACTTTGAGACAGCATGGTCACATAGTATCCTTTTCATTTGTGTTTTAATCACTGAGGTAGAAATATCCTCAAACAAAACCTGGAAGGTCATTAAAAAGTCATCTGAGAGTATGGGATTATGGGTAAAAACAACCAGGTCATTAATTTCAACACCAAGTGTTAAGATCAGATCGAGAGTATGTCTGTGAATGTGGGTTGGTTTATGAACATTTTGGATAAAGCCTAATCCGTCTAGTAGGTCACTAAATGCATTACTAAGAGAGTCAGTGTTGTTATCAACATGTATGTTCAAATCACCAACTATTCTCATCCTATCCCAGTTCAACACTACACTGGATAGAAAGTCAGAGACTTCTAATAAAAACTGTGAATAAGGACCAGGAGGGACATAAACTATGACAAAAAGGACTGGTTTTTGGTTTCTGCAGTTGGGGAAAGTAATGGATGAAACTAGACTTTCAAAGGAGTGGTAAGTGGGATTAATTTTATGATTAATTTTAGGGCTAAGACCTAAACTGGAGTGAGATATTACTGCAACTCCTCCACCATGGCCACTGGTTCTGGCTGTGTGATAGTTCACATGTGTTGGTGGCGTGGATTCATTTAATGCGACATATTCATCCTGCTGAAGCCAGGTTTCAGTCAGAGCTAAAATATCAATTTTGTAATCACTAATTAGATCGTTTATTAACAAAGATTTGGAAGAAATAGATCTAATATTGATCAGTCCACATTGGATAAAATTGTTAGGTGTTCTTTTAATCTGATTATTACTTAAAACTATTTTTATTAAATTATTTGATCTCACTCCTATAGGTTTTTTAATATTAGGTTTATTTTTAACTATACAGTGTTTATTATTAACTACACAAGGAATAGACGCAGTCTTTCTGTTATTTACTACATGGTGGGTTTGTGACAGCTCAGAGTAAAGTGGATGCACAGAGAAGTGTTTTACTCTATGACTCTGCGCCTGGGCACACACTCTGGATTGTCATTTTGACAGGCTAAGTTTGGTAGCCACATTTTGTGCTAAGAGAGAAGCACCTTCCCAAGTGGGATGTATGCTATCTCTGCGAATGAGCCCAGGCTTTCCCCAGAATGTACGCCAATTATCTATAAAAACAACATCGTTTTCTGAGCACCATCTAGACAACCAGCGGTTAAATGATGAGAACCTAGAGTACATCTCATCACTGGCCAAATTGGGCAGGGGTCCAGGGAATGCTACGGTGTTACACATCGACTTAGCAAGTTTACACACCGATGCTACGTTCAGTTTAAGAACCTCTGATTGTTTCCGTCGGACATCGTTACCACCAGCGTGGATCACGATGCGGTGGAAGCTAGCCCTGCTCTGCTGTAAAAGCCTAAGGTTTCCTTCGATGTCACCGACTCTGGCCCCTGGAGAACACCTGACAGACACCGCTGGGTGCTTCACGTCTCTAATAATAGAACTGTCAATGAGGAGAGTGTCTGGTTTGGCCGGTGTTCTGCCATGGGGTCTGCTACAGACGCGAAGCTCCTGGTGCGCTACATTTGTGCGTCTAGCACCACGCTTCCCCCGTACTGTCACAAAGCAGTCTCTCAAATCCCCAGGCTGCACGGGGGCCGCTGAGGGGCTAGCCACGCTCCTGTTGCTGTTAGCACGGCCCGCGGTCCCTGCAGCTACCTCGCTATAGCTAGGCCTAGCATTAGCCTCCAAGCTGCAGAGCCGTGCTTCTAACTCAGAAACCCTGGCCTCCAACCCTGACACTAAACTACACTTCCAACAGCTACTGCTATCCTCAGTAAAGGAGGCAGGGACTCACTGTACATACAACACACTGAGCAGAAAATTAAAGAATACGTCCAACTATACGTCTCATGTGGACACTCAAAGACATTGTACATAACAGACAAACAAGCAAGGCATTAAAATAATTAAATAAGTAATATAAAATAAATACTACTACTAATAATAATAAATAAAAAGCAAAATGCAGTGGTTAGCATTAGCAATAGCACTGGTTCCTCACAGACAGAAGGTTGTTGGTTCTATTCCCACACCAGACCTTTATGTGTGCAGTTCTCCAGGTTCTCTGGCTCCTCCCACCTTCCAAACACATGCTCTGATAGGTTAACCTTCAGGAGGTCGAGGTGTCAGAGGTCAAAGATTAACGCTGTGTTTTTCTTTTCCAGGACCAGACGTGGGCGTGGACGTAGTGGACGTCACAAAACAAAGCGACAGTAAAATGAAGCTGAAGGAGTTTGTGGATTATTATTATAGTACAAACAGAAAGAAGGTTCTAAACGTCATCAACCTGGAGTTCTCCGACACCAGGTGAGTCTACTGACACTGCAACCATCACTACTGACACTGCAACCATCACTAGTGACACTGCAACCATCACTAGTGACACTGCAACCATCACTACTGACACTGCAACCACCACTACTGACACTGCAACCATCACTACTGACACTGCAACCATCACTACTGACACTGCAACCATCACTAGTGACACTGCAACCATCACTAGTGACACTGCAACCATCACTACTGACACTGCAACCACCACTACTGACACTGCAACCATCACTACTGACACTGCAACCATCACTACTGACACTGCAACCATCACTACTGACACTGCAACCACCACTACTGACACTGCAACCATCACTACTGACACTGCAACCATCACTACTGACACTGCAACCATCACTTCTGACACTGCAACCATCACTACTGACACTGCAACCATCACTACTGACACTGCAACCATCACTACTGACACTGCAACCATCACTACTGACACTGCAACCACCACTACTGACACTGCAACCATCACTACTGACACTGCAACCACCACTACTGACACTGCAACCACCACTACTGACACTGCAACCACCACTACTGACACTGCAACCATCACTACTGACACTGCAACCATCACTACTGACACTGCAACCACCACTACTGACACTGCAACCATCACTACTGACACTGCAACCACCACTACTGACACTGCAACCACCACTACTGACACTGCAACCACCACTACTGACACTGCAACCACCACTACTGACACTGCAACCACCACTACTGACACTGCAACCACCACTACTGACACTGCAACCACCACTACTGACACTGCAACCACCACTACTGACACTGCAACCACCACTACTGACACTGCAACCACCACTACTGACACTGCAACCACCACTACTGATACTGCAACCACCACTACTGACACTGCAACCACCACTACTGACACTGCAACCACCACTACTGACACTGCAACCACCACTACTGACACTGCAACCACCACTACTGACACTGCAACCACCACTACTGACACCACTACTGTTTATAACTAACCTGACCATAGCTTTTATTAAACACAAATGTTTTCAACCTAATTTTAAATGTAGAGACTGTGTCGACTTCTTTAATATTAAATGAAGATGATTCCATCAGACAGTAACCATGGTAACTAAAGGCTCTAGCTTCATCAGACAGTAACCATGGTAACTAAAGGCTCTAGCTTCATCAGACAGTAACCATGGTAACTAAAGGCTCTAGCTCCATCAGACAGTAACCATGGTAACTAAAGGCTCTAGCTTCATCAGACAGTAACCATGGTAACTAAAGGCTCTAGCTCCATCAGACAGTAACCATGGTAACTAAAGGCTCTAGCTCCTACTGTACTTTTACAAACCCTAGAAACTTTCAATAAACCTGCATTCTGAGAACGAAGGGTTCTATTGGAACCAGATCATTTTAAAGATAAGACAGGCCCATACCATTAACCCCTGCCCCCTGACCCTTAACACTTTGGAGCACAGTGGTGATAGGGTTAGGCGTCATTTTTAGACAGAATATTCTTAATTTGGGCTAATGTTGCACAAATGAAAAAAGGCTGATCCACGATGACGACGATGTCTGCGACAACGATGACCACTATGATGACGAAAATTGATGATGATGACTGCCACAACTGCGATGACCATGACATCAACGATGACGATGATGACCACTATGACAACGACTGCCACAACTGCGACGACGACTGCTATGATGGCGACGACAATGACCACCATGACGACAATGACTGTGATGACGATGATGATTGCGACTACATCAAGGGTTGCGACGACAACTGTGACTGTGGCTATGATGACGATGACTACCATGACTGCAATGACGTCAACTGCAACGATGACTGCGGCGACAACTGTGACAACGATGATGACCACTATGATTATGACGACTGCTATGACGACGATGACTGCAGTGACTGTGACGATGACTGCAAGTGTGTGTTGAGCTTTGCTTTAAAAACATCCGCAGAACATGCCTGTTATGTCCAGAGGAAGACTGGTCCAAAACAAGAAGCTCGTTCACCAACTGTCTTTTTTCTAACTTTACTCACAGTCAGCAGGACAGTCCCTTTAGAGCGCATGGGACGAGATGGTGAATAGAATGAGACCATCATTGGATAAAAAGTTCCTGCTCCATTTCAAATGTTACAAGTCAATGAAAACACGTTAAAATCATTATGAACATGACATGCAAGCCAGTGAAGATCAGCACTGGGGTCATGCGATCATATTTTCCAGCTCCAGTCAGAACCTGAGCCGCAGCATTTTGCACCATCTGTAAAACTCTTAAACTTTTCTTGGGTCGTCCTGCCAGAAGAGCGTTACAGTAGTCCAATCGAGGTGATACGAAGGCATGGATGAGGACTTGAGTATCCTTGTCACTGAGTATTGGCCTGATCTTAACAATCCTTCAAAGATGAAAAATTATATTTTAGTCACCTCCCTGATGTGTTTATCAAAAGTGTTTGGTCAAATATAACACCAAGGTTTTTCATCTTGTCTCTGCCCAGAAAATTTGCAGTGAAACAACAGTGAAAATTAATTTCAAAGGAATGTAATAATTTATTGAGTGGAGCAATGTGAGAAAAGCAGAGGGCCTAGAACAGAACCCTGAGGAACTCCGTACTTTTCTGTGCAAGGCTCAGACAAGACATTATTAAATAAAACACATTGACATCTCTCTGACAGATAACACTTTCGCCATGACAACACCTTGCCTGAAATGCCAAAATAGTATTCAAGTCTTTCAATTAAGTGATCAACCGTATCGAAGGAAGCACTGAGATCCAACAACAATAAAACTGAAGCACAATCAGAGTCAGTGCTCAACAACAAATCATTAACCTCTTCCACCCTGAGCCTATTTTCAGAGAAAAACGCCTAAAAAAACATACCCAAAGTAAATGAAGAATTGCTCCACAATCCACAGGTTTATATGGATGTTCTTTGTATCTATGGACATCTACAGGCTTCACACAATCTATTCCCATTGTCTAAAATAGTGTAGCTACTACTATGACTGAATAAACTGGAATAAACTAAAACATACATTTGAATTTTTTGGTCTCGCCTGAATTTATTATTTATTTGACAAAAGAAAACACCCTGCTAACAATGATTCCATGAATATAGACACTATTGATCACCTTCAGTAACTCCTTTCCAACACAGGAACAAAAGTTGATAGAATTAGAGCAAAGGACAAAGCCTCCAGAAAGGTTTAAGTCCAGATAACACCAGGTGGACACTGCATTTGGCACACTTTGGCACACTGTTGTGCCAAACTGTTCCAAATACATTATTTTAATTTTCTAGTAAAATCTGTCTGGAAAATACAACTCATATCCATTACAGAAGTCTATTACTGTCTACTGGAGCTTTTAGAAATGAAATGTACCTTGTGTTTCATCAACTTCTACCTTTGTGCACAACTAAAATGAATAAAACCATATAAACATGGATTATTTTGTCTCCAAATGGAGTAGTTTTATTAAGAACTTACTCCAAACAATATAATAATATATCAATAATAATAATAATAATACACTTCAGTAAAAATCTAATATAAAGTTGAACAAATGTGCAAAAATATATGATAAATTCAATTAGAATAAATATAAATATCAAAATTAGTGCAAATTTACTAAACAAAATAACTAATACAAACATTCAAAACACAAACAATTGCAATAAAGTCCAAAAATGTCCATGTGTTATCATCAGGTGGGGGCTGGTTTATCATTAGGTTGGGGGGGCTGGCAGCAGACTGAACTGGTCCATGTGTTTCTGCAAAAAGCACTTTTATTTGTGTCATCCTCCTACCTATGAAAAATGAAGACAATCATGATTTGAGACTAAATACATCATAAAATATGGACATTTGGCCAAAATAAATAAATAAATGTACTTCATGTATGTAAAATACTTTTCAGTAGTGTTGAATATTATTACAAAGTAGGAATAACATTACTTTTCCTTCTCATGAAATGATAGAATGTTATTTATTTTTGACAGAGAAAGTGAATAAATCCTCAAACAATCATTGATTAATTATAAACTTATCTACTTATGTGTAAAAATAACAATACAATGAGAAATGAGACTGAAAAAATACTACTATAGTCAACAGTGTTAGCATGTGTATAGTATAAAATGTAGTATTATTGTTATTATTATTACTATTAGTTTGTAAAACAGATATCAGTAAGATACAACAACTTACTGGGTAGATGTTCATCCTGTTTTGAGTTCATATCCACAGTCAGATCTAAGTCACATGTTGAACATTCAGCTGCTTCTCTGTTGTTTACATGTTAGCACGCGGCTAACAGCTAACACTTCATAAAAGCTTACCACAGTCAGTAACATTCAGGAAAATACACTGTCACTCACTGTTACTCACTGTTACTCACTGTCACTCACTGTTACTCACTGTTACTCACTAAACTATAACCAGCAGACAGGTGTGCAGTACTCTACTCTACTCTGCTGCAGCGTGTCTGCCCCAGGACGGTCCCGTGCATGTGCTCGACATGCGCAACGATGTCAACCTTTCACCTTTTACGCATGCATTTCCTGTCCAGAAGGAAATGTTTTTCAGCCTTTGTCAGTGCAGTCTCACTGGGGTGATTTGTCCTAAAAGTGGACTGAAGAGGCTCAAAGAGGCTTAATTAGAAAGAAATTTGAGTTAAGTTAAAAATTTTGAAAATTATCTTGATCATATTAGTTTATTCAGATTAGTTTAATCATATTAGTTTAATCAGATTAGATTAATCAGATTAGTTTAATCAGATTAGATTAATCATATTAGTTTAATCAGATTAGATTAATCATATTAGTTTAATCAGATTAAATTAATCAGATTAGTTTAATCAGATTAGAGTAATCATATTAGTTTAATCAGATTAGATTAATCAGATTAGATTAATCATATTAGTGTAATCAGATTAGTTTAATCAGATTAGTTTAATCATATTAGATTAATCATATTAGTTTATTCAGATTAGATTAATCATATTAGTTTAATCATATTAGTGTAATCAGATTAGTTTAATCATATTAGTTTAATCAGATTAGATTAATCAGATTAGTTTAATCAGATTAGATTAATCATATTAGTTTAATCAGATTAGATTAATCATATTAGTGTAATCATATTAGATTAATCATATTAGTTTATTCAGATTAGATTAATCAGATTAGATTAATCATATTAGTGTAATCAGATTAGTTTAATCAGATTAAATTAATCATATTAGTTTAATCAGATTAGTTTAATCAGATTAGATTAATCAGATTAGATTAATCAGATTAGTTTAATCAGATTAAATTAATCAGATTAGTTTAATCAGATTAGAGTAATCATATTAGTTTAATCAGATTAGATTAATCAGATTAGATTAATCATATTAGTGTAATCAGATTAGTTTAATCAGATTAGTTTAATCATATTAGATTAATCATATTAGTTTATTCAGATTAGATTAATCATATTAGTTTAATCATATTAGATTAATCATATTAGTTTAATCATATTAGATTAATCATATTAGTTTAATCAGATTAGATTAATCATATTAGTTTAATCAGATTAGATTAATCATATTAGTGTAATCATATTAGATTAATCATATTAGTTTATTCAGATTAGATTAATCAGATTAGATTAATCATATTAGTGTAATCAGATTAGTTTAATCAGATTAAATTAATCAGATTAGTTTAATCAGATTAGTTTAATCAGATTAGTTTAATCATATTAGTTTAATCAGATTAGATTAATCAGATTAGTTTAATCAGATTAGATTAATCAGATTAGATTAATCATATTAGTTTAATCAGATTAAATTAATCAGATTAGATTAATCAGATTAGATTAATCATATTAGTGTAATCATATTAGTTTAATCAGATTAGTTTAATCAGATTAGAGTAATCATATTAGTTTAATCAGATTAGATTAATCAGATTATATTAATCATATTAGTGTAATCAGATTAGTTTAATCAGATTAGTTTAATCATATTAGATTAATCATATTAGTTTATTCAGATTAGATTAATCATATTAGTTTAATCATATTAGTGTAATCAGATTAGTTTAATCATATTAGTTTAATCAGATTAGATTAATCATATTAGTTTAATCAGATTAGATTAATCATATTAGTGTAATCATATTAGATTAATCATATTAGTTTATTCAGATTAGATTAATCAGATTAGATTAATCATATTAGTGTAATCAGATTAGTTTAATCAGATTAAATTAATCAGATTAGTTTAATCAGATTAGTTTAATCAGATTAGATTAATCATATTAGTGTAATCAGATTAAATTAATCAGATTAGTTTAATCAGATTAGATTAATCAGATAAGATTAATCATATTAGTGTAATCATATTAGTTTAATCAGATTAGTTTAATCAGATTAGTTTAATCAGATTAGATTAATCAGATAAGATTAATCATATTAGTGTAATCATATTAGTTTAATCAGATTAGTTTAATCAGATTAGTTTAATCAGATTAGTTTAATCATATTAGTTTAATCAGATTAGATTAATCAGATTAGTTTAATCAGATTAAATTAATCAGATTAGTTTAATCAGATTAGTTTAATCAGATTAGTTTAATCATATTAGTTTAATCAGATTAGATTAATCAGATTAGTTTAATCAGATTAGATTAATCAGATTAGATTAATCATATTAGTTTAATCAGATTAAATTAATCAGATTAGATTAATCAGATTAGATTAATCATATTAGTGTAATCATATTAGTTTAATCATATTAGTTTAATCAGATTAGAGTAATCAGATTAGTTTAATCAGATTAGAGTAATCATATTAGTTTAATGAGATTAGATTAATCAGATTATATTAATCATATTAGTGTAATCAGATTAGTTTAATCAGATTAGTTTAATCATATTAGATTAATCATATTAGTTTATTCAGATTAGATTAATCATATTAGTTTAATCATATTAGTGTAATCAGATTAGTTTAATCATATTAGTTTAATCAGATTAGATTAATCATATTAGTTTAATCAGATTAGATTAATCATATTAGTGTAATCATATTAGATTAATCATATTAGTTTATTCAGATTAGATTAATCAGATTAGATTAATCATATTAGTGTAATCAGATTAGTTTAATCAGATTAAATTAATCAGATTAGTTTAATCAGATTAGTTTAATCAGATTAGATTAATCATATTAGTGTAATCAGATTAAATTAATCAGATTAGTTTAATCAGATTAGATTAATCAGATAAGATTAATCATATTAGTGTAATCATATTAGTTTAATCAGATTAGTTTAATCAGATTAGTTTAATCAGATTAGATTAATCAGATAAGATTAATCATATTAGTGTAATCATATTAGTTTAATCAGATTAGTTTAATCAGATTAGTTTAATCAGATTAGTTTAATCAGATTAGATTAATCAGATCAGTTCCACATCTATTGATTATAAATGAGTTCGTCTGTAGATGATTCTGTTTGATTTGAATCTGATCACATGTGTAAAGTGTAGAAATGACACAAATACACTGAAGGTTAAAGGTCATATTTGTACAGTACCGTAGAGAGTAACATGTTTTTCTTTGCAGGATGAACAGTATCGTAGAGAGTCCGCAGATCGTGCGGCGGTTGTCGTGGGTGGAGAACTACTGGCCTGACGACGCTCTGCTGGGGAAACCCAAAGTCACCAAATACTGTGTGATCTGTGTCAAAGACAGCTACACTGACTTCCACATTGAGTGTGGAGGCGCGTCGGTCTGGTACCACGTCCTGAAGGTGTGTCCACCGTTCCATTTGTTTCATCCTTGGACATGACAAATTTCAGAACTGGCGACGCTCGAGTGAGAAGAGAGGAAATGTGTACGCACACAAACCGTTCACCAAAGATCATTTTACAAATTTGAGATTCGCAGAGTTAACAAACAAACAAACAAACAAAGTCAACGCTGAGCGTGGTAACTTGGCGAATCACATGAAACCTGCAATCTTGTCCAATCACCAAAAGATTTTCATCAGTCTTAAGGTCTATTTATTCTCTGAAGCCAAGACGTCTGCCACGTGTCGCAGGTTCGTCGCAGACTCTTTAGCCTTTGTCGCAGTTGTGTGCACCTCCAAGAAAATGTAACCCACCACAGACAGTGCCGCAGTGAAGACCAGAATAGAGGCCTCTGATTGGTCCATTCTATATCCACACTACACACACTTCCACTTCAGTCTTATTTTGTGAACACGAATGAAAACAACTGCTTTTGGATTCAAGTTTGTTTGACAATGAAAGGATCTGATGGGGGGAGTGGATTACGGTGGTAAATCCTATAAGAGTAGATCCCAGTGGTAAATCTTACATGAGTGGATCCCGGTGGTAAATCCTACAGGAGTGGATCCCTGTGGTAAATCCTATAGGAGTGGATCCTGGTGGTAAATCCTATAGGATTGGATCCCGGTGGTAAATCCTATAGGAGTGGATCCCGGTGGTAAATCCTATAGGAGTGGATCCCGGTGGTAAATCCTATAGGAGTGGATCCTGGTGGTAAATACTACAGGAGTGGATCCCTGTGGTAAATCCTACAGGAGTGGATCCTGGTGGTAAATCCTATAGGATTGGATCCCGGTGGTAAATCCTATAGGATTGGATCCCGGTGGTAAATCCTATAGGAGTGGATCCCGGTGGTAAATCCTATAGGAGTGGATCCCGGTGGTAAATCCTATAGGAGTGGATCCCGGTGGTAAATCCTACAGGAGTGGATCCCTGTGGTAAATCCTATAGGAGTGGATCCCAGTGGTAAATCCTATAGGAGTGGATCCCGGTGGTAAATCCTATAGGAGTGGATCCCGGTGGTAAATCCTATAGGATTGCATCCCGGTGGTAAATCCTATAGGAGTGGATCCCGGTGGTAAATCCTATAGGAGTGGATCCCGGTGGTAAATCCTACATGAGTGGATCCCTGTGGTAAATCCTATAGGAGTGGATCCCAGTGGTAAATCCTACAGGAGTGGATCCTGGTGGTAAATCCTATAGGATTGGATCTCGGTGGTAAATCCTATAGGATTGGATCCCGGTGGTAAATCCTATAGGAGTGGATCCCGGTGGTAAATCCTATAGGAGTGGATCCCGGTGGTAAATCCTACAGGAGTGGATCCCGGTGGTAAATCCTATAGGAGTGGATCCTGGTGGTAAATCCTACAGGAGTGGATCCCTGTGGTAAATCCTATAGGAGTGGATCCCAGTGGTAAATCCTACAGGAGTGGATCCTGGTGGTAAATCCTATAGGATTGGATCTCGGTGGTAAATCCTATAGGATTGGATCCCGGTGGTAAATCCTATAGGAGTGGATCCCGGTGGTAAATCCTATAGGAGTGGATCCCGGTGGTAAATCCTATAGGAGTGGATCCTGGTGGTAAATCCTATACGATTGGATCCTGGTGGTAAATCCTACAGGAGTGGATCCCGGTGGTAAATCCTACAGGAGTGGATCCCGGTGGTAAACCGTAGCCAGTTGGTCAGAATGCTCCTTTTGTTGTTCCACCTAAAGGTTAGGTTCCACAGGATGTTTTTTTTTTTTACCCCAGAGCTACAAACCTTGTCTTTGAGGTTCTTTCCGAGAACACGTGTTGTTGCTAAGTTACATAAACGTCACGCACTTCTGTGTTATAAATAGTGAACGCCATGTAGTCCCGCACTGGCATAAATTATAAATATCTGCCACGAAATAACTGAGACACTTTACACCAAAAGCATTAAGAGGCATTTAGTGTGGTATCAGTTATTATCATGTTAAATCATTCAATTCAATTCAATTCAATTTTATTTATAAAGTCCTAAATCACAACAAAAACTTTACAAAAACACAATCAACTACAGAGATACATGAAAAGTCCCAAGCATCCCCTGTCCTTAGACCCTCCCCCTGTCCTTAGACCCTGCCCCTGTCCTTAGACCCTCCCCCTGTCCTTAGACCCTGCCCCTGTCCTTAGACCCTCCCCCTGTCCTTAGACCCTGCCCCTGTCCTTAGACCCTCCCCCTGTCCTTAGACCCTGCCCCTGTCCTTAGACCCTCCCTCTGTCCTTAGACCCTCCCTCTGTCCTTAGACCCTCCCCCTGTCCTTAGACCCTCCTTCTCGGCAAGAAAAACCTTCCAAACCCAGTGGGAAAAAGAAGAAATCTTGAGGAGAACCACATTGAAGGACAGATCCACTCCCATGGACGGACAGACTATAGATGAACGTCCATTTATAAATGAAGGGGGGGGGGGGGGTGCTGGTCCAGACAGGCAGGGGCGGGGGTCCGGGGTCACAGGTCGGCACAGGCGAGATACTGCAGATCCTGTCGTCCATGGCTCCCGTGCAGGCACTGTCAGGAGAGCCACCACTCCCCCCAGGGGGGGAGGGGGGAAAGGGGACACCAGGTGACTAGTCATGAACAGACTTGGTATGAAAGATATGTTATAAAAATGACACAAACAGGTGTGAGGGAGAGAAAGAGAAGAAAGAACTCAGTGTCTGTACTTCCCCCAGCATTCTAACTCCTAGGGCAGCCTAGACTGAACTGTGACTCATACATCATGTATACATGATATATGAGTCACATCATTTTTAACTAACCTGACCATAGACTTTCTCAAACAGGAATGTTTTCAACCTCATTTTAAATGTAGAGACTGTTTCGGCGTCTTTTATATTAAAGCGAAGATGATTCCATCAGACAGTAACCATGGTAACTAAAGGCTCTAGCTCCTACTGTACTTTTAGAAACCCTAGGAACTTTCAATAAACCTGCATCTCTGAGAACGAAGGGTTCTATTGGGCTGGTACGGAACCAGATCATCTTTAAGATAAGAGGGCTCCATACTATTAACCCCTGACCCCTAACCCTAACCCATACCATTAATGGTTTTATATGTAAGGAGGAGGATTTTAAATTTAATTCTAAACTCAACTGGTAGCCAGTGAAGGGTTTGGAGCACAGAGGTGATAGGGTTAGGGGTCAGGGGTCAGGGTTTGGAGCACAGGGGTGATAGGGTTAGGGGTCAGGGTTTGGAGCACAGGGGTGATAGGGTTAGGGGTCAGGGGTCAGGGTTTGGAGCACAGGGGTGATAGGGTTAGGGGTCAGGGTTTGGAGCACAGGGGTGATAGGGTTAGGGGTCAGGGGTCAGGGTTTGGAGCACAGGGGTGATAGAGTTAGGGGTCAGAGGTCAGGGTTTGGAGCACAGGAGTGATAGGGTTAGGGGTCAGGGGTCAGGGGTTGGAGCACAGGGGTGATAGGGGTCAGGGGTCAGGGTTTGGAGCACAGGGGTGATAGGGTTAGGGGTCAGGGTTTGGAGCACAGGGGTGATAGGGTTAGGGGTCAGGGGTCAGGGTTTGGAGCACAGGGGTGATAGAGTTAGGGGTCAGAGGTCAGGGTTTGGAGCACAGGAGTGATAGGGTTAGGGGTCAGGGGTCAGGGGTTGGAGCACAGGGGTGATAGGGGTCAGGGGTCAGGGTTTGGAGCACAGGGGTGATAGGGTTAGGGGTCAGGGGTCAGGGTTTGGAGCACAGGGGTGATAGGGTTAGGGGTCAGGGGTCAGGGTTTGGAGCACAGGGGTGATAGGGTTAGGGGTCAGGGGTCAGGGTTTGGAGCACAGGGGTGATAGGGTTAGGGGTCAGAGGTCAGGGTTTGGAGCACAGGGGTGATAGGGTTAGGGGTCAGGGGTCAGGGTTTGGAGCACAGGGGTGATAGGGTTAGGGGTCAGGGGTCAGGGTTTGGAGCACAGGGGTGATGTGTTCTCTTCTATTTGATCCTGTTAATAATCTTGCTGCTGCATTTTGAACCAGTTGAAGCTTTTTAGGGAATATTTAGGACACGCTACAAGTAAGGAGTTACAATAATCTAATCGTGATGTAACAAATGCATGAATTAATTTTTCTGCAGTCGTTTTAGACAGAATATTCCTAATTTTGGCTAATGTTGCGCAGGTGAAAGAAGGCTGTTCTGCATGTTTGGTTAATGTGCCCTGACCTCTGACCCCTGACCCTTTGAATGACAGATGTGGATCAAATAAAACTCCTAAATTTTTAACTGTGGCACTGGGTGTTACACTTAAGTTGTCTACAGTAACTATGTGGTCAGTTAGGGAGTCTGTGGCATCTTTAGGACCAATTATAACGACTTCAGTTTTTTCAGGGTTCAGTAAAAGATAATTGTCACTCATCCAAGTCTTTATGTCTTGGACACATGTACTTAGTTTATCTATTTGTCTGGTCTGATCAGGTTTAATCGATAAATATAGCTGTGTGTCATCTGCATAACAATGAAAATTAATGCCATGATTTGTAATGATGTTACCTAAAGGGAGCATATATAGTGTAAACAAAATAGGCCCAAGGACTGACCCTTGAGGAACGCCATAATTAACTCTGGAGGACTGTGATGATTGTTTGTTGATGTGAACAAATTGGTATGGATTAGATAAATATGATTTAAACCAGCAGAGGGCTGCTCCTCTAATACCTATATCACATTCTAATCTGTGCACTAAGATACTGTGGTCAATGGTGTCAAAGGCTGCACTAAGGTCTAATAACACCAGGACCCATATTAATCCCATGTCAGCGGCTAATAATAAGTCATTAGTAACTTTAACTAACGCTGTTTCAGTGCTATGATGGGCACGAAAGCCAGACTGAAACTGTTCAAATAAACTATTATCCTGCAGGTATTGGCACAGCTGTTTAACTATTACTCGTTCTAAAACCTTTGACAGGAAGGACAAATTGGATATAGGCCTAGAATTGGCTAAAATGTCAGGATCTAGGGTAGGCTTTTTCAGAATTGGTTTAATAACAGCATATTTAAATGACTGCGGCACATATCCAGTAATTAATGAAGTGTTAATTATATTTAGGACAGTGTTAATAATTAGGGGCAGAATCTGTTTAAAGAGTTTAGTTGTAATTGGATCTAAGAGGCAGGTGATGATTTGGAAGACATGATAATAGATATGACATCAGTTTGGTCTACAGTGGTGAAATTATTTAGTGTTACAGAGGGATTTATAAAAAGGCCTAGGTTTGAAACCACTGCTTTTTCTGATCTAATATTTGGGAGAAATGTGTCTATTTTGTCTCTAATAGTTGATATTTTATTGTTAAAGAACTGCAGGAAATCATCAGAATGGAGCGTGGATGGAATAACTGGTTCCACGGAGGTGTGTCTGTTTGTCAGTCTGGCTACAGTACTGAACAGGAATCTAGGATTATTCTGGTTTTCTTCTATTATGGATGAGTAATATCTAGTTTTGGCTGTACGCAAAGATGGATTATACTTTAGTCACATATTTTTACAGCCTTTGAAAGAATGTTGTGAATTGGATCGGCGCCATTGCCTCTAATTTAGGTGTTGTTTGTTTAATGGAGCGAGTGTCAGCGTTGTACCATGGGGAGGTTAATCTAATCGTAGTAGTTTTTAACTTAAGGGGGGCAACTATATCTAACGTAGTTTTTAATGTGAGCATGGTACTATCGACTAACTCATCACTTATACTGGGACTAAATGTGTCCTTTACATAATCACATGACACAGGCACAAATAGTGACTGAATTAACTCTTTGTACTTTGAGACAGCACGGTCACATAGTATCCTTTTCATTTGTGTTTTAATCACTGAGGTAGAAATATCCTCAAACAAAACCTGGAAGCTCATTAAAAAGTGATCTGAGAGTATGGGATTATGGGTAAAAACAACCAGGTCATTAATTTCAACACCAAGTGTTAAGATCAGATCAAGAGTATGTCTGTGAATGTGGGTTGGTTTATGAACATTTTGGATAAAGCCTAATCCGTCTAGTAGGTCACTAAATGCATTACTAAGAGAGTCAGTGTTGTTATCAACATGTATGTTCAAATCACCAACTATTCTAATCCTATCCCAGTTCAACACTACACTGGATAGAAAGTCAGAGACTTCTAATAAAAACTGTGAATAAGGACCAGGAGGGCGGTAGACTATGACAAAAAGGACTGGTTTTTGGTTTCTGCAGTTGGGGAAAGTAATGGATGAAACTAGACTTTCAAAGGAGTGGTAAGTGGGATTAGTTTTATGATTAATTTTAGGGCTAAGACCTAAACTGGAGTGGGATATTACTGCCACTCCTCCACCACGGCCACTGGTTCTGGCTGTGTGATAGTTCACATGTGTTGGTGGCGTGGATTCATTTAATGCGACATATTCATCCTGCTGCAGCCAGGTTTCAGTCAGAGCTAAAATATCAATTTTGTAATCACTAATTAGATCGTTTATTAACAACGATTTGGAAGAAATAGACCTAATATTGATCAGTCCACATTGGATAAAATTGTTAGGTGTTCTTTTAATCTGATTATTACTTAAAACTATTTTTATTAAATTATTTGATCTCACTCCTATAGGTTTTTTAATATTAGGTTTATTATTAACTACACAGGGAATAGACACAGTCTTTCTATTATTTACTACATGGTGGGTTTGTGACAGCTCAGAGTAAAGTGGATGCACAGAGAAGTGTTTTACTCTATGACTCTGCGCCTGGGCCTGCAAATCATCATTATTATCAGTTATTATCATGTTAAATCATCATTATCAGTCCTTATCATGTTAAATCATCATTATCAGTCATTATGTTAAATCATTATTATCGGTCATTATCATGTTACATCATCATTATCAGTCCTTATCATGTTAAATCATCATTATCAGTCATTATGTTAAATCATCATCAGTCATTATGTTAAATCATCATTATCAGACCTTATCATGTTAAATCATCATTATCAGTCCTTATCATGTTAAATCATCATTATCAGTCCTTATCATGTGAAATCATCATTATCAGTCCTTATCATGTTAAATCATCATTATCAGTCCTTATCATGTTAAATCATCATTATCAGTCCTTATCATGTTAAATCATCATTATCAGTCCTTATCATGTTAAATCATCATTATCAGTCCTTATCATGTTAAATCATCATTATCAGTCATTATGTTAAATCATCATCAGTCATTATCATGTTAAATCATCATTATCAGTCATTATGTTAAATCATCATCAGTCATTATCATGTTAAATCATCATCATCAGTCATTATGTTAAATCATCATCAGTCATTATGTTAAATCATCATTATCAGTCATTATCATGTTAAATCATCATTATCAGTCCTTATCATGTTAAATCATCATTATGAGTCATTATCATGTTAAATCATCATTATCAGTCCTTATCATGTTAAATCATCATTATCAGTCTTTATCATGTTAAATCATCATTATGAGTCATTATCATGTTAAATCATCATTATCAGTCCTTATCATGTTAAATCATCATTATCAGTCATTATCATGTTAAATCATCATTATCAGTCATTATCCGGTTAAATCATTATCATGATCAGTCCTCATCATTTTAAATCATTATTATCAGTCAGTATCATGTTAAATTATTATCATTATCAGTCATTATCATGTTAAATCAGTATTATCAGTCATTATCATGTTAAATCATCATCATTATCAGTCATTATGTTAAATCATCACCAGTCATCATGTTAAATCATCATTATCAGTCATTATCATGTTAAATCATCATTATCAGTCTTTATCATGTTAAATCATCATTATCAGTCATTATGTAAATCATCATTATCGGTCATTATCATGTTAAATCATCATTATCAGTCCTTATCATGTTAAATCATCCTTATCAGTCATTATGTTAAATCATCATTATCAGTCATTATGTTAAATCATCATTATCAGTCCTTATCATGTTAAATCATCATTATCAGACCTTATCATGTTAAATCATCATTATCAGTCCTTATCATGTTAAATCATTATTATCAGTCATTATGTTAAATCATCATCAGTCAGTATCATGTTAAATCATCATTATCAGTCATTATGCTAAATCATCATCAGTCATTATCATGTTAAATCATCATCATCAGTCATTATGTTAAATCATCATCAGTGATTATGTTAAATCATCATTATCAGTCATTATCATGTTAAATCATCATCATTATCAGTCATTATCATGTTAAATCATCATCATTATCAGTCATTATCATGTTAAATCATCATCATTATCAGTCATTATGTTAAATCATCATTATCAGTCCTTATCATGTTAAATCATCATTATCAGTCATTATGTTAAATCATCATCAGTCATTATGTTAAATCATCATTATCAGACCTTATCATGTTAAATCATCATTATCAGACCTTATCATGTTAAATCATCATTATCAGTCCTTATCATGTTAAATCATCATTATCAGTCATTATCATGTTAAATCATCATTATCAGTCCTTATCATGTTAAATCATCATCATCAGTCCTTATCATGTTAAATCATTATTATCAGTCATTATGTTAAATCATCATCAGTCAGTATCATGTTAAATCATCATTATCAGTCATTATGTTAAATCATCATCAGTCATTATCATGTTAAATCATCATCATCAGTCATTATGTTAAATCATCATCAGTCATTATGTTAAATCATCATTATCAGTCATTATCATGTTAAATCATCATCATTATCAGTCATTATCATGTTAAATCATCATCATTATCAATCATTATGTTAAATCATCATCATTATCAGTCATTATCATGTTAAGTCATCATCATTATCAGTCATTATCATGTTAAATCATCATCATTATCAGTCATTATGTTAAATCATCACCAGTCATCATGTTAAATCATCATTATCAGTCATTATCATGTTAAATCATCATTATCAGTCCTTATCATGTTAAATCATTATTATCAGTCATTATGTTAAATCATCATCAGTCAGTATCATGTTAAATCATCATCAGTCATTATGTTAAATCATCATTATCAGTCCTTATCATGTTAAATCATCATTATCAGTCATTATGTTAAATCATCATCAGTCATTATGTTAAATCATCATTATCAGACCTTATCATGTTAAATCATCATTATCAGTCCTTATCATGTTAAATCATCATTATCAGTCCTTATCATGTTAAATCATCATTATCAGTCCTTATCATGTTAAATCATCATTATCAGTCATTATGTTAAATCATCATCAGTCATTATGTTAAATCATCATTATCAGACCTTATCATGTTAAATCATCATTATCAGTCCTTATCATGTTAAATCATCATCATCAGTCCTTATCATGTTAAATCATTATTATCAGTCATTATGTTAAATCATCATCAGTCAGTATCATGTTAAATCATCATTATCAGTCATTATGTTAAATCATCATCAGTCATTATCATGTTAAATCATCATCATCAGTCATTATGTTAAATCATCATCAGTCATTATGTTAAATCATCATTATCAGTCATTATCATGTTAAATCATCATTATCAGTCATTATGTTAAATCATCATTATCAGTCATTATCATGTTAAATCATCATTATCAGTCCTTATCATGTTAAATCATCATTATCAGTCATTATTGTGTTAAATCATCATTATCAGTCCTTATCATGTTAAATCATCATTATGAGTCATTATCATGTTAAATCATCATTATCAGTCCTTATCATGTTAAATCATCATTATCAGTCTTTATCATGTTAAATCATCATTATGAGTCATTATCATGTTAAATCATCATTATCAGTCCTTATCATGTTAAATCATCATTATCAGTCATTATCATGTTAAATCATCATTATCAGTCATTATCATGTTAAATCATCATTATCAGTCTTTATCATGTTAAATCATCATTATGAGTCATTATCATGTTAAATCATCATTATCAGTCATTATCATGTTAAATCATCATTATCAGTCCTTATCATGTTAAATCATCATTATGAGTCATTATCATGTTAAATCATCATTATCAGTCCTTATCATGTTAAATCATCATTATCAGTCTTTATCATGTTAAATCATCATTATGAGTCATTATCATGTTAAATCATCATTATCAGTCCTTATCATGTTAAATCATCATTATCAGTCTTTATCATGTTAAATCATCATTATGAGTCCTTATCATGTTAAATCATCATTATCAGTCTTTATCATGTTAAATCATCATTATGAGTCATTATCATGTTAAATCGTCATTATCATGTTAAATCATCATTATCAGTCCTTATGTTAAATCATCATTATCAGTCATTATCATGTTAAATCATCATTATCAGTCATTATCATGTTAAATCATCATTATCAGTCTTTATCATGTTAAATCATCATTATGAGTCATTATCATGTTAAATCATCATTATCAGTCCTTATCATGTTAAATCATCATTATCAGTCTTTATCATGTTAAATCATCATTATGAGTCATTATCATGTTAAATCATCATTATGAGTCATTATCATGTTAAATCATCATTATCAGTCCTTATCATGTTAAATCATCATTATCAGTCTTTATCATGTTAAATCATCATTATGAGTCATTATCATGTTAAATCATCATTATCAGTCCTCATCATGTTAAATCATCATTATCAGTCATTATCATGTTAAATCATCATTATCAGTCATTATCATGTTAAATCATCATTATCAGTCCTTATCATGTTAAATCATCATTATGAGTCATTATCATGTTAAATCATCATTATCAGTCCTTATCATGTTAAATCATCATTATCAGTCTTTATCATGTTAAATCATCATTATGAGTCATTATCATGTTAAATCATCATTATCAGTCCTTATCATGTTAAATCATCATTATCAGTCTTTATCATGTTAAATCATCATTATGAGTCATTATCATGTTAAATCATCATTATCAGTCCTCATCATGTTAAATCATCATTATCAGTCTTTATCATGTTAAATCATCATTATCAGTCATTATCATGTTAAATCATCATTATCAGTCCTTATCATGTTAAATCATCATTATGAGTCATTATCATGTTAAATCATCATTATCAGTCCTTATCATGTTAAATCATCATTATCAGTCTTTATCATGTTAAATCATCATTATGAGTCATTATCATGTTAAATCATCATTATCAGTCCTCATCATGTTAAATCATCATTATCAGTCTTTATCATGTTAAATCATCATTATCAGTCATTATCATGTTAAATCATCATTATCAGTCCTTATCATGTTAAATCATCATTATCAGTCTTTATCATGTTAAATCATCATTATGAGTCATTATCATGTTAAATCATCATTATCAGTCCTTATCATGTTAAATCATCATTATCAGTCCTTATCATGTTAAATCATCATTATGAGTCATTATCATGTTAAATCATCATTATCAGTCCTTATCATGTTAAATCATCATTATCAGTCTTTATCATGTTAAATCATCATTATGAGTCATTATCATGTTAAATCATCATTATCAGTCCTTATCATGTTAAATCATCATTATCAGTCTTTATCATGTTAAATCATCATTATCAGTCCTTATCATGTTAAATCATCATTATCAGTCTTTATCATGTTAAATCATCATTATGAGTCATTATCATGTTAAATCGTCATTATCATGTTAAATCATCATTATCAGTCCTTATGTTAAATCATCATTATCAGTCATTATCATGTTAAATCATCATTATCAGTCATTATCATGTTAAATCATCATTATCAGTCTTTATCATGTTAAATCATCATTATGAGTCATTATCATGTTAAATCATCATTATCAGTCCTTATCATGTTAAATCATCATTATCAGTCTTTATCATGTTAAATCATCATTATGAGTCATTATCATGTTAAATCATCATTATGAGTCATTATCATGTTAAATCATCATTATCAGTCCTTATCATGTTAAATCATCATTATCAGTCTTTATCATGTTAAATCATCATTATGAGTCATTATCATGTTAAATCATCATTATCAGTCCTCATCATGTTAAATCATCATTATCAGTCATTATCATGTTAAATCATCATTATCAGTCATTATCATGTTAAATCATCATTATCAGTCCTTATCATGTTAAATCATCATTATGAGTCATTATCATGTTAAATCATCATTATCAGTCCTTATCATGTTAAATCATCATTATCAGTCTTTATCATGTTAAATCATCATTATGAGTCATTATCATGTTAAATCATCATTATCAGTCCTTATCATGTTAAATCATCATTATCAGTCTTTATCATGTCAAATCATCATTATGAGTCATTATCATGTTAAATCATCATTATCAGTCCTCATCATGTTAAATCATCATTATCAGTCTTTATCATGTTAAATCATCATTATCAGTCATTATCATGTTAAATCATCATTATCAGTCCTTATCATGTTAAATCATCATTATGAGTCATTATCATGTTAAATCATCATTATCAGTCCTTATCATGTTAAATCATCATTATCAGTCTTTATCATGTTAAATCATCATTATGAGTCATTATCATGTTAAATCATCATTATCAGTCCTCATCATGTTAAATCATCATTATCAGTCTTTATCATGTTAAATCATCATTATCAGTCATTATCATGTTAAATCATCATTATCAGTCCTTATCATGTTAAATCATCATTATGAGTCATTATCATGTTAAATCATCATTATCAGTCCTTATCATGTTAAATCATCATTATCAGTCTTTATCATGTTAAATCATCATTATGAGTCATTATCATGTTAAATCATCATTATCAGTCATTATCATGTCAAATCATCACATGTTGAAAACAGCAAATAATTTCTGTGACTTTTTCACAAAAATTAAATATTGCATCAGACTGGAACTCGTGAGTCGATTCAGGTGAACTTTGGTGTGCTTCAGCCTCATATCGGTCTCCTTCTTCATACCAAATTTCAGAACGATCCGTCAAGAATTGCAGATGCTACAATGCGAACAGAGGAAATGTGCGTGCACAGACAGACAGACGTCAAATATGTGAAGTTAACAAACACAAACCATTAGTCCTCTGTTTTGAGTCGAGGTAACAGAACAAAAGGGAATATTGATTATGGAATTATTGGTGTTGTAATGTAGCCAACCATTGTGTTGGGTCACATGATGTCCCCTGCAGGTCATGTGACAAACGTGTGTCATAGTGTTGAGAGTGTTTGTTTTGTTTCTTCAGGGAGAAAAGATCTTCTTCCTTATCAAACCCACGTCTGCAAACCTCTCTCTGTACGAACGCTGGAACTCCTCGTCCAATCACAGTGAGATGTTCTTCGCCGACCAGGTGGACAAGTGTTACAAATGTACGCTGAAGCAAGGACAGACGCTCTTCATCCCATCAGGTCAGAGGTCACCGCCTGGCACAAAAACATACAAACATGTTTCTGCTCAGTCCAGTCCAGTTTGACCAGTGTAGTCCAGTCCAGTCCAGTTTGACCAGTGTAGTCCGGTCCAGTTTAATGTTTTTGTCTTCTCTGTCTCAGGTTGGATCAACGCAGTTCTGACTCCAGTCGACTGTCTGACATTTTCTGGACACTTTGTCCATAACCTGAGTGTAGAGATGCAGATGAGGTTAGTTATCTAACTAGTTAACTACTTAACCACTCACTTCCTGTTTTTACTACATTTTTACTAGTTTTACTAGAAAACAGTTTCATTCTAACATGTGTCTGTAACAGATTTGACTTTTCTCAAACATCAGTCTTTCTTCTTCCTCAGAGCCTATGAGATCGAGAAGAGGTTAAAGGTTAAAACTCTCACACCCTTCCCTAACTTTGAGACAGCGTGTTGGTACGTAGGACGTCATCTGCTGGAACGGTTCAAAGGTAAATGTTCTTCACTTCTATAGTTGTTCAAAGCTCTTTACATTAGCCTCACATTCACCCATTCACACACACTCATACACCAGTAGGTTCTAAGGTCAAAGGTCAGTCCTACTGGGAGACTAAGGGTTCAGTGTCTTTGTCCAAGGACACTTGGACATGTGGGCAGACAGAGCCGGGACGCAAACCACCAACCTCTCGGTCCAGCACAAAACCAGTCACTTGGGGCAAATTTAATAAATTAATATTTTATATTTATCTTAAACTTTATTAAAATGTTTGCGTGACACTAATTAAAACAATCAGAGGCCGTTCTTCAATATTGCAATAGGGAGCCTAAGTGACGCGATTCTATTTCCAGTCGATTTCCGGGCAATGGGACCTAAGTGCCATAAAAAAATGAACACGAGTCAATGGAGGGATAAAAGTAATTTTCTGGTCCCGTTTGAAATGTGCTACGGTTTTCACATATGATGTGTGTGAATTTTAAAGATCCATTTTCACATTGATAAAGCACTGACTTTGGACAGGCATCCAAAGTTACGTTAGGTTTTATGTCAGAGTAAGTAATGGACTACAACGTTCGTCTCACAAATATGACGTCATCACCAAGCTTCACCATCAAACTCTTTGTAAATGGCTGTGACTTTGGCGAGCTTCACCTCCTTCTTTCAGGACGAAGGCAAGAGCATCAAACGTGGATAAACCCACTTTAAATCGGGGCATGTGGAAAGTGGCAGCTACTCCGGGGGAGAGATAGTTGGTCGAGTGAGAGCCAGCATGCGGGACAAGCTCTCGTCAGCCGGGAAGCGGTAGAGGGAACATGTGGAAATGGTGTTGTGATTACACCGGGACACAAAGCACACAGGCATTTACAAATGAAAAATAGAAAAGGTGGTATACGGTTTAGAAAAGTTTGCAGAGAAAGATTCTGCTGTGACGTCAGCTATGCGACGTCTGATATGTAGTCCAAACAGAGTCCAAATAATTACATATTTTTACACGATAATAAATCACAAAACACGTATCAAAGAAACTCCAAACGTTGGTTATGATTTTAATTGAAGTACAGCAAATGTGTGATTCAGGACATAAAGTAAAGTGGAGCAGAAAATAATTATTTTATCCTCATCCACTCATGTTACATTTTTACGAACTTAGGACCGACCGGAAGGGGCGGAGACTTAGGTTCCCTATAGCCCTTTAGTTTAGTGCAGAAGGCTTTGTTCTGAGGCCTCCCATTGGTTCAAATCTATAATTCTGTAGATTTCTATTTAAGGGTTGTCTAGAGGGAATCCCCATCTTTCCAACGGTACCAAACATGACGGGGAAATACCTAACGCCAGCGCCAAGGAAAGTCGTGTTTGGAGTCGATTTTTCTTTGTTTTAGACTTAATCTAGTCGTTCAGTGATGACCTTTGACCTCTTTTTCCATATCACACAGATGCCTTTGGAAGGACTCGCTGCTTTTAATGCATCCTTCTGCTTCTGGTAGACGGGTTTATGTCATCTTCCTTTGTCCTATCACTGAACCATGTGACACTTTCATATTTTTATCATCTATTGTTTCACTTCTATTAATAACTCTTTCTTCTTCTTTTCATTTTCATCAGAATCACTTTCTTTGGGCTCATGATGAATAATGAATACAACTGTAATAAAGTTTAAATGAGTAACTCTGGGATGAATGAGGGTCAAAGGTCACCAAAACCATCATGGGTAACTCCCTCATAGCCAATGGGATCAAACGTACGGTGTGTATTTATGTCTCAGAGGTTTCAGTTTAGCTTTTTTTTTTTTCTCCCTTTTTTTTGTCTGCATTTGTTCTCATTGTTTAACACCACAGAGGGAGTCAACATTGTTTGAGATCAATGCATTTTTTAGTCTTGCAGCCAAATATTTAAATATTTAGTGCATGTGTGTGACCATCAGCGGTCCTCCCTGAAAGCTGAGCAGACATCCTTTATTAGAACTCTCTATTATAAGCCAGGGAGGGCAGTGCTACACCTCAGTGATGTGTGGGGGAAACAACGACTGGACAGGACGGACAGGGAAAGAAATTAACAGGCGGTGCTATTGTAATTAAAGATTGTAAGGTGGTGTGTTATTCCAACTATTAACTGTCCATCAATAAAAATAAATGAATTGAAATAAGAGAAGAAAACCAAAACAGCACAAAAGAAAAAGAGATTCGATAAATAAATAATTAAACAATCGGTAGTGAGCATCATAGTTGTGGATGACTTGATAGTATAAAATAGAATAGAATAGAATAGAATAGGCCAGAAGGGGACACTAGTGCAAAAGAGAATGAGTTTAGGGTAGAGATTGTGGAGAGATTCTCAGCACATTCTGGGGGGTCCCATCATTCACTGAAATGGGACTCGGCAGTAGCTGGCGAGACCCGATCAAACATGCAAGTGTGAAGGACCCCGAAGCCCAGAACAGCAATTACAGCAAGGCAGGGCCAAGCTAACAGGGCACCCCCCTTCCTGGGCCGCAGGAGCCACAGGGTGCCACCGTGAACGAAGTGAACCCAGAGAACAAGAGGGAGCAGCTACAAACCCCCCAGCACACCAAGTCCGACCTAGGCGGCGCAGGGCACAAGGACCCACCCGCCACCCTAACCCCAACCCCGCCCACCCCAGCCCCCAGCAAACCCCCCACCCCAGCAAACCCCCCACCCCACCACCCAACCTGCCCAACCCCACACCCTCCCCCGAGGGGGCCAACGGCCCCACACAGCGAGGGAACCAGACACAGGGGCCGAGCGGCCCACCGAAGGGGCGGCACCCAGCCCATCACAAGGCAGGCCGCCACCGGGAGCCGGTCAGAGGACAACGGAGCCGGGAACCGACGCGAGCCCAGAGGGTAAAAAGGGACAGTGTCGGGCCCAGTGATACCAACAGGGAGGCAGCCCGCACACCCCCCGCACCAGCCCCAGGTGAGCGCAGTACACCCAGGGCCCCCACCCCCCCCCGCAATGCGCCCCGACAACCCACCAGGACAGAGCCACCACACGCCACCAGCCCGCAGTACAGCAACAGCGCCCACCAGAACGGCCAATCCAGCCCCAGCAGCCCACCAAGAGCCATCTCACCAGCTTGGACCTGACAGGGAGCAGGATAACCCCACCCCTCGACCACCCCTGCTACCCCATAGCCACAAGGTGGCCATATCAGTGAAATCCCCCCCTTCCCCCATTACTCCCTGTTAATATGTCTTCAGATCCCTGACTGGAGACATTATCCTTGCATCGTGATAGTGTAACCCTGAGTGTCATGTGGTGCATTAAAAGTGGAGAGGCTGGGCGAGGCATCCAGGGGGCAGGCCAGAGGACCACAGAGGATGGCTACTCTGCAGCCTACCCTGGCCTATGTTCCCCGAGCCGTCCCAGACCTACCCCCAAGGTGTGAATGTTTGTGGTGCATTAAAAAGAAATTAGAGAGCAGGGGAGGCAAGCAGGGAGGTGATGGGGAAGAGACAAAGCCGTAGAGCCCTGCCATCTACCCCACCACAGAGCCCATCCCTCCCGCCCCCACCTGCTCTCGAGGCCCTAACTGTTGTGTCCCTATATGTGCCTAAGGGTAGCTATATACAGTGAGGTGTGAAGTGTGTGAAATGCACAGTAAGAGGCAGTCTGGTGTGGGTCCGGCCCATTAGGACAAAGCAGCGGGGGAGACAGGTAGTGAGACCACTGGTACTGATGCAGAGGGCCCTCAGAGCCCCGAGGCAAGATGCCAAAGTGGGCCCACCCGAACTCAACCAGCCCAGCCAGCACCAAAACCCCCAGAAGTCGCAGCCCTAGACCAACCCCCCCTGGCAGACACCGTAGTCCCACCACGGGCCAGCCGCATGCAGCACCCCGCCCCGGAGGGAGGGCCAGGCCG
Organism: Siphamia tubifer; assembly: GCA_020466265.1. Taxonomy (NCBI): domain Eukaryota; kingdom Metazoa; phylum Chordata; class Actinopteri; order Kurtiformes; family Apogonidae; genus Siphamia; species Siphamia tubifer. The sequence continues at coordinate 3,108,145 of JAIVEL010000024.1, forward strand.
CACCACCAGGAAGCGAGAGCCATGAGCCCCCACGCTCACCCTGGAGCCGGTACGTCCGGGATGCAGGGCGCCCACCCCGCAGCAACACCGAAACCTCACCCACCCCACCACTCCCCAGGACAGCCCCCAGGCCCGAACAGAAGCCCCCAGCCAGCAGAAGTGAATCTCCAGTGGCGGCACACAGGCAAGTGCCAAGGCCTCTGCCCGGATTAGCCAGAGCCACCCCCCAGAGAGACCACCCGGCCCCCATGACAGTCCCCCAGGCAGCGGAGGGCCCCCAGCCCCCCCAGGGGAGGGAGAGGGATGAGGACGAGCGTCCCAGGCAGGAGAGGAGGGAGGAGGAGGGAAGCAGAGCAGGGAGGGACAGGGGGGCGACCGGAGGGCTGACCCACCCCAAACCCCAGGGCCAGCCAGGGCGCCCCAGAAGAGATCAGCCGCCAACACCCCAAGGCCCCGGGAGATCGCACAGACCCAGCAGGTCCAGGGCTCAAAGGTAGAGACACCGGGGACAACCACCTCCAGGCAGAGGGGCCCGAGCCATGTCGGCCCCGCGGAGCCACAGAGCGACCCCAAGAGCAGTTGGAAGGGACACCACCAGTGCATGCACACAGCCTTGAGGTCCATGGTGCCATCCTACTTAAAAAGGTAGAGGGTTAATAAACTGAAATAAAGCAGAGAGAAGTCAGACCATACACACAGAAAAAATAATTACAATTTTATGAGGGAAATGGCATATGCTCACATAGAAGCAGAGGTTATAGATTAATATTTATAGATTTAATAAATGGAGACCATTTTTCTTTGAAGGAGTCCAATTGTTTTTTTCTAATAGCAGATATTCTCTCTAGTCAAATGTATTCTGTGAGGAGGTTCAGCCAATGGATGATGTTGAGGACTTTCTTATCTTTCCACTTAACTAAAATAGTTTTCTTGGTGATGGCGATAGCTGTAAGTGTGGGCTGGATATAAATATGTGGAAGTTTGTGTTAGATCACCAATTAGACAAACATTTGGGGAATGCAGAATCCCACAGTCCAAAATATTGGAGAGTTTCTGTGTGATTGTTACCCAGAATTCATAGACGGTGTACAAAGCCACAGAGCGTCAAAGTAAGTGTCCGTCATGTTTTGGGTTCATTACGTACATGTGTCTGAGCGAGAGAAGCTCATTTTATACACTTTATATTGTGTTATATGTGTTTGTGAAGCACCTTCAATTGAATCAATTGTAAGTTTGTGTTTTTAGTTATTTTAAATGTATTTTCACAGATCTGGGTCCAAAAAAAAGAGTCAAAACATTTAGTTAAGTCTTTTTCCCATTTTTGAGTTGGAAGGTGTATAGAGTGTGTCTTTGAGAGTAAACTCTACATTTTTAAGAGATTCTTTTTATTTCTTGGAGACACTTTCACAGTGTATTTAACAAATTCAGGTGGCTGTAGGTGCGTTGGCTGTAAAGTATTCTGAAGCGACAGAATTCTATTTGTAATCGTCTTCTTTACCTGTAGGTACTGAAGAAAATGTCCATTTGTTATTTCAAATGTTTGGAATAAGTTTATATTTGTCCTAAATGTGTTGTCATCCAGAAGGTGATGGAGGTGAGTGACTCCTCTTTCTGCCCATGTGATGAAATAAAGATCTATTTTATTGTTTGTAAAATCAGGGTTGTGCCAGATTGGGGAGAGTAAAGTGGGTTTTAATTGGGAGCCTGTGATTTCCAGTACTTTCCACCAAGCAGACAAGGTGGAAGTGATCATAGGGTTCTTGAAGCAGGAATGATGTTTAAGGGCGGAAGTGATAAAGGGATCTGGTTACAATCTAACTGTTCTAGTTCTAGCCAGGAGTTCTATTCTTCATGTGGATGTATCCATTTGGTGAGATATTGTATTTGGTTGGATAAATAATAATATATGAAGTTGGGAACCTCCAGTCCCCCTTCAGATTTATTCTTCTGGAGGGTAGTCAAACTGATTTTAGCCTTTTTATTCTTTGAGTAGAATTTACCGATAGCAGAGTCTAACGATTGGAACCACTTTGATGTGGGTTTAAATGGAATCATGGAGAAGAGATAGTTGATTTTTGGTAATATTTTCATTTTGACTGTTGCTATACGTCCCAAAAGGGAGATGGGGAGGTTGTTCCACATTTAGTCCCAGTATAAGTGATGAGTTAGTCGATAGTACCATGCTCACATTAAAAACTACGCTAGATATAGTTGCCCCCCTTAAGTTAAAAACTACTAAGGTTAGATTAACCTCCCCATGGTACAACGCTGACACTCGCTCCATTAAACAAACAACACCTAAATTAGAGACAATGGAGGCGATCCAACTTAGAAGATTCTCTCAATGCCTGGAAAAATAGCTTAATAAAGTATAATCCATCTTTGCGTACAGCCAAAACTAGATATTACTCATCCATAATAGAAGAAAACCAGAATAATCCTAGATTCCTGTTCAGTACTGTAGCCAGACTGACAAACAGACACACCTCCGTGGAACCAGTTATTCCATCCACGCTCCATTCTGATAATTTCCTGCAGTTCTTTAACAATAAAATATCAACTATTAGAGACAAAATAGACACATTTCTCCCAAATATTAGATCAGAAAAAGCAGTGGTTTCAAACCTAGGCCTTTTTATAAATCCCTCTGTAACACTAAATAATTTCACCACTGTAGACCAAACTGATGTCATATCTATTATCATGTCTTCCAAATCATCACCTGCCTCTTAGATCCAATTACAACTAAACTCTTTAAACAGATTCTGCCCCTAATTATTAACACTGTCCTAAATATAATTAACACTTCATTAATTACTGGATATGTGCCACAGTCATTTAAATATGCTGTTATTAAACCAATTCTGAAAAAGCCTACCCTAGATCCTGACATTCTAGCCAATTCTAGGCCTATATCCAATTTGCCCTTCCTGTCAAAGGTTTTAGAACGAGTAATAGTTAAACAGCTGTGCCAATTCCTGCAGGATAATAGTTTATTTGAACAGTTTCAGTCTGGCTTTCGTGCCCATCATAGCACTGAAACAGCGTTAGTTAAAGTTACTAATGACTTATTATTAGCCGCTGACATGGGATTAATATGGGTCCTGGTGTTATTAGACCTTAGTGCAGCCTTTGACACCATTGACCACAGTATCTTAGTGCACAGATTAGAATATGATATAGGTATTAGAGGAGCAGCCCTCTGCTGCTTTAAATCATATTTATCTAATCGCTACCAATTTGTTAACGTCAATCAACAATCATCGCAGTCCTCCAGAGTTAATTATGGCGTTCCTCAAGGGTCAGTCCTTGGGCCTATTTTGTTTACACTATATATGCTCCCTTTAGGTAACATCATTACAAATCATGGTATTAATTTTCATTGTTATGCAGATGACACACAGCTATATTTATCGATTAAACCTGATCAGACCAGACAAATAGATAAACTAAGTACATGTGTACGAGACATAAAAATTTGGATGAGTGCCAATTATCTTTTACTGAACCCTGAAAAAACTGAAGTCGTTATAATTGGTCCTAAAGATGCGAGAGACTCCCTACCTGACCAGATAGTTACTCTGGACAACTTAAGTGTAACACCCAGTGCCACAGTTAAAAATTTAGGAGTTTTATTTGATCCAGATCTTTCATTCAAAGGGTCAGGGGTCAGAGGTCAGGGCACATTAACCAAACATGTAGAACAGCCTTCTTTCACCTGTGTAACATTAGCCAAAATTAGGAATATTCTGTCTAAAACGACTGCAGAAAAATTAATTCATGCATTTGTTACATCACGATTAGATTATTGTAACTCCTTACTTGTAGCGTGTCCTAAATATTCCCTAAAAAGCTTCAACTGGTTCAAAATGCAGCAGCAAGATTATTAACAGGATCAAATAGAAGAGAACACATCACGCCTGTGCTCCAAACCCTGACCTCTGACCCCTAACCCTATCACCCCTGTGCTCCAAACCCTGACCCCTGACCCCTAACCCTATCACCCCTGTGCTCCAAACCCTTCATTGGCTACCAGTTGAGTCTAGAATTAAATTTAAAATCCTCCTCCTTACATATAAAACCATTAATGGTATGGGTTAGGGGTCAGAGGTCAGGGGTTAATGGTATGGGTCCCTCTTATCTTAAAGATGATCTGGTTCCGTACCAACCCAATAGAACCCTTCGTTCTCAGAATGCAGGTTTACTGAAAGTTCCTAGGGTTTCTAAAAGTACAGTAGGAGCTAGAGCCTTTAGTTACCATGGTTACTGTCTGATGGAATCATCTTCCCTTTAATATTAAAAACGCAGAAACAGTCTCTACATTTAAAATTAGGCTTAAAACATTCCTGTTTGATAAAGACTATGGTCAGGTTAGTTAAAAATGATGTGACTCATATATCATGTATACATGATGTATGAGTCACAGTTCAGTCTAGGCTGCCCTAGGAGTTAGAATGCTGGGGGAAGTACAGACACTGAGTTCTTTCTTCTCTTTCTCTCTCTCACACCTGTTTCTGTCATTTTTATAACATATCTTTCATACCAAGTCTGTTCATGACTAGTCACCTGGTGTCCCCTTTCCTCCCTCCCCCCCTGGGGGGAGTGGTGGCTCTCCTGACAGTGCCTGCACGGGAGCCATGGACGACAGGATCTGCAGTATCTCGCCTGTGCTGACCTGTGACCCCGGACCACCGCCCCTGCCTGTCTGGACCAGCCCCCCTTCCTGCATTTATACATGGACGTTCATCTATAGTCTGTCCGTCCATGGGAGTGGATCTGTCCTTCAATGTGGTTCTCATCAAGATTTCTTCTTTTTCCCACTGGGTTTGGAAGTTTTTTCTTGCCGAGAAGGAGGGTCTAAGGACAGGGGGAGGGTCTAAGGACAGGGGGAGGGTCTAAGGACAGGGGATGCCTGGGACTTTTCATGTATTTCTGTAGTTAATTATGTTTTTGTAAAGCCCTCTGAGACGACTTTGTTGTGATTTAGGGCTTTATAAATAAAATTGAATTGAATTCCAATGCCTCAGATCATCACAGACTTTGTCCAAAAATGGAGTGAAGTTCAGGTGAACTAATTCTGAGAGTTTGGAGGAAATATTTATGCCCAGATATCTGATATTGTCAGTAGGAAAATAATAATGTGAGTTTTGAACTGCGGGATTCCACGAGTTTCCTGTTAAAGGTAATATAATTGATTTTGACCAGTTGATGGAATAGTCTGAAAAATGCGAGAAGGTTGTGATGAGGTTAAATACTTCCTTTACTGAAGTTTTAGCTTCTTGTAGATAAAGTAAAATGTCATCTGCGTATAGGTTAATTTTATGTTCTGACTCTAGAGTGCAGATACCTTTGATATCTGTGTTCTGACGTACAGCTGCTGCTAATGGTTCGATAAAGATCACAAACAGTAAGGTAGAGAGTGGACATCCTTGTCTCGTCCCACTTTACAGACTGAAGTTTTGTGAAGTGATCCCATTAGTGGTGACTGTAGCCTTGGGTGAGTTGTACACAGTTGATACTCACTGGATAAACGATTCTCTGAAGCCAAATTTGTGGAGCACAGCAAAGAGAAAGGACCAATTTGTTAGGACCCAAGGGGGCGTGTTTGTTTTGTTTTGCTGTCTGTCATGTTTCTTCCACGTCTCACAGCTGATTGTCATCCAGGAGATGCGGCGCAGCTGCATCTGGTTGAGCTTCCTACTTAAGCTCACTCACTACCTGCATCCGACGCCAGATTATTACGACACCTCGGTGTAATGATCCAGCCCTTCGAGTTTCTTGTTGTTTCAAGTCCCCAATCCTCCCGTGTTAACTCCGGTTCTTCTTTTTGTTTCAGTTTCTCCCTGAGAGTCCCGAGCCTTCCGACTCCCGTTTCCAGCTGTTGCTGCGATTTTGAGTTTCGTTTTAGTTACGATCTCAGTCTCCGCCTCCAGTCTTTTGCTGTGAGTGATTTTTGTTCTCTCCTCCAGTCTTTTGCTGTGAGTGATTTTTGTTTTCTCCTCCAGTCTTTTGCTGTGAGTGAATTTTATTTTCTCCTCCAGTCTTTTGCTGAGAGTGACTTTTGGTTTACTACTTTTCTCCGCCTGTCCAAGGATTCAGTGCTGACACCTTTTTGTTCTGTTTTTACACCGGCATTAGCCGAGGACACCTCAGTTCTCCTTTTTCCCCCTTTCCCCCCAAATAAGGGAAAATAAAAGATCTGATCAAACTCCGTTCTGTCTCTAGAGTCTCGTTCTGCGTTTGGGTCCGACCCCCCACAGTCGGAGGGCTTGACAGAATAATCTGGCCAACAAAATGGACCCAGCAGAACGAGATGCTTTGCGTAAGGCAGTTCGCAACCAGGAGGAACTGGCATCCCAGCACGGGGATGCTCTAAATGTGCTGGCAGCTGGCATGACGGAGCTAGGAGAAGCCATGGCCGAGATGCGGGCTCAGCTTAGTGCCATTAACTTTCACCTTTCCCCCATGACACCCCCAGCTGCGACCGCAGCAACCTCATCTCCAGCCACCGCAGCCACTACACCCTCCCCAGTGCAGCCTCAGCTGGTTTACAGCTCCGCTCGGGAACCCCACATGCCTACTCCCACCAGATATAATGGAGACCTGGGCCTCTGCGGCCAGTTTCTTCATCAATGTTCCCTGGTTTTCAGCCAGCAGCCACTCAGCTACGCTACTAGCGAAGCTAAGACAGCCTTCATTATGAGCCTGCTTTCCGGACAGGCAGCCGCTTGGGCTCTGGCGGTCTCTTCCCAGCGTCCTGAGCTACGGACCAATTATGACCATCTGGTGAGTGAGATGCTCCTTGTTTTTGATCACCCAGTTAGGGGCAGAGAGGCTGAGGCCAAGTTAATGTCACTACGACAAGGGGGCACACCAGTGGCGCAGTATGCCATTACCTTCCGCATTGTGGCTGCAGAATGTGGGTGGGAGGACAAGGCTCTCCGTGCCATTTTTAGAAAAAGCCTTAGTCCAGAACTGAAGGATGAACTAACGGTACGTGACGATCCAGCAACCTTAGAAGAGCTAATCCGGTTAGCTATCACATTGGACAACCGGATGAGAGAGAGGAGACGAGAGAGAGGTGAACAGAGGGGACTCCGACCAGTGCTCCGTCCTTCGTCCTTGGGGTTTTATGTTCCAGATTCGTCCCCGGCAGGTGACACACTCAAGCACACACACGCTGCGCCCCGCAGTCTAGAACGTGAGCTACAAGAGGAGCCCATGCAGCTAAGCAGCACTCGACTGACCCGGGAGGAGCGACAGTGGAGGATGAGCCGTGGGTTATGCCTTTACTGCGGTGGAGAGGGGCACCTTCGGGCGCAGTGTCCAGGGTTATACCCGCCTTCAAGAGAACGCCGGTCCTCAGGTCTTCAGGCTGGCAGCACAACTTCATCGACTAGCACTGCATCACGTAGCCGCTTTCCAGGTACCCTAATTCTTTCACACACCTCAGTGTCTGTATCTGTGTTGGTAGACAGTGGGGCAGATGAGAGTTTTATTGATAGGGCACTAGTAAGGAGCCACAACATCCCCACCATAGCCATAGCAACACCCAAGGGAGTGTCAGCCATAGATGGCAGCAACATAGAGATGGTTACACATAAGACTGAGCCACTACGTTTTCGGGTGTCAGGAAACCACTTTGAGCTACTAGAGTTTTATGTGATCAGCTCTCCAACCACACAGGTGGTGGTGGGTTTGCCATGGCTTAAGATTCATAACCCTCACATCGACTGGAATACTTCCACAGTGAGAAGCTGGAGCAGCTTCTGTCATGCTAACTGTCTTCGGTCTGCTACACCAGGTGTGCTAGTTTCTCCCCAGGTACAGCTGGAGATTATGGATCTAAGCCATGTTCCCCAGGAGTATCATGACTTGGCAGAGGTTTTCAGCAAGGACCGAGCACGGTCTCTCCCGCCTCACCGGCCTTATGACTGTGCCATAGACCTGCTTCCAGACGTCCCTCTGCCCAGCAGACGACTCTACCACCTGAGCCAACCAGAGAAGGAGGCAATGGAGACATACATCTCAGAGTCATTGGAGGCTGGGTTGATCCGACCGTCCTCATCGCCTGTCGGGGCTGGGTTTTTCTTTGTGGCAAAGAAAGACAAGTCTCTGCGTCCATGTATAGATTACACGGGGTTAAACAACATCACCGTCAAGAATAAATACCCGCTGCCCCTGATGGATTCAGCTTTTGAACTCCTCCATGGCTGCAAGGTGTTCACTAAGCTGGACCTGCGAAGCGCCTACCACTTGGTCCGGATCAGAGATGGAGACGAATGGAAGACAGCTTTTAACACTCCCCTCGGACACTTCGAGTATCTGGTGATGCCTTTTGGCCTGACAAACGCCCCTGCTGTTTTTCAATCATTAGTGAATGACGTCCTCCGGGATTTTTTAAACCATTTTGTCTTTGTGTACATTGATGACATTTTGATCTTTTCCCGTTCTCTCACAGAGCATGTGGAGCATGTCAGACAGGTTCTGCAGCGTCTACGGGAGAATCGGTTGTTTGTCAAAGCGGAGAAATGTGACTTCCATAAGGAGCGCACCACCTTCCTGGGGTTCGTGCTAGAGAAGGGACGGCTGAGCCCTGACCCGGAAAAGGTACGGGCGGTAGTCGAGTGGCCAGTTCCAGAAACCCGCAAACAGCTCCAGAGGTTTCTGGGGTTTGCAAATTTCTATCGCCGATTCATCCGGAACTTCAGTAAGGTGGCAACTCCTCTCACTCAGCTTACTTCCACGAAGGTTCCATTCACCTGGTCACAATCTGCTCAGTCTGCTTTTTCTAGGCTGAAAACACTGTTCACCAATGCTCCTGTACTTATTCACCCAGATCCCGAACTACAGTTTGTGGTGGAGGTTGATGCCTCAGATTCAGGGGTAGGGGCTGTTCTCTCCCAACGCCTTCCTGCAGATGGAAAACTGCACCCGTGCGCATTCCTCTCCCGGCGTCTCAGCCCAGCCGAGCAGAATTATGGTGTTGGAGACCGAGAGTTGCTGGCAGTCGTTCTGGCTCTCCAAGAATGGCGGCACTGGCTGGAGGGGTCCAAACATCCATTCATCGTGTGGACGGACCATAAAAACCTAGCCTACCTCCGGACTGCTCGAAGGCTTAATGCCAGACAGGCCCGCTGGGCGCTGTTCCTGGGACGCTTCAAGTTTACCCTCACCTACCGTCCGGGTTCCCGGAACCAGAAGCCAGACGCTCTCTCCCGTCAGTTCCAGGTTGAGGGGGAGGTCTCAGACAGGGGATTGGACGGCATCATTCCCTCTTCCTGCGTGGTTGGAGCCATAAGGTGGCAGGTCGAGCAGGAGGTGCTGGACGCTCAGCAGGAAGGTCCCATCCCTGATGGATGTCCTCCTGGCTGCCTCTTTGTTCCAGAGTCCAAAAGGCCATCTGTGTTGCAGTGGGGACATGCCTCCAGGATCGCATGTCATCCTGGTTCAAGACGCACTACCTCGTTGATTAGACGACGTTTCTGGTGGCCCTCTATGAACACAGATATTTGTGACTTTGTCACTGCCTGCTCCATTTGTGCCCGCAATAAAGCCTCCCACCAACCCCCAGCAGGTTTGCTGCATCCCCTGAGCATCCCGCGACGACCATGGGCCTGTATCGCTGTGGACTTCGTTACCGGTCTTCCCCCGTCAGAGGGCAATTCCACCATTCTGACTATTGTCGACCGGTTCTCCAAAGCCATCCACCTGGTGGCCCTCCCCAAGTTGCCTTCGGCGTCTGAGACAGCGGACCTGTTGGTGCAGCATGTCATTCGCCTGCACGGCATCCCGCAGGATATTGTCTCGGACCGTGGACCACAGTTCACGTCTCGGGTTTGGCGGTCTTTTTGCCAGACACTGGGGTCATCATGCAGTCTGACCTCTGGGTACCATCCCCAATCAAACGGCCAGGCTGAGCGTGCCAATCAGGATCTGGAGGCCTCCCTGCGCTGTGTGGCCTGCAACATGCCCTCGTCCTGGTCCACACACCTGCCATGGGTTGAGTATGCCCACAATTCGCTGGTAAGCTCGGCTACTGGTTTGTCACCCTTCATGGTGACTCATGGGTTCCAGCCTCCCCTGTTTCCCAGTCAAGAGGTGGAAGTGGCAGTTCCGTCCGTCCAGGCCCAGTTTCGCAGGGCGAGACGGGTGTGGAGGGAGGCACGGCTCGCTCTGACCCGGACTTCCGCTCGGAATCGACGCCTGGCAGACCGACACCGTCGTCCAGCACCAGATTATCAAGTGGGACAGCAGGTGTGGGTGTCGGCCCGAGACCTTCCGCTTCAGGTGGAGTCCCGTAAACTGGCTCCCCGATTTATTGGCCCATATCCCATTGAACGGATCATCAATCCTAGTGCCATCCGACTGACCCTGCCGGCTGCCCTCAAGGTTCATCCTGTATTCCATGTCTCCCTTTTAAAACCAGTGGTAGACAGCCCACATCATCCCCCAGCCGACCCCCCTCCTCCTCCTCGGGTGATTGACGGCTCCCCGGCTTACACGGTGGCTGGTATTCTGGACGTCCGCAGGCGGGGCAGGGGATTCCAGTACCTCGTCGATTGGGAGGGATATGGTCCTGAGGAACGCTCTTGGGTTTCACGGTCACTGATCCTCGACCCAGGGTTACTCAGGGACTTTTACGCACAGTACCCCAACAAGCCAGGTAGGCCGCCAGGTGGCGTCCATTAGGGGGGGGGTACTGTTAGGACCCAAGGGGGCGTGTTTGTTTTGTTTTGCTGTCTGTCATGTTTCTTCCACGTCTCACAGCTGATTGTCATCCAGGAGATGCGGCGCAGCTGCATCTGGTTGAGCTTCCTACTTAAGCTCACTCACTACCTGCATCCGACGCCAGATTATTACGACACCTCGGTGTAATGATCCAGCCCTTCGAGTTTCTTGTTGTTTCAAGTCCCCAATCCTCCCGTGTTAACTCCGGTTCTTCTTTTTGTTTCAGTTTCTCCCTGAGAGTCCCGAGCCTTCCGACTCCCGTTTCCAGCTGTTGCTGCGATTTTGAGTTTCGTTTTAGTTACGATCTCAGTCTCCGCCTCCAGTCTTTTGCTGTGAGTGATTTTTGTTCTCTCCTCCAGTCTTTTGCTGTGAGTGATTTTTGTTTTCTCCTCCAGTCTTTTGCTGTGAGTGAATTTTATTTTCTCCTCCAGTCTTTTGCTGAGAGTGACTTTTGGTTTACTACTTTTCTCCGCCTGTCCAAGGATTCAGTGCTGACACCTTTTTGTTCTGTTTTTACACCGGCATTAGCCGAGGACACCTCAGTTCTCCTTTTTCCCCCTTTCCCCCCAAATAAGGGAAAATAAAAGATCTGATCAAACTCCGTTCTGTCTCTAGAGTCTCGTTCTGCGTTTGGGTCCGACCCCCCACAGTCGGAGGGCTTGACACAATTAACTTTGTCAAAGACTTTTTCTGCGTCCAGTGACATAACAATAGCTTCTTTGTTGTGGTGTTGCATCAAAGAGATGAGATTTAGAAGTCTTCTGATATTGTTGGTGGAGTGTCGGCCTTTTATAAATCCTGTTTGATCGCTGTGGATTATTGACGGGATGATTTCCTCCAGCCTACAGGTGAGAGCTTTTGAGATAATTTTGATGTCTGTGTTGATTAGTGACAGAGGTCGATAGCTAGAGGGAAGCATAGGATCTTTGTCTGGTTTCAATAATAATTTAATTGCAGCTGTATTCATGTGTGGACTGATATAACCATTATTTTTAATCTCTGTCACTGTCCTGAAGAAAAGGGGTGCTAACATGTTTAAGAAATTCAGCAGGGAAACCATGTGGGCCATGTGGGCCAGGTGCCTTACCTGCTGTCATACTGTCTAATGCACATTGCAGTTCTTTCATAGTCAATGGAGCATCTAATATGTCTCTGTCATTTGACGTTAGTTTGAGCATGTTTAAATTGTTGAGAAAATGATGAATATCTTCCATGTTTGGGTTAGCTGCTGCTGAGTATAAACTCTGGTAATAATTATAGAAGGTTTGGTTGATTTCCTGAGGTGACTGAGTATATTTTCCTGAATTGCTGTTATGGAGGATTTTTCTTTATTGCACTGGAGTTGGTTCGCCAGACATTTTCCTGATTTATTATTGTGTTCGACATCATTCTATCTTAGTTGTTGTAATAAAAACTCTGTTTTCTTGGATAGGATATTATCGAGGTTTAGTTTTGCATTTTGTAGTTCGGACCATAATTGATTACTTGGGTTTATTGTATAATTCTCTGTAAGTTGTTTAATTTTTTCTTCGTCTTTCTCTGTTTGTAGATCTTTCTTTTTCTTGTATGAGGAGTACGATCTTATTTTACCTCTGATTACAGCCTTTCCAGTTTCCCAAAGTAAAGATGGAGATAAGTCATGAGAGTCATTATTTTTTAAAAAGTCTGCCCACTCATTCCTTATTACTTGATCAAATTCTAGGTCTTTGAGTAGAGAAATGTTGAGGCGCCAGGTCTGAGGTTTAGGGATGGAATCTGTTTGCAGGCTGACAGATATTGGTGCATGGTCGCTGATAACAATTGGGTGGTAACTTTATGTGTGATAGTTATTTAAGAGAAAAAAGTCAATTCTTGAAAATGTTTTGTGTACAAATAGTCGCTCTTTGTTGTGTTTTTGAGTCTCCAGACGTCGTCTAGTCCAAAATCTTTCATATAATCCTGTATGACTTGAACTGATTGTGATTGTTTTACATGTATTGGACGATTAGATCGATCTACTGAAGGGTTTAAAACGATGTTAAAGTCGCCACCGATAATAGTTGTTGAGTTAGCAGATAAGTCTAAGTGAGAGAAAACAGTGTGATAGAAGGATGGATGGTTGTTATTTGGAGGATAGAGGTTTGTAATAGAATATAATTAATGAAAGATTGTTTCCTGGATAATAATATATCTGCCTTCTGATTCTGTTACTGTACTGTTTAAAGTGAATGGTACTCTCTTATGGACCAGAATGGAGACCCCTCTTTGTCTGTTATTATAACAAGATGAAAAGATAATACTATAATTCCAGTCTGATAAACATTTTTCTTCCGACTGTAGTAAATGTGTTCCATGGAGGAGCAAAATATCTGCTTTTAAATTAGACACATAGTCCTTGATTTTAACTCTTTTTGTTTGTGAGCGCATGCCATGAACATTTCAGGCTACGATATTAAACTTGGACATAGAGAGAAAAGATGTTGTGTCACTAAGTATGTAGCAATATAATATAACATGTGTCTGTTCCTGTCTGTGAACTGTGAGTGTTGGACAGACATGTATACAGCAGGTTAGGATCTATATATACATTATATAATAACACATCATTATCTGAAAAACTATCAACAAACACAATATGAAACATACAAGCACAATAAACATGGGGGGTATATAGAGTGTGAGTGAGAGTGTGTGAGAGGGGGAGAGGGCTAAAGGGAGACACATAGAGAGGGAGAGAGAAAAAAGGAGGAGGGGCTTCTTCAGTAGGGACTATAGGTTAGGACAGTGACATTTACACCTGTGAGATTTTTTTTATTACATTTTGTAGCATAAATGATTAAGTGATATTAGGGCTGGGCGATTTTGTCTTTTAAAAAAATCTCCGATTTTTTTTCCAAAAAACTTGATTCACGATACGATTTTGTCCCACGTGGGCTAAATGAAAATGAAAACACTAGAAACGTGGTTTCTTTCGTCTTCTTTTTTAATTAAATAACATGTAAAACAAAAATACTTCTACAAATAAGTGTAAATAATAAATCATTTGTGCAAAAGGTGCAACTGTAACCTGAGACTTTACCTACATGAACTGTAGTAAGTCCAGACATATCCAACACTGTTACAGGAAAAACTGTGCAAAAAAAATAGTGTAAAAGATACATTTTGTTGGAAAAAAGAAAGCTTAAAATATTTTAACAACTAAAACAATATACATTAATACTCATATTATATGAAAAACATTGTAAAAAACGTAGTAGTGCAAAAGTAAGATAAAAATAAAACTAGTAACATTTTTACTTTGTAAGGACAAAATAAAACTAAACCTTATTATCAATCAAACTACTTCAATAAACCTGAACATGTTACCAATATTTTGGATATATGATGTTATTGTGTCTGTTATCGCTCCACATCGTGCTCCATGCAGAGTCCTGCACGGGTTCGAAACGGGTTAAAAATGTTGTGCTGTGTAGGATACGGGTTTGGTTCGGATATCGGGTTCATTTATAGCGGGTCGTTCGGGTGCGGATTTTTTATTTTTTTTTGTCGGAAAACGGGTCGGAGTTTAAACATGACGGGTACGGGCGGTTGTGGTATGTCAAAATCAGAACCGTGCAGGACTCTGGCTCCATGTTTATCATAAGTTGTGCCGCGAGAAAAGCTTTCAGTCAGTGTTTGTTGAACATTTTGAAGAAGTACTGGCAGCGCTAGTCTCTGCTTTCACTTCAGATGTGCAACTACGGAAAGCAGCCTGGTTCATGGTTTTCTTTTTGCGAGGAAAAAAAGTGCGTGTGGAGGGGAATCGGATTGCACGATTTTCCTACAATATGAATCGATTTTGTCATAAAACTCGATTTTAAATCTAAATCGATTTTTTGCCCAGCTCTAAGTGATACACTAATCGTTTAAGCCATTTTTTTTAGACGAGCCAGGGGGTAGTGGAGGGTTCCCAAAATAGTTGTCCATCTATGTATAGTTTGTCCACAACCAGTGCAGTCCATTTACCTTTCTGTCTGTGTTCCTTTATGATGGGGTATAGAACTTGGCTCCTCTCATTTATTTCTCTGGGAAACTGGTCGTTCATCCCGAACATCGTACCTTTCAACTCCCGTCCTTTGCTTCTAATGAACCCTTTCTGTTGGAAGTGCTTGACCTTAGCAATGATGGGACGGTGTCGCTTATTAACAGTTTCATTAACAGGATTTGAAGCGCTGACACCATGAAGTTTTTAACAAGAGTCTCTGGGTTGTCCGGTGTGGACTCAGGGATACCAGAGAAGATCAGGTTGTCCCGCAGGCTCCTGGACTGGACGTCCAGGACGGTGTCCCTCAGGGTTGATGTGGGTGATGTTTTAGAGGCGAAGGAAGGGTGTGAGGGTGGTGTTGAATATGACAAAAAGGTTATGAGTGTGGAGACGTAGGGGTGTCAATGGAGACACATGTGGTGGACTGGGTGAGAGATGGACTGGGTGAGAGGTGGACTGGGTGAGGGGTGGACTGGGTGAGAGGTGGACTGGGTGAGAGATGGACTGGGTGAGAGGTGGACTGGGTGAGGGGTGGACTGGGTGAGAGGTGGACTGGGTGAGAGATGGACTGGGTGAGAGGTGGACTGGGTGAGGGGTGGACTGGGTGAGAGATGGACTGGGTGAGACGTGGACTGGGTGAGAGGTGGACTGGGTGAGGGGTGGACTGGGTGAGGGGTGGACTGGGTGAGAGGTGGACTGGGTGAGGGGTGGACTGGGTGAGAGGTGGACTGGGTGAGAGGTGGACTGGGTGAGAGGTGGACTGGGTGAGAGGTGGACTGGGTGAGAGGTGGACTGTTGTGAACTGTTCCAGGGGTCATTAAAGTCCATTTTCAGAGGAAATCCAGTGACGTCACAATTTAAACGTCCGTCAGTCGCACGTTCACAAGCGCTCACTGTAAAATACGTCTGAAAGTATTAACCCTTAATTGTTTTAATTAATTAATTTATTAATTAATAATTTTTATTTTTAAAAATATAATTTAGGTTATTTTTTATATATTTTTATATTATTTATTTATTGATTTTTAAAATAGATTTTTAGTGTTTATTTTGTCATAATTTTATTTAAAATAAAAATAGAAGAAGTGTGTTAAATGTAAAACACACAGTAGTAGTGCGTCTGGACTGGTGTTGACATACATTGGTCTAAACACAGTTACCGTGGTAACAGTGGTTTGGATCAACAACAACTAAACTGACGTTTGCCAGACGTTCACTTACATCCTGTAAATATGAGCCACACCTAATGTCTTCTTTTTTGTTTTTTTCATGTTTTATTTAGATTTTTGATTGACTGATGATAACTTTTTTTAATTTGGTGTGAACATTATATTGGTCACACTCTGGCTTCCTCTTCCAAGGCTTATCCGTTGAATCGTTCGTCTGCGGTCGGCGGCCATTTTTATGCCAAAAACGGCCATTTTCGACACTTTGGTGCATTTTTCTCAAAAACTGTCTGATAACTTTTTTTGTTATTTATACAAATGATTCAGTATTATGACCTGCTTCTGCGGTGCCAACGGCATCTTCATTGAATCGCTCCTTCCTAGGGTTCAGTCGGCGACCGACGGTGGAACTTTTTACTTTCCTAATGCTTTACAATGAGACAATATTTAATCCATTTAGGGGTCGAAAACTTTGCTTATTGTGGCCAATAGAGCTCAGGAATATGTTGGACAGTAGTGGGAAATCATGTATGGTCACAACATGTGAAAGGCCCAACATTGCGACAGCGTTTTACCCCTTTGAGGACCCTACCTGTACAAGGGGCCTCTCATTGCATATCATGACGTTCAGCCAACACAGCTAGAAATGCTACTGAAGAATGTGTTGCATGATGACAGATGTTCTTTCACCAGGTGTCAGCTGTGCTCTCAGCACAACAGCACGGCCACCTGGTGAATGGTGAGGGTATTGCTGACCTCTGACCTCCAGTCTGTGTGTAAGAAAGTTCTAGAACGTCATCAGTTTGTGTCTTGGTAAGAACAATGGTGTCCCATACAACGTATCAGACAGTGTATAGCTCTACTTGGACATCCCCAAACATGTCCATGTGGTGTGTCAGGACAGACAGACACCAAAACAACTGAAATACCATGTGCTGTAATGGGCCATAATACAGGATGTGAGTGTGTTCATTGATCATGCACATAAACAATCATAGTTATTTGCAGTGCACTAGCCACACCTGAATTCTGAATGCCCAAAACAAACATGCAAGTGGTTTCCAGGTCCCCCATCCAAGTGTCATGTGACTTTTTATATTGGTAGATCTATTCATGCTTGTTTCTGTTTGTATTTATTCGGTATGACATGTATCAAAAATATGAATAAAGTGAATCTCATACTAGTCTTTATTATATCTGTTTTATACACGATATGGCAACCAGTGTTATTTCTAAACCACACAGCACAAGCGTAACAAGCCATAAAAATGGGAAAAGATCCCCATGGTCCTAAAGAGCCACAGACAGCGTATGATCCAATCCTTTGCCGGTAACTCCTTGGCGCTCTGGTTATAACCTGTCTTTCATACCAAGTCTGTTCATGTCTAGTCACCTGGTGCCCCCCCCTCCCCCCTCTTGGGGGAGTAGCAGCTCTTTCAGCGGTGTCCGCATAGGGACCCATGGATGACAGGATCTGCGGTGACTCGCCTGTGCTGACCTGTGACCCCAGACCCCCTCCCTCACCTGTCTGGTGTCTGGACCTGCCCCCCTCCTCCTTCATTTATAAATGGACGTTCATCACTAGTCTGTCCGTCCATGGGAGTGGATC
The DNA here is from genome assembly GCA_020466265.1 of Siphamia tubifer. Taxonomy (NCBI): domain Eukaryota; kingdom Metazoa; phylum Chordata; class Actinopteri; order Kurtiformes; family Apogonidae; genus Siphamia; species Siphamia tubifer. The sequence goes on from JAIVEL010000024.1 coordinate 3,125,654, forward strand.
TGTCCTTCAGTGTGGTTCTCCTCAACATTTCTTCATTTTCCCACTGGGTTTGGAAGTTTTTACTGCCGAGAAGGAGGAGCTAAGGATAGGAGGAGGAGCTAAGGACAGGGGGAGGAGCTAAAGACAGGGGGTCTTTTCATATACCTCTGTAGTTCACTGTGTTTCTGTAAAACCCTGTGAGATGACTTTGTTGTGACTTGGGGCTTTCTAAATAAAATGTAAATAAATGTTCTTACATTTTTTTGGTCTATTTGTGGCTAACAACCTCAGGTTCTGGTTAAAAACTGTTTGAGTGACGAAGCGCTGTTTCTTCTTCTTTAGGTTTACATAAAGCAAACAAACAGCCGGCGCCGTACCTGGTCCACGGCGCCAAAATAATCAACGGAGCGTTCAGGGCCTGGACGAAAAAACAGGTAATGATGCGTTCAAGGTGGTTTTCAGATGTTTATTAATTTATTTGTTTTTAATTTTTTAAATGCAAAAAATAAATGAATAAAAAATATCAAATGTAATTAAAAATGTAAATAAACAATTTAAAAATAGATACATAATTTAGTTCTGTCAAAATGAACACAAAATAATTCATTATCATTAATCTGATTAAACATTTGAACTCAAGTATTGAATTGTTTATAGTTAATAGTTGTTTGTTTACAGTTGTTTGGATGAATGTGTTTGTTTTTCATTTTTTCTCAGTTAAATCTGAACAGAACGAAGGTTATAAGTTATTTTGTTAATGAATGGATGAATGTTTTTTTTTTCAATGAATGGATGAATGTTTTTTTGTTAATGAATGGATGAATGTTAGATTTTTCTTAATGAATGAATGAATGTTTGTTCTTTGTTAATGAATGGATGAATGTTTGTTTTTCGTTATTGAATGGATGAATGTTTGTTGTTCGTTAATAAATGGATGAATCTTTTATTTTTTAATGAATGAATTAATGTTTGCTCTTTGTTAATGAATGAATGTTTGTTATTTTTTAATGAATGGATGAATGTGTTTTTGTTAATGAATGGATGAATGTTTTATTTTTTTGTTAATGAATGGATGAATTTTTTATTATTTATTAATGAATGGATGAATGTTTTATTTTTTGTTAATGAATGGATGAATGTTTGTTCTTTGTTAATGAATGGATGAATGTTTGATTTTTTTAATGAATGAATGAATGTTTGCTCTTTGTTAATGAATGGATGAATGTTTGTTTTTCGTTATTGAATGGATGAATGTTTGTTTTTCGTTAATGAATGGATGAATGTTTGTTATTTTTTAATGAATGGATGAATGTTTGCTCTTTGTTAATGAATGGATGAATGTTTGTTTTTCGTTACTGAATGGATGAATGTTTGTTTTTCGTTAATGAATGGATGAATGTTTGTTATTTTTTAATGAATGGATGAATGTTTTTTGTTAATGAATGGATGAATGTTTTATTTTTTTGTTAATGAATGGATGAATGTTTGTTCTTTGTGAATGAATGGATGAATGTTTGTTTTTCGTTATTGAATGGATAAATGTTTGTTTTTCATTAATAAACTGATGAATGTTTTATTTTTTTAATGAATGAATGAATGTTTGTTTTTGTTAATGAAAGGATGAATGTTTGTTTTTCGTTATTGAATGGATGAATGTTTGTTTTTCGGTAATAAATGGATGAATGTTTTATTTTTTTAATGAATGAATGAATGTTTGTTTTTGTTAATGAATGGATTAATGTTTTATTTTTTGTTAATGAATGGATGAATGTTTTATTTTTTGTTAATGAAAGGATGAATGTTTGTTCTTTGTGAATGAATGGATGAATGTTTGTTTTTCGTTATTGAATGGATGAATCTTTTATTTTTTTAATGAATGAATGAATGTTTGTTTTTCGTTAATAAATGGATGAATGTTTGTTTTTCATTATTGAAAGGATGAATGTTTGTTTTTCGTTATTGAATGGATGAATGTTTGTTTTTCGTTATTGAATGGATGAATGTTTGTTTTTCATTATTGAATGGATGAATGTTTGTTTTTCGTTAATAAATGGATGAATCTTTTATTTTTTTAATGAATGAATGAATGTTTGTTCTTTGTTAATGAATGGATGAATGTTTGTTCTTTGTTAATGAATGGATGAATGTTTGATTTTTTTAATGAATGAATGAATGTTTGCTATTTGTTAATGAATGGATGAATGTTTGTTTTTCGTTATTGAATGGATGAATGTTTGTTTTTTGTTAATGAATGGATGAATGTTTGTTATTTTTTAATGAATGGATGAATGTTTTTTGTTAATGAATGGATGAATGTTTTATTTTTTTGTTAATGAATGGATGAATGTTTTATTTTTTGTTAATGAAAGGATGAATGTTTGTTCTTTGTGAATAAATGGATGAATGTTTGTTCTTCGTGAATGAATGGATGAATGTTTGTTTTTCGTTAATAAATGGATGAATGTTTTATTTTTTTAATGAATGAATGAATGTTTGTTTTTGTTAATGAATGGATGAATGTTTTATTTTTTGTTAATGAATGGATGAATGTTTGTTCTTTGTTAATGAATGGATGAATGTTTGATTTTTTTAATGAATGAATGAATGTTTGCTCTTTGTTAATGAATGGATGAATGTTTGTTTTTCGTTATTGAATGGATGAATGTTTGTTTTTCGTTAATGAATGGATGAATGTTTGTTATTTTTTAATGAATGGATGAATGTTTGCTCTTTGTTAATGAATGGATGAATGTTTGTTTTTCGTTACTGAATGGATGAATGTTTGTTTTTCGTTAATGAATGGATGAATGTTTGTTATTTTTTAATGAATGGATGAATGTTTTTTTGTTAATGAATGGATGAATGTTTTATTTTTTTGTTAATGAATGGATTAATGTTTTATTTTTTGTTATTGAATGGATGAATGTTTGTTTTTCGTTAATGAATGGATGAATGTTTGTTATTTTTTAATGAATGGATGAATGTTTGTTTTTCATTATTGAATGGATAAATGTTTGTTTTTCATTAATAAACTGATGAATGTTTTATTTTTTTAATGAATGAATGAATGTTTGTTTTTGTTAATGAAAGGATGAATGTTTGTTTTTCGTTATTGAATGGATGAATGTTTTTTTTTCGGTAATAAATGGATGAATGTTTTATTTTTTTAATGAATGAATGAATGTTTGTTTTTGTTAATGAATGGATTAATGTTTTATTTTTTGTTAATGAATGGATGAATGTTTTATTTTTTGTTAATGAAAGGATGAATGTTTGTTCTTTGTGAATGAATGGATGAATGTTTGTTTTTCGTTATTGAATGGATGAATCTTTTATTTTTTTAATGAATGAATGAATGTTTGTTTTTCGTTATTGAATGGATGAATGTTTGTTTTTCATTATTGAAAGGATGAATGTTTGTTTTTCGTTATTGAATGGATAAATGTTTGTTTTTCGTTATTGAATGGATGAATGTTTGTTTTTCATTATTGAATGGATGAATGTTTGTTTTTCGTTAATAAATGGATGAATCTTTTATTTTTTTAATGAATGAATGAATGTTTGTTCTTTGTTAATGAATGGATGAATGTTTGTTCTTTGTTAATGAATGGATGAATGTTTGATTTTTTTAATGAATGAATGAATGTTTGCTATTTGTTAATGAATGGATGAATGTTTGTTTTTCGTTATTGAATGGATGAATGTTTGTTTTTTGTTAATGAATGGATGAATGTTTGTTATTTTTTAATGAATGGATGAATGTTTTTTGTTAATGAATGGATGAATGTTTTATTTTTTTGTTAATGAATGGATTAATGTTTTATTTTTTGTTAATGAAAGGATGAATGTTTGTTCTTTGTGAATAAATGGATGAATGTTTGTTCTTCGTGAATGAATGGATGAATGTTTGTTTTTCGTTAATAAATGGATGAATGTTTTATTTTTTTAATGAATGAATGAATGTTTGTTTTTGTTAATGAAAGGATGAATGTTTGTTTTTCGTTATTGAATGGATGAATGTTTGTTTTTCGGTAATAAATGGATGAATGTTTTATTTTTTTAATGAATGAATGAATGTTTGTTTTTGTTAATGAATGGATGAATGTTTGTTTTTCTTTATTGAATGGATGAATGTTTTTTTTTCGTTAATGAATGGATGAATGTTTGTTATTTTTTTAATGAATGGATGAATGTTTTTTTGTTAATGAATGGATGAATGTTTTATTTTTTGTTAATGAATGGATAAATGTTTTATTTTTTGTTAATGAATGGATTAATGTTTTATTTTTTGTTAATGAATGGATAAATGTTTTATTTTTTGTTAATGAATGGATTAATGTTTTATTTTTCGTTAATGAATGGCTGAATGTTTTATTTTTCGTTAATGAAAGGATGAATGTTTGTTCTTTGTGAATGAATGGATGAATGTTTGTTTTTCGTTATTGAATGGATGAATGTTTGTTTTTTGTTATTTAATGGATGAATGTTTGTTTTTCGTTAATAAATGGATGAATGTTTGTTTTGTGTTAATGAAAGGATGAATGTTTATTTTTTAATGACTGGATGAATGTTTTATTTTTTTGTTAATGAAAGGATGGATGTTTGTTCTTTGTGAATGAATGGATGAATGTTTGTTTTTCATTATTGAATGGATGAATGTTTGCTCTTTGTTAATGAATGGATGAATGTTTGTTTTTCGTTATTGAATGGATGAATGTTTGTTTTTCGTTATTGAATGGATGAATGTTTGTTTTTCGTTATTGAATGGATGAATGTTTGTTTTTCGTTAATGAATGGATGAATGTTTGTTATTTTTAATGAATGGATGAATGTGTTTTTGTCAATGACTGGATGAGTGTTTTATTTTTGTTAATGAATGGATTGTTTTATTTTTTGTTAATGAATGGATGAATGTTTTATTTTTTGTTAATGAAAGGATGAATGTTTGTTCTTTGTGAATGAATGGATGAATGTTTGTTTTTTGTTATTTAATGGATGAATGTTTGTTTTTTGTTAATAAATGGATGAATGTTTTATTTTTTTAATGAATGAATGAATGTTTGTTTTTTGTTAATGAATAGATGAATGTTTGTTTTTCGTTATTGAATGGATTAATGTTTGTTTTTCGTTAATAGATGGATGAAACTTTTATTTTTTTAATGAATGAATTAGTGTTTGCTCTTTGTTAATGAATGGATGAATGTTTTTTTTTTCGTTATTGAATGGATGAATGTTTGTTATTTTTTAATGAATGGATGAATGTTTTATTTTTTGTTAATGAATGGATGAATGTTTTATTTTTTGTTAATGAATGGATGAATGTTTTATTTTTGTTAATGAAAGGATGAATGTTTGTTCTTTGTTATTGAATGGATGAATTTTTGTTTTTCATTAATAAATGGATGAATGTTTTATTTTTTTAATGAATCAATGAATGTTTGTTTTTTGTTAATGAATGGATGAATGTTTTATTTTTTTAATGAATGAATGAATGTTTTTTTTGTTAATGAAAGGATCAATGTTTATTCTTTGTTATTGAATGGATTAATGTTTGTTTTTCGTTATTGAATGGGTGAATGTTTGTTTTTCGTTAATAAATGGATGAATGTTTGTTTTGTGTTAATGAAAGGATGAATGTTTGTTATTTTTTAATGAATGGATGAATGTTTTATTTTTTGTTAATGAAAGGATGGATGTTTGTTCTTTGTGAATGAATGGATGAATGTTTGTTTTTCATTATTGAATGGATGAATGTTTGTTTTTTGTTATTTAATGGATGAATGTTTGTTTTTCATTAATACATGGATGAATGTTTTATTTTTTTAATGAATGAATGAATGTTTGTTTTTGTTAATGAATGGATGAATGTTTGATTTTTTAAATGAATGAATGAATCTTTGCTCTTTGTTAATGAATGGATGAATGTTTGTTTTTCGTTATTGAATGGATGAATATTTGTTATTTTTTAATGAATGGATGAATGTTTTATATTTTTGTTAATGAATGGATGAATGTTTTATTTTTTAATGAAAGGATGAATGTTTGTTCTTTGTTATTGAATGGATGAATGTTTGTTTTTCATTAATAAATGGATGAATGTTTTATTTTTTTAATGAATGAATGAATGTTTGTTTTTTGTTAATGAATGGATGAATGCTTTATTTTTTAATGAATGAATTGTTTTTTGTTTATGAATGGATTAATGTTTTATTTTTTAATGAATGAATGAATGTTTGTTTTTTGTTAATGAATGGATGAATGTTTTATTTTTAATGAATGAATGAATGTTTGTTTTTCGTTATTGAATGGGTGAATGTTTGTTTTTCATTAATAAATGGATGAATGTTTTATTTTTTTTTAATGAAAGGATGAATGTTTGTTCTTTGTTATTGAATGGATGAATGTTTGTTTTTCATTAATAAATGGATGAATGTTTTATTTTTTTAATGAATGAAGGAATGTTTGTTTTTTGTTAATGAATGGATGAATGTTTTATTTTTTTAATGAATGAATGAATGTTTTTTTTGTTAATGAAAGGATCAATGTTTATTCTTTGTTATTGAATGGATTAATGTTTGTTTTTCATTATTGAATGGGTGAATGTTTGTTTTTCGTTAATAAATGGATGAATGTTTGTTTTGTGTTAATGAAAGGATGAATGTTTGTTATTTTTTAATGACTGGATGAATGTTTTATTTTTTTGTTAATGAAAGGATGGATGTTTGTTCTTTGTGAATGAATGGATGAATGTTTGTTTTTCATTATTGAATGGATGAATGTTTGCTCTTTGTTAATGAATGGATGAATGTTTATTTTTAATGAATGGATGAATGTGTTTTTGTCAATGAATGGATGAGTGTTTTATTTTTGTTAATGAATGGATTAATGTTTTATTTTTTGTTAATGAATGGATGAATGTTTGTTCTTTGTGAATGAACGGATGAATGTTTGTTTTTCGTTATTGAATGGATGAATGTTTGTTTTTTGTTATTTAATGGATGAATGTTTGTTTTTTGTTAATAAATGGATGAATGTTTTATTTTTTTAATGAATGAATGAATGTTTGTTTTTGTTAATGAATAGATGAATGTTTGTTTTTCGTTATTGAATGGATTAATGTTTGTTTTTCGTCAATAAATGGATGAATGTTTTATTTTTTTGTTAATGAATGGTTGAATGTTTGATTTTTTAAATGAATGAATGAATCTTTGCTCTTTGTTAATGAATGGATGAATGTTTGTTTTTCGTTATTGAATGGATGAATATTTGTTATTTTTTAATGAATGGATGAATGTTTGTTTTTTGTTAATAAATGGATGAATGTTTGATTTTTTAAATGAATGAATGAATCTTTGCTCTTTGTTAATGAATGGATGAATGTTTGTTTTTCGTTATTGAATGGATGAATATTTGTTATTTTTTAATGAATGGATGAATGTTTTTTGTTAATGAATGGATGAATGTTTTATTTTTTGTTAATGAATGGATGAATGTTTTATTTTTTAATGAAAGGATGAATGTTTGTTCTTTGTTATTGAATGGATGAATGTTTGTTTTTCATTAATAAATGGATGAATGTTTTATTTTTTTAATGAATGAATGAACGTTTGTTTTTTGTTAATGAATGGATGGATGTTTTATTTTTTAATGAATGAATGAATGTTTGTTTTTTGTTAATGAATGGATGAATGTTTTATTTTTTAATGAATGAATGAATGTTTGTTTTTTGTTAATGAATGGATTAATGTTTTATTTTTTAATGAATGAATGAATGTTTTTTTGTTAATGAATGGATGAATGTTTTATTTTTTTAATGAATGAATGAATGTTTTTTTGTTAATGAATGAATGAATGTTTTTTTTTTGTTAATGAAAGGATTAATGTTTATTCTTTGTTATTGAATGGATTAATGTTTGTTTTTCGTTATTGAATGGGTGAATGTTTGTATTTCATTAATAAATGGATGAATGTTTTATTTTTTGTTAATGAATGGATGAATGTTTTATTTTTTAATGAAAGGATGAATGTTTGTTCTTTGTTATTGAATGGATGAATGTTTGTTTTTCATTAATAAATGGATGAATGTTTTATTTTTTCAATGAATGAATGAATGTTTGTTTTTTGTTAATGAATGGATGAATGTTTTATTTTTCAGGCATTGTTGGAACATGAAGATGAACTTCCAGAAAACATGAAGCCGTCGCAGCTCATTAAGGATCTGGCCAAAGAGATCCGACTGTCAGAGGTATTTACTATTATGCCCAGAGGGATTATGGGTAATTCTGAAAAGCTACAAATAAATAGGACAGTTTTTATGTAATTAAGAAATAGACAGACAGACAGATACAAACAGGCAGATAGACAGACATATAGACAGACAGACAGGCAGACATATAGACAGACAGACAGATAGACAGACAGACAGGTAGACAGATAGACAGACAGACATAAAGACAGACAGACAGATACAGACATACAGATAGACATAAAGACAGATAGATAGACAGACAGACATAAAGACAGACAGATATACAGACAGATATACAGACAGACAGACATAAAGACAGACAGACAGATAGACAGATATTCAGACAGACAGACAGATAGGCATACATACAGACAGACAGATAGATAGACAGGCAGACAGACATAAATAGACATGCATACATACAGACAGACATACATAAAGACAGACATATGGACAGACAGACAGATAGACAGACATATGGACAGACAGACAGATAGACAGACATATGGACAGATAGACAGACAGACAGACATATGGTCATACAGACAGACAGATAGACAGACATATGGACAGACAGACAGACATATGGACAGACAGACAGACAGACAGACAGACACATATGGACAGACAGACAGACAGACAGACATATGGTCAGACAGACATATGGACAGACAGACATATGGACAGACAGACAGACATATGGACAGACAGACAGACAGACAGACAGACAGACACATATGGACAGACAGACAGACAGACATATGGACAGACAGACATGGACAGACAGACAGACAGATAGACACATATGGACAGACAGACAGACAGACATATGGTCAGACAGACAGACAGATAGACAGACATATGGACAGATAGACAGACAGACAGACAGACATATGGACAGACAGACAGACAGACATATGGACAGACAGACAGATAGACATATGGACAGACAGACAGACAGACATATGGACAGACAGACAGACAGACATATGGACAGATAGACAGACAGACAGATAGACAGACAAAGGTAAAAAAGGCTAGAAATCAGACAAATATTTTCTTTGTATTCATCAGAATCAGTACAAAGTAAACACAGTGGTTCCTCTACTTATGAAACAAGTGTTTTCGTCATGTGAATTTTTTATCAGTAGTTTCATTTTACACATAAAAGGTCTGATTGTTTCCAAGGCCCCCAATACTACCTTTCAAACCCTTTAAAAATGAGAACAAATATAGATTTCATATTAAACCTGTTAGAACCCGTGGCTGTTGTTAGTGTAAACACACCTGTTACTACTGATGGATTCTGCGTCCAGGCTAATATGGGTGTGTGGGACAGAAGAGTTGATCCAGGTCTGGGTCAGAATGAGGATGCATCAGTCTGGTGGATCATGTTTGTGTTTAAATCTTCAGATAGTCCACTTTGTTTTCCACTGAGCGTACGTTAGCGAGCAGGACTGATAGAAGCGGCGGTCTGAACGGGTTAGCTGTTAGCTTAGCTGGAAATCCACCGCCATAGACGCACTTCTACTTCCTCTGTGGGCGGAGACTCCGCTGTAGGACGCTGGATCTGAGCGGCATAGCAGACCCAGGTTCTGTAGAACGGTCCACGTCTATGGGCTTGAGGAGTCCAAGTTTGGACCAATTGTGGTTAAGCTGATGGAGGTTTTACTTTCCTTTCGTAAATAGAAATTTCTTCAGAGGCAAAAAACCGAGGTAAATGTTTTTGTAACTTTAATTTTTTGTTAGCTGTGTCTTTCGTAAGTAGAGGTAGCACTGTTAGCTTCAAAATGTGTGAAAAATTGACAAAAATACAGGTTAATAAATATTAAATTGAACATACTTCCCTCTCTCAGAACGCCACTAAAGCCGTTAAGAGCGAGCCCAGCATCAAGGTACCGGTAGAGGAGGCGCCGCCCACGCACTCGGAGCCCGAAGAGCCTGTAAGCCCCGCCCACGTCCCCTCCCCCAACAGAGACAAAGCCAGGAAGAAAGTGTCCAAACCCCCAAAGACACCCAAAACCCCTAAACCCCCCAAGGTCAAAGAGGGAGGGAAGAAGAAGACCAAGAAAGGAAAGGAGGCGGAGCCAACGCCAAAACCATCCAGCTTCGCCGCTCTGGAGTCGCACGCCAAGGACATCCTGAGTAAGATGGACCAGCCCAAAAAGACTAAGGTGAGTGGGGTGAGGAGGGGGGGGGGGGTAAGATGGACCAGATGGGGCGTTATAGAGAAAAATGACCATTTCTATTGACAAACAGGTGTGGACCTGTGGACAGGTGTGGACCTGTAGACAGGTGTGGACCTGTGGACAGGTGTGGACCTGTAGACAGGTGTGGACCTGTGGACAGGTGTGGACCTGTAGACAGGTGTTGACCTGTGGACAGGTGTGGACCTGTAGACAGGTGTGGACCTGTGGACAGGTGTGGAACTGTAGACAGGTGTGGACCTGTAGACAGGTGTGGACCTGTGGACAGGTGTGGACCTGTGGACAGGTGTGGACCTGTAGACAGGTGTGGAACTGTGGACAGGTGTGGACCTGTAGACAGGTGTGGACCTGTAGACAGGTGTGGACCTGTGGACAGGTGTGGAACTGTAGACAGGTGTGGAACTGTGGACAGGTGTGGAACTGTAGACAGGTGTGGAACTGTAGACAGGTGTGGACCTGTGGACAGGTGTGGAACTGTAGACAGGTGTGGAACTGTAGACAGGTGTGGACCTGTGGACAGGTGTGGAACTGTAGACAGGTGTGGAACTGTAGACAGGTGTGGACCTGTGGACAGGTGTGGAACTGTAGACAGGTGTGGACCTGTAGACAGGTGTGGACCTGAAGACAGGTGTGGACCTGTGGACAGGTGTGGACCTGTAGACTGAATATTTTTTTTTCATTTTACTGATTTTTTTTTTCATTTTACTGATTTTTTTTTCATTTTACTGAATGTTTTTGTTCATTTTACTGAATATTTTTGTTCATTTTACTGAATATTTTTGTTCATTTTATTGAATGTTTTTTTTTTCATTTTACTGAATGTTTTTGTTCATTTTACTGAGTATTTTTGTTCATGTTAGTGAATATTTTTGTTCATTTTACTGAATATTTTTGTTCGTTTTACTGAATATTTTTGTTCATTTTACTGAATATTTTTGTTCATGTTAGTGAATATTTTTGTTCATTTTACTAAATGTTTATTTTTCATTTTACTGAATGTTTTTGTTCATTTTACTGAATATTTTTGTTTATTTTACTGAATGTTTTTGTTCATTTTACTGAATATTTTTGTTTATTTTACTGAATGTTTTTGTTCATTTTACTGAATATTTTTGTTCATTTTACTGAATATTTTTGTTCATGTTAGTGAATATTTTTGTTCGTTTTACTGAATATTTTTGTTCATTTTACTGAATATTTTTGTTCATGTTAGTGAATATTTTTGTTAATTTTACTAAATGTTTATTTTTCATTTTACTGAATGTTTTTGTTCATTTTACTGAATATTTTTGTTTATTTTACTGAATGTTTTTGTTCATTTTACTGAATATTTTTGTTCATTTTACTGAATGTTTTTGTTCATTTTACTGAATATTTTTGTTCATTTTACTGAATATTTTTGTTCATGTTAGTGAATATTTTTGTTCGTTTTACTGAATATTTTTGTTCATTTTACTGAATATTTTTGTTCATGTTAGTGAATATTTTTGTTAATTTTACTAAATGTTTATTTTTCATTTTACTGAATGTTTTTGTTCATTTTACTGAATATTTTTGTTTATTTTACTGAATGTTTTTGTTCATTTTACTGAATATTTTTGTTTATTTTACTGAATGTTTTTGTTCATTTTACTGAATATTTTTGTTTATTTTACTGAATGTTTTTGTTCATTTTACTGAATATTTTTGTTCATTTTACTGAATATTTTTGTTCATGTTAGTGAATATTTTTGTTCGTTTTACTGAATGTTTTTGTTCATGTTAGTGAATATTTTTGTTCGTTTTACTGAATATTTTTGTTCATTTTACTGAATATTTTTGTTCATGTTAGTGAATATTTTTGTTCATTTTACTAAATGTTTATTTTTCATTTTACTGAATGTTTTTGTTCATTTTACTGAATATTTTTGTTTATTTTACTGAATGTTTTTGTTCATTTTACTGAATATTTTTGTATATTTTACTGAATATTTTTGTTCATGTTAGTGAATATTTTTGTTAATTTTACTGAATGTTTTTTTTTCATTTTACTGAATATTTTTGTTCATTTTACTGAATGTTTTTGTTCATTTTACTGAATATTTTTGTTTATTTTACTGAATATTTTTGTTCATTTTACTGAATATTTTTGTTCATTTTACTGAGTATTTTTGTTCAATTCAATTCAATTTTATTTATAAAGCCCTAAATCACAACAAAGTCGTCTCAGAGGGCTTTACAAAAATACAATCAACTACAGAGATACATGAACAGTCCCAGGCATCCCCTGTCCTTAGACCCTCCCCCTGTCCTTAGACCCTCCCCCTGTCCTTAGACCCTCCCCCTGTCCTTAGACCCTCCTTCTCGGCAAGAAAAAACTTCCAAACCCAGTGGGAAAAAGAAGAAATCTTGAGGAGAACCACATTGAAGGACAGATCCACTCCCATGGACGGACAGACTATAGATGAACGTCCATGTATAAATGCAGGAAGGGGGGCTGGTCCAGACAGGCAGGGGCGGGGGTCCGGGGTCACAGGTCGGCACAGGTGAGATACTGCAGATCCTGTCGTCCATGGTTCCCGTGCAGACACTGTCAGGAGAGCCACCACTCCCCCCAGGGGGGGAGGGGGGAAAGGGGACACCAGGTGACTAGTCATGAACAGACTTGGTATGAAAGATAGGTTATAAAAATGACAGAAACAGGTGTGAGAGAGAGAAAGAGAAGAAAGAACTCAGTGTCTGTACTTCCCCCAGCATTCTAACTCCTAGGGCAGCCTAGACTGAACTGTGACTCATATATCATGTATACATGATATATGAGTCACATCATTTTTAACTAACCTGACCATAGTCTTTCTCAAACAGGAATGTTTTAAGCCTAATTTTAAATGTAGAGACTGTTTCGGCATTTTTAATATTAAAGGGAAGATGATTCCATAAGACAGTAACCATGGTAACTAAAGGCTCTAGCTCCTACTGTACTTTTACAAACCCTAGGAACTTTCAATAAACCTGCATTCTGAGAACGAAGGGTTCTATTGGGTTGGTACGGAACCAGATCATCTTTAAGATAAGAGGGGCCCATACTATTAACCCCTGACCCCTAACCCTAACCCATACCATTAATGGTTTTATATGTAAGGAGGAGGATTTTAAATTTAATTCTAGACTCAACTGGTAGCCAGTGAAGGGTTTGGAGCACAGGGGTGATAGGGTTAGGGGTCAGGGTTTGGAGCACAGGGGTGATAGGGTTAGGTGTCAGGGGTCAGGGTTTGGAGCACAGGGGTGATAGGGTTAGGGGTCAGGGTTTGGAGCACAGGGGTGATAGGGTTAGGGGTCAGGGGTCAGGGTTTGGAGCACAGGGGTGATAGGGTTAGGGGTCAGGGGTCAGGGTTTGGAGCACAGGGGTGATAGGGTCAGGGGTCAGGGGTCAGGGTTTGGAGCACAGGGGTGATGTGTTCTCTTCTATTTGATCCTGTTAATAATCTTGCTGCTGCATTTTGAACCAGTTGAAGCTTTTTAGGGAATATTTAGGACACGCTACAAGTAAGGAGTTACAATAATCTAATCGTGATGTAACAAATGCATGAATTAATTTTTCTGCAGTCGTTTTAGACAGAATATTCCTAATTTTGGCTAATGTTGTGCAGGTGAAAGAAGGCTGTTCTGCATGTTTGGTTAATGTGCCCTGACCTCTGACCCCTGACCCTTTGAATGAAAGATCTGGATCAAATAAAACTCCTAAATGTTTAACTGTGTCACTGGGTGTTACACTTAAGTTGTCTACAGTAACTATGTGGTCAGGTAGGGAGTCTGTGGCATTTTTAGGACCAATTATAATGACTTCAGTTTTTTTCAGGGTTCAGTAAAAGATAATTGTCACTCATCCAAGTCTTTATGTCTTGGACACATGTACTTAGTTTATCTATTTGTCTGGTCTGATCAGGTTTAATCGATAAATATAGCTGTGTGTCATCTGCATAACAATGAAAATTAATGCCATGATTTCTAATGATGTTACCTAAAGGGAGCATATATAGTGTAAACAAAATAGGCCCAAGGACTGACCCTTGAAGAACGCCATAATTAACTCTGGAGGACTGCGATGATTGTTGATTAATGTTAACAAATTGGTATGGATTAGATAAATATGATTTAAAGCAGCAGAGGGCTGCTCCTCTAATACCTATATCACATTCTAATCTGTGCACTAAGATACTGTGGTCAATGGTGTCAAGGTTTGGTTTATTGTCATTTGCATGAATACATGAAAATGAAATTTGTACCCAGGACCAGCAGTGTGCGACCTAATATATAATAATTTAAACATATAAAAGAATCCAGGGATTCCACTAAGAACAATAAAAACAACTTCAGTGCAGGATTAAAAACAGCGTAAAAAAAGAACAACATGTGCAGAACAAGACAGCTGATAAAAACAGTTGTGTCAGTGGTGCAGGGAGTTCATCCGCCTGACTGCCTCCGGGAAGAAGCTGCATTTCAGTCTGGTGGTCCTTGCTTTGATGCTCCCCAGCCTCTTACCTGAGGGGAGGGGTTCAAACAGTCCGTGGGCGGGGTGGGAGGAGTCCTTCATGATACAGGCCGTCCTGCTCCTGCACCTGCTGATGTAAAGGTCCTCCATGGAGGGGAGGCTGCACTAAGGTCTAATAACACCAGGACCCATATTAATCCCATGTCAGCGGCTAATAATAAGTCATTAGTAACTTTAACTAACGCTGTTTCAGTGCTATGATGGGCACGAAAGCCAGACTGAAACTGTTCAAATAAACTATTATCCTGCAGGAATTGGCACAGCTGTTTAACTATTACTCGTTCTAAAACCTTTGACAGGAAGGGCAGATTAAATATAGACCTAGAATTGGCTAAAATGTCAGGATCTAGGGTAGGCTTTTTCAGAATTGGTTTAATAACAGCATATTTAAATGACTGTGGCACATATCCAGTAATTAATGAAGTGTTAATTATATTTAGGACAGTGCTAATAATTAGGGGCAGAATCTGTTTAAAGAGTTTAGTTGTAATTGGATCTAAGAGGCAGGTGATGATTTGGAAGACATGATAATAGATATGACATCAGTTTGGTCTACAGTGGTGAAATTATTTAGTGTTACAGAGGGATTTATAAAAAGGCCTAGGTTTGAAACCACTGCTTTTTCTGATCTAATATTTGGGAGAAATGTGTCTATTTTGTCTCTAATAGTTGATATTTTATTGTTAAAGAACTGCAGGAAATTATCAGAATGGAGCGTGGATGGAATAACTGGTTCCACGGAGGTGTGTCTGTTTGTCAGTCTGGCTACAGTACTGAACAGGAATCTAGGATTATTCTGGTTTTCTTCTATTATGGATGAGTAATATCTAGTTTTGGCTGTACGCAAAGATGGATTATACTTTATTAAGATATTTTTCCAGGCATTGAAAGAATGTTCTGAGTTGGATCGCCTCCATTGCCTCTAATTTACGTGTTGTTTGTTTAATGGAGCGAGTGTCAGTGTTGTACCATGGGGAGGTTCATCTAACCTTAGTAGTTTTTAACTTAAGGGGGGCAACTATATCTAACGTAGTTTGTAGTGTGAGCATGGTACTATCGACTAACTCATCACTTATACTGGGACTAAATGTGTCCTTTACATAATCACATGACATAGACACAAATAGTGACTGAATTAACTCTTTGTACTTTGAGACAGCATGGTCACATAGTATCCTTTTCATTTGTGTTTTAATCACTGAGGTAGAAATATCCTCAAACAAAACCTGGAAGGTCATTAAAAAGTGATCTGAGAGTATGGGATTATGGGTAAAAACAACCAGGTCATTAATTTCAACACCAAGTGTTAAGATCAGATCAAGAGTATGTCTGTGAATGTGGGTTGGTTTATTAACATTTTGGATAAAGCCTAATCCGTCTAGTAGGTCACTAAATGCATTACTAAGAGAGTCAGTGTTGTTATCAACATGTATGTTCAAATCACCAACTATTCTAATCCTATCCCAGTTCAACACTACACTGGATAGAAAGTCAGAGACTTCTAATAAAAACTGTGAATAAGGACCAGGAGGGCGGTAGACTATGACAAAAAGGACTGGTTTTTGGTTTCTGCAGTTGGGGAAAGTAATGGATGAAACTAGACTTTCAAAGGAGTGGTAAGTGGGATTAGTTTTATGATTAATTTTAGGACTAAGACCTAAACTGGAGTGAGATATTATTGCCACTCCTCCACCACGGCCACTGGTTCTGGCTGTGTGATAGTTCACATGTGTTGGTGGCGTGGATTCATTTAATGCGACATATTCATCCTGCTGCAGCCAGGTTTCAGTCAGAGCTAAAATATCAATTTTGTAATCACTAATTAGATCGTTTATTAACAGAGATTTGGAAGAAATAGACCTAATATTGATCAGTCCACATTGGATAAAATTGTTAGGTGTTCTTTTAATCTGATTGTTCCTTAAAACTATTTTTATTAAATTATTTGATCTCACTCCTATAGGTTTAATAATATTAGGTTTATTTTTAACTATACGGGGAATAGACGCAGTCTTTCTGTTATTTACTACATGGTGGGTTTGTGACAGCTCAGAGTAAAGTGGATGCACAGAGAAGTGTTTTACACTACGACTCTGCGCCTGGGCCCGCACTCTGGATTGTAATTTTGACAGGCTAAGTTTGGTAGCCACATTTTGTGCTAAGAGAGAAGCACCTTCCCAAGTGGGATGTATGCTATCTCTGCGAATGAGCCCAGGCTTTCTGTTCATTTTACTGAATATTTTTGTTCATTTTACTGAATATTTTTGTTCATTTTACTGAATATTTTTGTTCATTTTACTAAATGTTTATTTTTCATTTTACTGAATATTTTTGTTCATTTTACTGAATATTTTTGTTCATGTTAGTGAATATTTTTGTTCATTTTACTAAATGTTTATTTTTCATTTTACTGAATATTTTTGTTCATTTTACTGAATATTTTTGTTCATTTTACTGAATATTTTTGTTCATTTTACTGAATTTTTTTTTCATTTTACTAAATATTTTTGTTCATGTTAATGAATATTTTTGTTCATGTTAGTGAATATTTTTGTTCATTTTACTAAATGTTTATTTTTCATTTTTACTGAATATTTTTGTTCATTTTACTGAATATTTTTGTTCATGTTAGTGAATATTTTTGTTCATTTTACTGAGTATTTTTGTTCATGTTAGTGAATATTTTTGTTTATTTTACTGAATGTTTTTGTTCATTTTACTGAATGTTTTTGTTCATTTTACTGAATATTTTTGTTCATTTTACTGAATGTTTATTTTTCATTTTACTGAATATTCTTGTTCATTTTACTGAATATTTTTGTTCATTTTACTGAGTATTTTTGTTGATGTTACTGAGTATTTTTGTTGATGTTAGTGAATATTTTTGTTGATGTTAGTGAATATTTTTGTTGATGTTAGTGAATATTTTTGTTGATGTTAGTGAATATTTTTGTTGATGTTAGTGAATATTTTTGTTGATGTTAGTGAATATTTTTGTTGATGTTAGTGAATATTTTTGTTGATGTTAGTGAATATTTTTGTTGATGTTAGTGAATATTTTTGTTGATGTTAGTGAATATTTTTGTTGATGTTAGTGAATATTTTTGTTGATGTTAGTGAATATTTTTGTTGATGTTAGTGAATATTTTTGTTGATGTTAGTGAATATTTTTGTTGATGTTAGTGAATATTTTTGTTGATGTTAGTGAATATTTTTGTTGATGTTAGTGAATATTTTTGCCCAACAACTCTAGAAAAGTCGGGTCACAACTGGTTCAATAGTTTTTAGTGTAAAATAACCACAGGCCACAGGTTGAATAGTTTTTGAATTTCTACTTTTCTTCAACTCTTTCATTTCCAGACGGTTAAAAACATCCTGAGTGTTTCAGAAAAGGAACTTGCAAAGCAGAACAACGTGGAGAAATTTGAAATCCGAGAACAGAATAAAAACAAAACTGAAGCAAAGTGGAAATATAAGGTAAGATGGTTTTGTCTTTATCCAAATATAAATGATATTTTTTCACTAAATGTTCTTTTGTTTTTGTCTGAGATTTGACCTGTTTACTTTCATAGAAAATAGATTTTATAATAAATTAAAGTTTAATATTTACAGTAAATGATTTTTTACTGACACAAACATTAACTAAACATTTGGAAAAGTGTAGAGTTAGAGAAATGAAAATGAAATATATATAAAAATGTTCCTCTCGCCCCACGTGGGCAGTGTCTCCTTCAGACTCAGGTCCTCTACCAGAGGCCCCTCCCACCTGGGCGGTGTCTCCTTCAGACTCAGGTCCTCTACCAGAGGCCCCTCCCACCTGGGCGGTGTCTCCTTCAGACTCGGGTCCTCTACCAGAGGTCTGGGAGCCTGAGGGTTCTGTGCAGGATCTTAGCTGTTCCTAACAATGTTCTCTTTTGGACACAGATCTCTGATGTTGTTCCTGGTATCTGCTGGAGACATTGTCCCAGCTTGGGGGTCACTGCCCCTAGTGCCCCCATCACTACTGGTACCACTGTTGCCTTCACACTCCACATTTTCTCTAACTCCTCTTTCAGCCCTTGGTATTTCTCTTCTCTTCTCATGTTCTTTCTTTCTCATGTTGCTATCACTGGGGACTGCTACATCTATCACCACCACTGTCTTCTCATGTTTATCCACCACCACTATGTCAGGCTGATTGGCCATCACCATCTTGTCAGTCTGGATCTGGAAGTCCCACAGGATCTTGGCCTGTTTGTTCTCTGTCACCTTTGGGGGGTTCTCCCATCTTGACCCTTGACCTCCAGTCCATACTCTTTACAGATGTTCCTGTACAGTATGTCCTCTACCTGGTTATGCCTCTCCATGTATGCCTTACCTGCCACCATCTTACACCCTGCTGTGATGTGCTGGACTGTTTCAGGGGCTTCTCTACACAGCCTACACCTGGGGTCCTGTCTGATGTGGTAGACCCCGGCCTCTATTGCTCTGGTGTTCAGGGCTTGTTCTTGTGCAGCCATGAGTAGTGTCTCTGTGCTGTCCTTTAGTCCAGCCTTTTCCAGACACTGGTATGTCTTTTCCATATCAGCCACTTCCTCCATTTGTCGATGGTACACGCCATGCAAGGGTTTGTCCTTCCATGATAGCCCCTCTGGTTCCTCGACCTTACTGGGCTTTTGTTGCCTGAGGCATTCACTTAGCAGTTGGTCATTGGGGGCCATTTTCTTGATGTATTCCTGGAGGTTCGCCGTTTCCTCCTGGACAGTAGTTGTGACACTTACTAGTCCTCGGCCCCCTTCCTTTCTCTTAGTGTACAGCCTCAGGACACTGGACTTGGGGTGGAACCCTCCATGCATGGTAAGGAGTTTCCTTGTCTTGATATCAGTGGCTTGTATCTCTTCCAGTGTCCAGGATATTATCCCAGCTGGGTATCTGATTACTGGCAGGGCATAGGTGTTAATGGCCTGGATCTTATTTTTGCCGTTCAGCTGACTTTTCAGGACCTGTCTTACCCTCTGTAGGTATTTGGCTGTGGCTGACTTCCCAGCTGCCTCCTCATGATTACCATTTGTCTGTGGGATCCCTAGGTATTTGTAACTTTCCTGCACATCTGTGATATTCCCTTCAGGTAGGTCAACCCCTTCAGTTGTGATCACCTTTCCTCTTCTAGATATCATCCGCCCACATTTATCTAGTCCGAATGACATCCCAATGTCTTTGCTGTAGATCCGGGTGAGGTGAATTAGGGAATCAATGTCACGCTCATTCTTGGCATACAGCTTGATGTCATCCATGTAGAGGAGGTGGTTGATGGATGTTCCACTTCGGAACTGGTATCCGAAGCCACTCTTTGAGATGATCTGGCTGAGGGGGTTTAGGCCTATGCAGAACAGCAGGGGGGACAGAGCATCTCCTTGGTAAATGCCGCATCTGATGTTCACCTGTGCAATTGGCTTTGAGTTGGCCTCCAGAGTTGTCTTCCACAGCCTCATTGAGTTCTGGATGAGTTCTCTCTCTCTCTCTCTCTCTCTCTCTCTCTCTATATATATATATATATATATATATATATATATATATAGAGAGAGAGAGAGAGAGAGAGAGAGGGAGAGAGAGAGAGGGAGAGAGAGAGTGTATAAGGAGCATTAAATGAAGTCAAAATAATCACATTCAGACTAAATTCCCAGTCATTAAATGCAACCAGAATTAATCCATTTATAAGACGCTCTGTGTTTTTTTTTTTGTTTTTTTTTTTTTAAGTTTTTTTAAGTGTCCACTTATAGTCTGGAAAGTACAGCTCTAAATAATGTTATGATGTTTATTTTATTTTGTAGAATAGTAAACCAGATTCACTGCTGAAAATGGAGGAGGAATGCAAATTTGACAGAACGCTGCTGTCGAGCAATAAAGACAAATTCAGCTTTACTATGTCCCATAAGAAGATGCTGGGGTGAGTGTGAAGCATTCTGGGTAATACATGTGAACCTGACCATGGTGTTCCTGTGGTGCATTCTGGGTATTCTATCTGAGCCTGACCATGGTGTTGGTTCCTCCTCAGATCGAAGACTCTTAAACCTCAGACCAACTCCAGTGTTTTTGGATCGTTACAAAACCTAAAAGAAGACAAAACCAAACCGGTGAGAGACGAGTACGAGTACGTGTCTGACGAAGGCGAGCTGAAGATCGACGAGTTTCCCATCAGGCGGAAAAAGAACACGGTTAAAAGAGAGTTTTCCTGTGAGTGTTTGAGCGAACAAACACATCCCATCATCAACACTCTGTACTCTGACATGTGTCTGTGACGAGCCATGAAAACTGGAAAAAATACTGAATTACACTGAGAAAATACTCAAATATACTGAGAAAATACTGAAAAACACTGAAAAATGCTGAAATATACTGAAATACACTGAAATATACTGAGAAAACACTGAAAAAAATACTGAAATATACTGAAATACACTGAAATATACTGAAATATACTGAGAAAATACTGAAAAACACTGAAAAATACTGAAATATACTGAGAAAATACTGAAATATACTGAGAAAATACTGAAAAACACTGAAAAATACTGAAATACACTGAGAAAATACTGAAATATACTGAAAAACACTGAAAAATACTGAAAAACACTGAAAAATACTGAAATATACTGAGAAAATACTGAAATATACTGAAACATACTGAGAAAATACTGGAAAACACTGAAAAATACTAAAATATACTGAAAAACACTGAAAAATACTGAAAAACACTGAAAAATACTAAAATATACTGAAATACACTGAAATATACTGAGAAAATACTAAAATATACTGAGAAAATACTGAAATATACTGAAACATACTGAAATATACTGCAAAACACTGAAAAATACTGAAATACACTGAGAAAATACTGAAATATACTGAAAAACACTGAAATATATTGAAATATACTGAACACTGAAAATACTGAAAAATACTGAAAAACACTGAAAAATACTGAAATATACTGAGAAAATACTGAAATATACTGAAACATACTGAGAAAATACTGAAAAATACTGAAATATACTGAGAAAATACTGAAATATACTGAAATATACTGAGAAAATACTGAAAAACACTGAAAAATACTGAAATACACTGAGAAAATACTGGAATATACTGAAAAACACTGAAAAGTACTGATATATACTGAGAAAATACTGAAAAAAAACTGAAAAAAACTGAAATATACTGAAAAAATACTGAAAAACACTGAAGAATACTGAAATATACTGAAATACACTGAAATATACTGAGAAAATACTGAAAAACACTGAGAAAATACTGAAATATACTGAGAAAATACTGAAAAACACAGAAAAATACTGAAATATACTGAAATACACTGAAAAATACTGAAATATACTGAGAAAATACTGAAATATACTGAAACATACTGAGAAAATACTGAAAAACACTAAAATATACTGAGAAAAACTGAAATATACTGAGAAAAAACTGAAAAACACTGAAAAATACTGAAATATACTGAAATACACTGAAATATACTGAGAAAATACTGAAATATACCGAGAAAATACTGAAATATACTGAAACATACTGAAATATACTGCAAAACACTGAAAAATACTGAAATACACTGAGAAAATACTGAAATATACTGAAAAACACTGAAATATATTGAAATATACTGAACACTGAAAATACTGAAAAATACTGAAAAACACTGAAAAATACTGAAATATACTGAGAAAATACTGAAATATACTGAAACATACTGAGAAAATACTGAAAAACACTGAAAAATACTGAAATATACTGAGAAAATACTGAAATACACTGAAATATACTGAGAAAATACTGAAAAACACTGAAAAATACTGAAATACACTGAGAAAATACTGGAATATACTGAAAAACACTGAAAAGTACTGATATATACTGAGAAAATACTGAAAAAAACTGAAAAATACTGAAATATACTGAAAAAATACTGAAAAACACTGAAGAATACTGAAATATACTGAAATACACTGAAATATACTGAGAAAATACTGAAAAACACTGAGAAAATACTGAAATATACTGAGAAAATACTGAAAAACACAGAAAAATACTGAAATATACTGAAATACACTGAAAAATACTGAAATATACTGAGAAAATACTGAAATATACTGAAACATACTGAGAAAATACTGAAAAACACTAAAATATACTGAGAAAAACTGAAATATACTGAGAAAAAACTGAAATATACTGAGAAAAAACTGAAAAACACTGAAAAATACTGAAATATACTGAAATACACTGAAATATACTGAGAAAATACTGAAATATACCGAGAAAATACTGAAATATACTGAAACATACTGAGAAAATACTGAAAAACACTGAAAAATACTAAAATATACTGAAATACACTGAAATATACTGAGAAAATACTGAAATATACTGAGAAAATACTGAAATATACTGAAACATACTGAAATATACTGAAAAACACTGAAAAATACTGAAATACACTGATAAAATACTGAAAAACACTGAAAAATACTGAAATACACTGAAAAAATACTGAAATATTCTGAAAAACACTGAAAAATACTGAAATATATTGAAATATACTGAAAAACACTGAAAATACTGAAAAATACTGAAAAACACTGAAAAATACTGAAAAATACTGAAATATACTGAGAAAATACTGAAATATACAGAAATATACTGAGAAAATACTGAAAAATACTGAAATATACTGAGAAAATACTGAAATATACTGAAATATACTGAGAAAATACTGAAAAACACTGAAAAACACTGAAATGTACTGAGAGCATACTGAAATATACTGAAATATACTGAAATATACTGAGAAAATACTGAAAAATACTGAAATATACTGAGAAAATACTGAAATACACTGAAAAATACTGAAATATGCTTAAATACACTGAAACATACAGATAAAATACTGAAATATACAAAAAAAAATACTTGAAAAATACTGAATTATACTCTAATATACTGAACTCAAAAAGCAGTCTGAGAGCGTAGACCTCCGCCAAGATATAGACCCCCCTCCCCTCCCCTCCCCTCCCCCGGATCACCACCAAAATCTAATCATTTCCAGATCTCCCCATTTCCAACCTACCCTGAAAATTTCATCAAAATCCGTCCATAAGTTTTCAAATGATCTTGAACACAGACAAAAACAGAACCTCTTTGGCGGAGGTAAATATACTGAAAAATACTGAGAAAATATACTGAATTATACTGAAATATACTGATGATACTTGAAAGTACTGAAAATATACTGAAATAAGATGAAAAAATACTGAAAAATACTTTAATTAAACAAAAGTTTGGTGAATCTTTCTGATTTTAATCTGATCACATGTTTAAACTACAGAAATGACACCAACACTCTGAGGTCAAAGGTCAGATTTTGACATGTTTTCCAGTGATTATAAATAATTTGACTGCAGATGTTTGTTTGTTTCTTTGTTTCAGTTTTGTCAGACATCAGAGAACCCATTCAAGCTGCAAAAAAAACAAAGTTCCAACCATTAATGACCAAGGTACGTACCTAACACTGACACTGAGTATAATACACTAACACTGACACTGAGTATAATACGCTAACACTGACACTGAGTATAATATGCTAACACTGACACTGAGTATAATACACTAACACTGACACTGAGTATAATACGCTAACACTGACACTGAGTATAATACGCTAACACTGACACTGAGTATAATACACTAACACTGACACTGAGTATAATACACTAACACTGACACTGAGTATAATACACTAACACTGACACTGAGTATAATACGCTAACACTGACACTGAGTATAATACACTAACACTGACACTGAGTATAATACGCTAACACTGACACTGAGTATAATACGCTAACACTGACACTGAGTATAATACGCTAACACTGATACTGAGTATAATACGCTAACACTGACACTGAGTATAATACACTAACACTGACACTGAGTATAATACGCTAACACTGACACTGAGTATAATACGCTAACACTGACACTGAGTATAATACACTAACACTGACACTGAGTATAATACGCTAACACTGACACTGAGTATAATACGCTAACACTGACACTGAGTATAATACGCTAACACTGACACTGAGTATAATACGCTAACACTGACACTGAGTATAATACACTAACACTGACACTGAGTATAATACGCTAACACTGACACTGAGTATAATACGCTAACACTGACACTGAGTATAATACGCTAACACTGACACTGAGTATAATACACTAACACTGACACTGAGTATAATACGCTAACACTGACACTGAGTATAATACGCTAACACTGACACTGAGTATAATACGCTAACACTGACACTGAGTATAATACGCTAACACTGACACTGAGTATAATACGCTAACACTGACACTGAGTATAATACACTAACACTGACACTGAGTATAATACACTAACACTGACACTGAGTATAATACATTAACACTGACACTGAGTATAATACACTAACACTGACACTGAGTATAATACACTAACACTGACACTGAGTATAATACACTAACACTGACACTAAGTATAATACATTAACACTGACACTGAGTATAATACACTAACACTGAGTATAATACATTAACACTGACACTGAGTATAATACACTAACACTGACACTGAGTATAATACACTAACACTGACACTGAGTATAATACATTAACACTGACACTGAGTATAATACGCTAACACTGACACTGAGTATAATACACTAACACTGACACTGAGTATAATACGCTAACACTGACACTGAGTATAATACGCTAACACTGACACTGAGTATAATACACTAACACTGACACTGAGTATAATACGCTAACACTGACACTGAGTATAATACGCTAACACTGACACTGAGTATAGTACACTAACACTGACACTGAGTATAATACACTAACACTGACACTGAGTATAATACATTAACACTGACACTGAGTATAATACACTAACACTGACACTGAGTATAATACACTAACACTGACACTGAGTATAATACACTAACACTGACACTAAGTATAATACATTAACACTGACACTGAGTATAATACACTAACACTGAGTATAATACATTAACACTGACACTGAGTATAATACACTAACACTGACACTGAGTATAATACACTAACACTGACACTGAGTATAATACATTAACACTGACACTGAGTATAATACACTAACACTGACACTGAGTATAATACACTAACACTGACACTGAATATAATACATTAACACTGACACTGAGTATAATACACTGACACTGAGTATAATACATTAACACTGACACTGAGTATAATACACTAACACTGACACTGAGTATAATACACTAACACTGACACTGATTATAATACACTAACACTGACACTGAGTATAATACACTTACACTGAATATAATACACTAACACTGACACTGAGTATGATACATTAACACTGACTATATTACACTAACACTGACAGTGAGTATAATACACAAACACTGACTATAATACACTAACACTGACACTGAGTATGATACATTAACACTGACTATAATACACTAACACTGACAGTGAGTATAATACACTAACACTGACTATAATACACTAACACTGACACTGAGTATGATACATTAACACTGACTATAATACACTAACACTGACAGTGAGTATAATACACTAACACTGACTATAATACACTAACACTGACACTGAGTATGATACATTAACACTGACTATAATACACTAACACTGACACTGAGTATAATACACTAACACTGACTATAATACACTAACACTGACACTGAGTATGATACACTAACACTGACTATAATACACTAACACTGACACTGAGTATGATACATTAACACTGACTATAATACACTAACACTGACACTGAGTATAATACACTAACACTGACTATAATACACTAACACTGACACTGAGTATAATACACTAACACTGACTATAATACACTAACACTGACACTGAGTATAATACACTAACACTGACTATAATACACTAACACTGACACTGAGTATAATACACTAACACTGACTATAATACACTAACACTGACACTGAGTATGATACACTAACACTGACTATAATACACTAACACTGACACTGAGTATGATACACTAACACTGACTATAATACACTAACACTGACACTGAGTATAATACACTAACACTGACTATAATACACTAACACTGACACTGAGTATAATACACTAACACTGACTATAATACACTAACACTGACACTGAGTATGATACATTAACACTGATTATAAACTAACACTAACACTGAGTATAATAAACTAACACTGACTTTAATAAACTAACACTGACTTTAATAAACTAACACTGACTTTAATATATTTACACTGACTGTAACGGGCAGCTGGGAACCCAAGTGCAGAACCACAGACATTTCTTAAAAGTTAAGATAGTCCAATAAATAAAACAAAAAGCAGATGGAAGGGAAACCCCCTTTTAAGTCTTTCAGAGTTCTGTACTGAAAGTACAGACTGGTATCAGTAGACCTTCTCACGTCCGTGGGCGTAAGCTGGGTCGGGTTCGGATCCGGTCCAGGGTCGGGGCGGGCTGCGTGGTTTGTAACAAGAATCCGGTCCGGGTCAGTACCAAAGAGCCAAGGCAGGAGACGGAGTCAGGCGAAACGGGTCGGAACACGGGGAAGGAAACAGGGGTTAGGCAGCAGAGCAGAGCAGAAGAGAAGGCACAGAGAGAGACACAGAAAAAAGACTCAGAGACTATAGATATGACAGACCCCCCCCCCCCCCCAAGGAGTGTCTCCAGACGTCCAAAAAAAAAAAAAAATTCACCTGACCATGGGAGGGTGGCGGGGGTCCTGGAGGAGGGCTAGAGATCTTCAGAAGAATCATAAGTAATGTCATCACAAACGTCCTCCTCAATATCAAAGTCCATATCCTCATAGTCAGAATTTAAGTCAACATGATCCCCTTGAGAGGCCGTACATCCATACTTCCTTATGTCTTCACCCTCCTCGTTGACTGAGATATCTGAACGTTCTTCTTCATCCGTTGATGGAACCGAACTCACCGCCGGTGGCGCCCCCCGGTGTCAGGAGATGAAAGGTTGATCCGAGTGAGAGGCGTGGAAGTCAATGATGAGGTCCTTGTCCAAGATCTGTCGGGCGGGGATCCAGGTTCTCTCTGTATCCCTCCCAGTCCACCAGATACTGTAGTCCTCTTCCCCGGCGTCTGGAACAGAGCAATCTTCGGACTGTATTGCTGGTGCACTGTCAATAATTCTCGGGGAGGGTGGAGACTGAGAGGCGGCCATTAATGGACTATCAGAGACAGGTTTAATCTTCGAAATGTGGAAAGAGGAATGAATCCTCATAGATCGAAGGAATGTTAACCTCACCGCTACTGGATTAATAATTTTTTCAATTGTGAAAGGTCCGATAAACTTAGGAGACAGCTTCTTTGACTCGACCTTTAAAGGAAGGTCCTTAGTAGACAGCCAAACCTTCTGACCCACCTTATATGAGGGTCCCTGAGACCTCTTCTTATTAGCATACTGGGTATGTTTATTAATTGAATGAAGCAAAGTAACACGAGCATTTCTCCAAGTTCTCTTACATCACTTCATAAAAGAGTCAACTGAAGGACAACTAGAATCATCCTCCAGATCCAGGAACAGTGGAGGTAGATAACCATTACCCACCTCAAACGGTGTCAAACCAGTGGACAAATTAATCAAAGTGTTATGGGCGTACTCCACCCACATGAGTTGTTTGGACCAACTTCCGGGGTTCTTGGATGTCATACATCGCAACAATGACTCCAGTTCTTGATTTGCTCTCTCTGCTTGTCCATTGGACTGAGGGTGAAAACCTGAGGAAAGACTTAGAGAATCACCAATCAATCTGCAAAACTCCCTCCAGAAGGAGGAAGTAAACTGTGGACCTTGGTCCAAAACCATGTTTTCAGGGAGTCCATGTATTCTGAAAACATGTTGTAACACTATTTGAGCGGTTTCTTTAGCTGATGGTAGTTTCGGAAGAGGAATTAAATGAGCCATCTTACTGAATCTATCTACAACTGTAAGAATGGATGTGTTCCCATCAGACGGAGGCAGTCCAGTCACGGAATCGAGGACAACATGGGACCAGGGGCGATGCGGCACAGGCAGGTGTTGGAAATGACCAGGAACTCTTATTCTGTGAGCATACGGGGCAAGCTCTGACATAAGAGGTGCATCCTCTCTAAGGGAAGGCCACCAGAACCTCAGCTGAACCACATCTAGGGTTCTATTGATTCCTGGGTGACAGGTCAGATTAGAACCGTGTAGCCACTGCAACAGCTCACTTTTAAAGGAGGGAGGAACAAACAGATGACAATCAGGACAGTTGCTGGGTCCAGGTTCTGTCTCTATTGCTGACTTGATTCTCTTCTCGATGTCCCACTTCAGGACAATCCTAGAAGCACTTGGAAGAATGGTTTCTGGGTCCTCCTCTTCCTCTTCAGAGAAGTGGAACTGACAGGACAAAGCATCAGGTTTTATATTGCGAGCTCCTGGGTGGTAGGAAAGACAGAATGTAAATCTGTTGAATAATAGTGAGCATCGTCCTTCCCTCTCCCAGCCCACAGCTGAAATCCTCATACATGCCTTTGTCACTTCCAGACTCGATTACTGCAATAGCCTCCTCTATGGACTACCTTCTACACATCTTCAAAAATTGCAATACATCCAGAACTCTGCTGCCCGCCTCCTCACTCGTACCCGCTCTAGAGAACATATCACTCCAATCCTCCAACAGCTTCACTGGCTTCCTGTTCAATACCGCATCCAATACAAGCTCCTCCTACTCACCTACAAGTCCCTCCATAACCTGGCCCCACCCTACCTCACTGACCTCCTGAAACAACATCGTCCCACCCGCCGCCTCCGCTCAGCCGACACCAACCTCCTCACACCAATCACCCGCACTAAGCACCGAACCTTGGGGGACCGAGCGTTTGCCTCCGCTGCCCCCACCCTCTGGAACTCACTGCCACAACTCATCAGGAACTCGGACTCATTACAAAACTTCAAATCACTTTTAAAAACTCATCTGTTTAAACTGGCTTTTTTTTTTTCTTAAATGTTTTTTGTTTCTTTGTCCCAATGTGAAGCGTCTTTGAGTGTCCAAAAAAGCACTATACAAGTTTGATTTATTATTGTTATTATTATTATCTTGCCTGTCTGGAGTTGAGCCTTTTGGCGGTTCTAAGATATTCTAGATTCTTATGATCAGTCCATACCACAAACGGCTCCCTTGCACCCTCCAGCCAGTGTCTCCATTCCTCCAATGCCAACTTCACTGCCACGAGTTCCCAGTTACCTATATCATAATTTCTCTCCGCTGGAGATAAACGTCTTGATAAGAAAGCACAGGGATGCATCTTGTTATCAATGACACTTCTTTGAGAAAGTACCGTCCCTACTCCCACGCTGGAAGTGTCCACTTCCAGAATAAACTGCCTGGCAGGATCAGGGAACTGGAGGATAGGGGCGGAGCTGAAACGCCTCTTCAGCGTCAAGAAAGCTTGTTCTGCTTCTGGGTTCCACTGAAAAGGAACTTTAGAAGAAATTTAGGGTACCGAGTGGAGCAGCGATGGTGCTATATCCTCGAATAAATCTCCTGTAGAAGTTCACAAACCAAAGGAACCATTGGAGCTGTTTGCGATTCTCTGGAACTGGCTTGTCAGTGACAGTGGATACTTTGGTGGGATCCATCTGTAGTTGGTCCTGACCCACTATGTAACCGAGGAAGGAAACAGTTGAGGCGTGAAATTCACACTTTTCAGGTTTTACGTATAGGGAGTTCTCTAGTAATCTCTGGAGCACTTGCTGAACATGGTGTGCATGATCCTGTTCTGAACCAGAGAAAATCAGAATGTCATCAAGTTAGACAAACACAAACTTGTTCAACATATTCCTCAATACCTCATTGATTGAGACTTTGAAAGACGGCTGGAGCATTAGTTAGCCCAAAAGGCATCACCAGGTATTCATAGTGACCAGATGGTGTCTTAAAAGCTGTCTTCCACTCATCTCCTTCTCTGATGCGAACCAAATGATAGGCATTTCTAAGATCCAATTTAGTAAAAATGGTAGCACCCTTAAGGAGTTCAAAGGCTGAGGAAATGAGAGGCCAGGGGTATCTGTTCTTAACGGTTATGTCATCCAACCCTCTAGTCAATACATGGACGGAGTGTCTTGTCTTTCTTGCCCACAAAAAAGAATCCCGCTCCCGCGGCAGAGGAAGAAGGTCAAATTATTCCAGCCACCAGAGCATCATTAATGTACGTGTCCGTGGCCTCACGTTCTGGGGCTGAAAGAGAGTACAATCATCCCTTGGGGGGGGGGGGCTGTACCTGCCAGTAAATGTCCATCTAGAGTGTGAGGGACAACTGTCTTCTTTAGTGGACTGACAGACAACCCTAGTTGTTTCACCAGTTCACTGGTGACTGTCAACCCCTGAGTCAATGAAAGCAGAAATAGTTAAGGGCTCACCTCTAGGTATCAGCTGAACATGGAACAAGGGTCGGGAAATGGGAGCAGAGGAAGTGGACCGGCTCAGCAATATGCTCCGTCTTAGTGCTGAGCCCGACCTTTTTAACGGACACCCCTGGATGTAATGGCCCGCCTTCCCGCAATACAAACAGATTCTCCTTGCGGCATTGTTCCCGTTCCTGAGGGGTAAGCCTGGATCGACCCAACTGCATAGGCTCCTTTTGATCTGCAGCGACTGTTGAAGAGGAGGTGCGAGACCGTGAATCACCAGAAGAGGTGTTGATTGTAGAAGAACGGCAAGAGTCCCCTCCCCAAGCCCGGACACAGTGGTCAATCTTAATGGTGAGGTCACTGATATCTTCTAAATCGGTGGATAAGTGACAAAAGACACCAATTGATATTTTATCTGTGGTGATAATCCAGCCAAAAACATTTCACACTTGGCTGAATTGTTCCAAGTCCTAAGGTGAGCTCTAATTCTAAAGTCCAGGGAATAATCAAACACAGACCTGCTTCCCTACTGAATACTCGACAAAGCTCCAACTGCATCCGGACCCTGGGATAACGGACCAAAAACCCATCTCAGCTCTTGAGAGAAGGCGGCTAATGAAGAACAGCTGGATGTCCTCTTCTCCCACTCAGCGGTACCACAAAGCCTGGCTCGACCCGTGAGATGGTTGATCACATAATTCACTTTAGGTGGTTCTGTACAAATGTGTGAGTTTGTAATGAAAACAGAACTGAACAGTTAGTGAGAAACGGGTTTCACCTGCATACCGTTCAGGTTCTCCGACTCTGGGTTCACATATCCCTCAGATATGTGTTATTTACAAAATATATTTACACAAGTTATTTACAAAAGTTATTTACAAAAGTTATTTACAAAATATATTTAAACAAGTTATTTACAAACATTATTTAAACAAGTTGTTTAAACAAGTTATTTACAAACGTTATTTAAACAAGTTATTTACGAAAGTTATTTACAAATGTTATTTAAACAAGTTGTTTAAACAAGTTATTTACACAAGTTATTTACACAAGTTATTTACACAAGTTATTTACACAAGTTATTTACAAAAGTTATTTACACAAGTTATTTACACAAGTTATTTACAAAAGTTATTTACACAAGTTATTTACAAAAGTTATTTACAAAAGTTATTTACACAAGTTATTTACAAAAGTTATTTACAAAAGTTATTTACAAAATATATTTAAACAAGTTATTTACAAACATTATTTAAACAAGTTGTTTAAACAAGTTATTTACAAAAGTTATTTACAAAAGTTATTTACACAAGTTATTTACAAAAGTTATTTACAAAAGTTATTTACAAAATATATTTAAACAAGTTATTTACAAATGTTATTTAAACAAGTTATTTACACAAGTTATTTACAAAAGTTATTTACAAAATATATTTAAACAAGTTATTTACAAATGTTATTTAAACAAGTTGTTTAAACAAGTTATTTACGAAAGTTATTTACACAAGTTATTTACAAAAGTTATTTACAAAATATATTTAAACAAGTTATTTACACAAGTTATTTACAAAAGTTATTTACAAAATATATTTAAACAAGTTATTTACAAACATTATTTAAACAAGTTGTTTAAACAAGTTATTTACAAAAGTTATTTACACAAGTTATTTACAAAAGTTATTTACAAAAGTTATTTACAAAATATATTTAAACAAGTTATTTACAAACATTATTTAAACAAGTTGTTTAAACAAGTTATTTACAAAAGTTATTTACAAAAGTTATTTACACAAGTTATTTACAAAAGTTATTTACAAAAGTTATTTACAAAATATATTTAAACAAGTTATTTACAAATGTTATTTAAACAAGTTATTTACACAAGTTATTTACAAAAGTTATTTACAAAATATATTTAAACAAGTTATTTACAAATGTTATTTAAACAAGTTGTTTAAACAAGTTATTTACGAAAGTTATTTACACAAGTTATTTACAAAAGTTATTTACAAAATATATTTAAACAAGTTATTTACACAAGTTATTTACAAAAGTTATTTACAAAATATATTTAAACAAGTTATTTACAAACATTATTTAAACAAGTTGTTTAAACAAGTTATTTACAAAAGTTATTTACACAAGTTATTTACAAAAGTTATTTACAAAAGTTACTTACAAAATATATTTAAACAAGTTATTTACAAATGTTATTTACAAAAGTTATTTACAAAATATATTTAAACAAGTTATTTACAAATGTTATTTAAACAAGTTGTTTAAACAAGTTATTTACGAAAGTTATTTACAAAATATATTTAAACAAGTTATTTACACAAGTTATTTACAAAAGTTATTTACAAAATATATTTAAACAAGTTATTTACAAACATTATTTAAACAAGTTGTTTAAACAAGTTATTTACAAAAGTTATTTACACAAGTTATTTACAAAAGTTATTTACAAAAGTTATTTACAAAATATATTTAAACAAGTTATTTACAAATGTTATTTAAACAAGTTATTTACACAAGTTATTTACAAAAGTTATTTACACAAGTTATTTACAAAAGTTATTTACAAAATGTATTTACAAAAGTTATTTACACAAAATATTGATACAAGTTATTTACAAAAGTTATTTACACAAGTTATTTACAAAAAATATTTACAAAATGTATTTACAAAAGTTATTTACACAAAATATTGATACAAGTTATTTATAAAAGTTATTTTCACAAGTTATTTACAAACTATATTTACACAAGTAATTCACAGAAGTTATTTACACACTTTACAGAAGTTATTTAAACAAGTTATTTACAAACTATATTTACACCAGTAATTTACAAAAGTAATTTATACAAGTAATTTACAGAAGTTATTTACACAAGTTATTTACACGTTATTTACAAAGGTTATTTACACAATTTACAAAAGTTATTTAAACAAGTTATTTACACACTTTACAAAAGTTATTTACACAAGTTATTTACAAACTATATTTACACCAGTAATTTACAAAAGTTATTTACACAAGTAATTTACAAAAGTTATTTACACAGTTTATTTACTAAATGTATTTACAAAAATATTTAAACAAGTTATTTACAAAAATAATTTACAAACTATTTACACAAGTAATTTACAAAAGTTATTTACAAACTATATATACAACAGGAATTTACAAAAGTTATCTACACAAGTTATTTACACAATTTATTTACAAAATTTATTTACAAAAGTTATTTACAAACTATATTTACACAATTTACAAAAATTTATTCACGCAAGTTATTTACACAATTTATTTACAAAATATGTTTACACAAGTAATTTACAAAAGTTATTTACAAACTATATTTACACAAGTTATTTACACAAGTTATTGACAAAAGTTATTTACACAAGTTATTTACAAAAGTTATTTACAAAAGTTATTTACAAAAGTTATTTACAAAATATATTTAAACAAGTTATTTACAAATGTTATTTAAACAAGTTGTTTAAACAAGTTATTTACAAAAGTTATTTACAAAATGTTTTTACAAAAGTTATTTACACAAAATATTGATACAAGTTATTTACAAAAGTTATTTTCACAAGTTATTTACAAACTATATTTACACAAGTAATTCACAGAAGTTATTTACACACTTTACAGAAGTTATTTAAACAAGTTATTTACACACTTTACAGAAGTTATTTACACAAGTTATTTACAAACTATATTTACACCAGTAATTTACAAAAGTTATTTACACAGTTTATTTACTAAATGTATTTACAAAAATATTTAAACAAGTTATTTACAAAAATAATTTACAAACTATTTACACAAGTAATTTACAAAAGTTATTTACAAACTATATATACAACAGGAATTTACAAAAGTTATCTACACAAGTTATTTACACAATTTATTTACACAATTTACAAAAATTTATTCACACAAGTTATTTACACAATTTATTTACAAAATATGTTTACACAAGTAATTTACAAAAGTTATTGAAAAAAGTTATTTAGACTTTTTATCTAATAATTTAGACTTTTTATCTAATAATTTAGACTTTTTATCTAATAATTTAGACTTTTTATCTAATAATTTAGA
Organism: Siphamia tubifer; assembly: GCA_020466265.1. Classification (NCBI taxonomy): domain Eukaryota; kingdom Metazoa; phylum Chordata; class Actinopteri; order Kurtiformes; family Apogonidae; genus Siphamia; species Siphamia tubifer. Next base: position 3,161,309 of record JAIVEL010000024.1, read on the forward strand.
CTTTTTATCTAATAATTTTGACTTTTTATTTAATAATTTAGACTTTTTATCTAATAATTTAGACTTTTTATCTAATAATTTAGACTTTTTATCTAATAATTTAGACTTTTTATCTAATAATTTAGACTTTTTATCTAATAATTTAGACTTTTTATTTAATAATTTAAACTTTTTATCTAATAATTTAGACTTTTTATTTAATAATTTAAACTTTTTATCTAATAATTTAGACTTTTTATCTAATAATTTAGACTTTTTATCTAATAATTTAGACTTTTTATCTAATAATTTAGACTTTTTATCTAATAATTTAGACTTTTTATCTAATAATTTAGACTTTTTATCTAATAATTTAGACTTTTTATCTAATAATTTAGACTTTTTATCTAATAATTTAGACTTTTTATCTAATAATTTAGACTTTTTATTTAATAATTTAAACTTTTTATCTAATAATTTAGACTTTTTATTTAATAATTTAAACTTTTTATCTAATAATTTAGACTTTTTATCTAATAATTTAGACTTTTTATCTAATAATTTAGACTTTTTATCTAATAATTTTGACTTTTTATTTAATAATTTAGACTTTTTATCTAATAATTTAGACTTTTTATCTAATAATTTAGACTTTTTATCTAATAATTTAGACTTTTTATCTAATAATTTAGACTTTTTATCTAATAATTTAGACTTTTTATTTAATAATTTAAACTTTTTATCTAATAATTTAGACTTTTTATTTAATAATTTAAACTTTTTATCTAATAATTTAGACTTTTTATCTGATAATTTAGACTTTTTATCTAATAATTTAGACTTTTTATTTAATAATTTAAACTTTTTATCTAATAATTTAGACTTTTTATTTAATAATTTAAACTTTTTATCTAATAATTTAGACTTTTTATTTAATAATTTTGACTTTTTATCTAATAATTTAAACTTTTTATCTAATAATTTTGACTTTTTATTTAATAATTTTGACTTTTTATCTGATAATTTAGACTTTTTATCTAATAATTTAGACTTTTTATTTAATAATTTAGACTTTTTATCTAATAATTTAGACTTTTTATCTAATAATTTTGACTTTTTATCTGATAATTTAGACTTTTTATCTAATAATTTAAACTTTTTATCTAATAATTTAGACTTTTTATCTAATAATTTAGACTTTTTATCTAATAATTTAAACTTTTTATCTAATAATTTAGACTTTTTATCTAATAATTTAGACTTTTTATCTGATAATTTAGACTTTTTATCTAATAATTTAAACTTTTTATCTAATAATTTTGACTTTTTATCTAATAATTTAGACTTTTTATCTAATAATTTAGACTTTTTATCTGATAATTTAGACTTTTTATCTAATAATTTAAACTTTTTATCTGATAATTTAGACTTTTTATCTAATAATTTAAACTTTTTTCTAATAATTTAGACTTTTTATCTAATAATTTAGACTTTTTATCTAATAATTTAGACTTTTTATCTGATAATTTAGACTTTTTATCTAATAATTTAAACTTTTTTCTAATAATTTAGACTTTTTATCTAATAATTTAGACTTTTTATCTAATAATTTTGACTTTTTATCTAATAATTTAGACTTTTTATCTAATAATTTTGACTTTTTATCTAATAATTTAGACTTTTTATCTAATAATTTAGACTTTTTATCTAATAATTTAGACTTTTTATCTGATAACTTAGACTTTTTATCTAATAATTTTGACTTTTTATCTGATAATTTAGACTTTTTATCTAATAATTTAGACTTTTTATCTAATAATTTAGACTTTTTATCTAATAATTTAGACTTTTTATCTAATAATTTAGACTTTTTATCTAATAATTTAGACTTTTTATCTAATAATTTAGACTTTTTATCTAATAATTTTGACTTTTTATTTAATAATTTAGACTTTTTATCTAATAATTTAGACTTTTTATCTAATAATTTAGACTTTTTATCTAATAATTTAGACTTTTTATCTAATAATTTAGACTTTTTATCTAATAATTTAGACTTTTTATTTAATAATTTAAACTTTTTATCTAATAATTTAGACTTTTTATTTAATAATTTAAACTTTTTATCTAATAATTTAGACTTTTTATCTAATAATTTAGACTTTTTATCTAATAATTTAGACTTTTTATCTAATAATTTAAACTTTTTATCTGATAATTTAGACTTTTTATCTAATAATTTAGACTTTTTATCTAATAATTTAGACTTTTTATCTAATAATTTAGACTTTTTATCTAATAATTTAGACTTTTTATCTAATAATTTAGACTTTTTATTTAATAATTTAAACTTTTTATCTGATAATTTAGACTTTTTATCTAATAATTTAGACTTTTTATCTAATAATTTAGACTTTTTATCTAATAATTTAGACTTTTTATCTAATAATTTAGACTTTTTATTTAATAATTTAAACTTTTTATCTAATAATTTAGACTTTTTATTTAATAATTTAAACTTTTTATCTAATAATTTAGACTTTTTATCTGATAATTTAGACTTTTTATCTAATAATTTAGACTTTTTATTTAATAATTTAAACTTTTTATCTAATAATTTAGACTTTTTATTTAATAATTTAAACTTTTTATCTAATAATTTAGACTTTTTATTTAATAATTTTGACTTTTTATCTAATAATTTAAACTTTTTATCTAATAATTTTGACTTTTTATTTAATAATTTTGACTTTTTATCTGATAATTTAGACTTTTTATCTAATAATTTAGACTTTTTATTTAATAATTTAGACTTTTTATCTAATAATTTAGACTTTTTATCTAATAATTTAGACTTTTTATCTAATAATTTAAACTTTTTATCTAATAATTTAGACTTTTTATCTAATAATTTAGACTTTTTATCTGATAATTTAGACTTTTTATCTAATAATTTAAACTTTTTATCTAATAATTTTGACTTTTTATCTAATAATTTAGACTTTTTATCTAATAATTTAGACTTTTTATCTGATAATTTAGACTTTTTATCTAATAATTTAAACTTTTTATCTAATAATTTAGACTTTTTATCTAATAATTTAGACTTTTTATCTGATAATTTAGACTTTTTATCTAATAATTTAAACTTTTTTCTAATAATTTAGACTTTTTATCTAATAATTTAGACTTTTTATCTAATAATTTTGACTTTTTATCTAATAATTTAGACTTTTTATCTAATAATTTTGACTTTTTATCTAATAATTTAGACTTTTTATCTAATAATTTAGACTTTTTATCTAATAATTTAGACTTTTTATCTGATAATTTAGACTTTTTATCTAATAATTTTGACTTTTTATCTGATAATTTAGACTTTTTATCTAATAATTTTGACTTTTTATCTAATAATTTTGACTTTTTATCTAATAATTTTGACTTTTTATCTAATAATTTAGACTTTTTATCTAATAATTTAGACTTTTTATCTAATAATTTTGACTTTTTATCTAATAATTTAGACTTTTTATCTAATAATTTTGACTTTTTATCTAATAATTTAGACTTTTTATCTGATAATTTAGACTTTTTATCTAATAATTTTGACTTTTTATCTAATAATTTTGACTTTTTATCTAATAATTTAGACTTTTTATCTAATAATTTAGACTTTTTATCTAATAATTTAGACTTTTTATCTAATAATTTTGACTTTTTATCTAATAATTTAGACTTTTTATCTAATAATTTTGACTTTTTATCTAATAATTTAGACTTTTTATCTAATAATTTAAACTTTTTATCTAATAATTTAGACTTTTTATCTAATAATTTAGACTTTTTATCTAATAATTTAAACTTTTTATCTAATAATTTAGACTTTTTATCTAATAATTTTGACTTTTTATCTAATAATTTAGACTTTTTATCTAATAATTTTGACTTTTTATCTAATAATTTAGACTTTTTATCTAATAATTTAAACTTTTTATCTAATAATTTTGACTTTTTATC